>JAODGC010000004.1:2889123-2902704 GCA_027574925.1 Ecitoglossa quadriceps
AGCAGAAATTAACTCTGACACATTGGCACATCTCACGCCTTATTTGCAAATACATCAATTAAGACATTAACGCACGATGGACCATCAATTATACCACGGGCCATGTTGCGACGATCATAAATACAGCAACATTGCAGAGCTTATTAGAAAAAATACCGCCTTGCGCCTGCATGCGTGCACCGCTTGACGTGATAACAAATGGGGCCAGTTTTTGAGTCGCGACATTTATTGATGTTACATAATTCCCGCGTATGTCTACAAAGCCATGTCGACAACGCGACATGTTTCAATAAAGAGAGCTACACATACAAGAATATACAATGTGTCATACAGTGTTCATTGGAACAGCCAAACCTACTACTTGAAAGGTTCATGTTCATTTTTTAGGGCGCCGGCGGTAAATGAAGGGATAATCATTTTATCTGCTGCTTTGGTATAGTTGTGTTATAATTGTGAAAATTAACTAATTGATTTTATGCTGTATGTGTTAATGGACAGATGGTATGTGTGATATAAATAAAAATGTTGCAATGATAGCGCTTTGGATAGCCAGCGCTCGATTGCATCCTTGCTTGCAGCCGCCCCCATGCTCTGTTTAGACTTTTCATCATCGCGCACGCAAAAAATAACGCTTTTTGCATTTTATGTGCCTTCCAAAAGGTCCACTCTAACGCTGGGTCAAATTTACTTAATTGCAGTCGAATTCGATCAACGTCCGCCGCTTTCATCTGCCATTGATAAGTTGCGTTTTCGACCACGCTCGCTGGACACCTCTGTGAAAGCGAGCGCCTTTCTGCACACGCTGAAAATCCACTCAGACTATTGAAATTGAAATGTGCAAGAACTTTATTCAGCGATTTTAATGATTAAATAGCGCAATAAAAGTTTGATTAATTTAGACAACTTGTTTGTTTGCCGAGCGCCGCGTGAAGACTGCATCCGCGTGAGTAGTGCGCTGTCTATTAATAGTTGGTGAGTGGAGTGGGGAGCGCAGCGAATGGCACTGGCGTGCCTCAAGGAGTATGAGTCACTCAAGTTGAGTGAGACTCGTAGGATACTACGGTGGTAAATCGTATCCCAGTGAGGAAAATTACATGCATCTATTTGCAACTGATGGTTTTTCTTCATTAACTCACAGTATTCCACACAGATTTCCTGTAAAAACACAAAATTTCTTGTCGCAATTGAAAATTCCGCGCGCGTAAGGTTTAATTAATTTGTGCAAACAAACTGCGGCGACAAATTGCGTCCCTCTCTGACACCCTTAGCCCCGACGGCGGGGCAAGAATAAACTCGGCGCAAACAAAAAAAGAATCCAAACATTTCGCCATTATTAATCTCGCACTCGCACCATGAGCACACATAACGATAATAGCTATTCGAACGGCATGGCGCAAAAAATAAAACAAAAAGCGAAACTTTGCCAGCACTAGTGCCCTTTGGTGAATATTGCCCGCGACACGCGGAAAGTCACTTGACGAGGAAACAATATCAATACGATTCTCCCACCCAACCATTTAATCTCGATTATTAGCTGGACCCATGTGCACTAGCTTCAGACGTCGCCAATTGAGAAAATTCCATTATCGTAAAATTATAAAGTACGAGCGCGAACGATTGGAAACGATGGAAAAACTTCCGCCACGCGGCTGCCAAACAGATAAATGAAAAACAATTAGGTCATTCGTATAAACTAATTAATATGTCATGAATCAAAGCCGGTGCAAACCGGCTACATATCGATCCACTTGATTTAATACATTAAATTGGCAATTTTAAAAAACTAGATGATTAGTACCTTCATAATACTCTTATTCGACTACAACTCAGTCCGTTATTATATTTGCACACCAATTGTTGAAAGATATGTACACCGTGGTACGTTAAGCAAAACAAGTTTTTATTTTACTTTGTTGCTGAATTGTTTGCATAATTACAGGCGAGAACTGTTTCCGCAGAGCGACGACTGTTGTCTGACTACTGCCGCCTCTTCGCGGCGGGCGTCGTCGACGTCTGCATTGTTTCGCGCAGATAAATTCACTCCGATAGCATTGTGAGTGTAATTATGGCCATTAAAATGTTTATCTTTTGCTAGCGCACGAAGGAATGTATCTGCTACGCGTTGGGTTGAAGCGGCGAAGCAATGAATGATATGCTAGGAGAGGAGGCGACTGGAATGAAACTCACCGAAGAAAAGCTGTAGGGAAGGAAATAACGGAAGTGATTTTAGAAACATATCGGAGAGTTAGGTAAAACTGACTGGCTTAGTTTAACGTGAGAGAGAAAGACAAGTTAGAAGAGTAGACTCTAGTAGAACTTACCAGAGAGAGCCTTTTATATTAGATACAAAAGGAAGGGGAGTTATGAAGAATGTTCAAAGCGCCATCTATGAGAGAAATGCCAAAGTATCTTTGTAGTTTTCATAACTTTTCCATGAATATAGATCATTCTATCTGAACGAATTTGATGGATTTCAATGCAATAAAATTTTATTTTTATAGAATCCTTATCTATCAAATTTTAAATTGCCCTATATTCTTATTTTGACATATCTATAGAATGAGCTATCTTTTGGTATAAATTGATTTAAGTATTATAGCTATGATTTGATTATAGAGCCAATTATTTCGGAAAAATAACTTAAAGATATTGATTTTCCAAGAGGAAAATCTACGTGATTCAATTGGAATGTGAAAATATCAACGCATTAAATAACGGAATACTTGAATATGATGGCTGGATGGAAGTTATTTTCGGAATGCGAAAAATGCCGAGCTCTATGGCAATCCCATCACAATACGGGTCTGCAACACGCTGGCTGTATCAATGCGACAATTTGTGATTGTGACGGCACGCGCCGCCGCCGCCGTCGCTCGCGTGAATCCTCTCGCAGTCGCTTTTTTCAATGCGCGTGTAACACCATCGCATCGCTTCACATCACACTTTGCACTTTGTTTTCAATAGTGTTGCTTTCTGACTATAAACAGGGGACACGTCCTGTTTTGCAATCGCTTACATCCACACAAATCAATTGAAATATCTTTTTATTATTAACCTCTCTTTGTGATACTTTGAATTTAAATTGTATAATATAAAAACCATGGTGGGGATTTTAATTTGTAATTATAAATTGTTGAAATATTCCAACTGCAATCATATAATTAAATAAGTGTTCCTGTCGTGAATACAAACGCGGATTGTTTTGCAGCACTAATTCCATGAGTGAATTTGTACCACACGACATTATTGTCGATCGGAAGCAGGCCCTCGTCTCTGCATGTTGGACCGGCCATTGTCACAACGCTTTCGGTGTGGTAGCGGCGGCGGTAGTAAGAGAGTCGGTTCCGCACGCCTCGGCGATAGATCGCACAGGCCAATTGGGAAATTCGCCCTTGCCGCCGTGTCCCGCGTTGAGGTGCAGATCTGCACTGCCACCTCTCACTCGCACCCTCGTACTCCATCACGGGTCGTTGTGATTTTAATGCGAAATCGTTCCGCCAAACGAGGTGCGCGCCAACACGATTCAACCCGGTAATAACTTTATGATAATAAATACTAAACGCATCACGTTTGTTTCTGTACCCGCTCGACTTCATTCACTTTGCACCCAAATCGCTTTGTAGCAGTCAAGTATAATGGATTGATTTCCGTTGTTAAACAAACGTAGCAACGCAATTCGATTAATTTAATCCGGAGATATAAGTTGTGTAGTCATGGAAAGGAAGGAAAACAATAAATATAGGAAAGCATTTTGAGAAAAAGCACGAAAGAAATTATTTAGTTATGAATAAATTATTACATTTAAGCGTGAACATCATCAACATTCATAAGTAATTTAAAAGATGTTGCTTCGTCAAAAGCAGAAAGCGATCTGATTGCACCTGTTTATGTATGGCCTTTTATAGTAGCACCGTAGTGGAGGGGAGTTTGAGAGCGCACACGCTCTCGCTCCGTACAACTCACACTTCATTTTCATTTCATCACAAGGAGCAAACAAAAGGTGTCTCTGTGTGTATATAAACAGCAATACTATTATTTTACATCAATTTAGAAGTAATTTATGATAAAAATTAGAATATACCTCTATTTATGCAAATAATTCTAAAATTGTTCAAAACATAAAACCATTTAAAAAAAAAAAAAAAGTTATAAATAAAATCATAATATGTCGTATTAAATAAATTTGCAGATTGAAATATAGATTTTAAAGAAACCTCTAAAAAAACAAAAAAAAAACGAAGGAAAATGTGAAATATGAATATCTCAGATATTAATATTTATAACCCGTCTTTAAAAACATCTCCTCAATTCATAGCACGACCTAAAAAGGATAAAATAAAGTAAAAATCTTCCACAAAAAACAATGGCACCAACTAGTCACATTCAATGGCATCCGTAATCAGTAAAATATATCACAAACATTTGATACTATTATTATAAAAGTTACTATTATATGGTGCACATTTGATATTAACATTGTGCCATAAGCATTTTGTTTGCAGGGCTTAAAGCCTATCGTAAATTTCATACAGATCGATCTAAAATTCATCAAATTATTTGTTATTTTATCCCGCCTCATCCTGTCTGCGTGGCAGCTGTTCATTCTTGTATACCCGCATGAAGCAGAGGTTTTAGTTATTTTATATTAAAAACATCGAAAATCTAAGCGAAGAGAAAGCCAAGGTTAATCTAATATCTCACCCATTTCAGCAATACTATTAGCCGAGCTGGCCTCAGCATACGCAATTAATGCTTGGATGAAACCAAAAATTGATATTAAAAATCCTCTGCTAGTTAGCAAATGAAAAAAACGCAGTCATTAACATTAAAGTGACGAGGATTTCAAACGTTCTGCGTGAAGTGACGCTAAAATGCACGAATTAACAGCGATCCCAAAATGCAGAGCACGATGGTTTGCTAATGAGTAAAAACATCAGCGCTAGATCGGTGAAATTTAATTTGATTGCCCTGAGCTGGAGAGCCTGGAAACCACACCGTCAGCTTTGAACTTTCAGGACTTCCTATGCATTTTATTCGAATTTGTTTTTATCTCCCTTTTTTTTCAATTGGAAATTATTCCCGGCCAATTTCCGCTCGTTTTGCGGTGGGGCCAATTCTCAAACAAGTACCAATCAAACACGAATCACAAAAGCATATTGCCCACTTACCGAGAAAGCATACTGAATCTGAAGCTTCATTTCTCTTTTATTTGCTTACATTGCATGTGTTAACACATGCTTCTGATATTTACAAGCTGTAACACGTAATTTCGGTTTTGTTTCAAGGGCTGCATTTTCACGTCGTTGGCGAGGGAGTTGTTCGTGTAAGGACACCACGCCAGGAGCGGGTCTACGACCGCGAGAACTACATCGACTTTCGGATGCGACTGCTTGGCGAACCCGGTAAGCGAGAACCTCACAACAGATGGTCACAAACCGCACTTAAAACCAACTTCGTCGTCCTTCGTCGCCAGGGCGCCGCTATTATCCACTGTGTCTTAACACGCGCTCGGAGCCACACCGCATCTTTCTCGCTTTATTAACTTGTGCGAAAGTTGTCCACTTTACGCCTCTCTACAAAACGCCTGCAGCTGAAGGATATTTTTATCAGCACGCCGGACAAGGCAACTGGTCGTCGCACACGTGACACATGCCAAAACGACCTAATAATGTTTTCTCCCCAAGTTGTCCTCAAGTGTTGCGACAAGTTAAAAAAAGCTCATTTTAGAAGTCTACTTCTTTTCTACAGCCAGACTGTTGTTTACAGTATAGTAAGGTATTATTAATTTCTTGAACGTGTTTTGTCATAATACAATAAAATCCGGAGTTTGTTTGGATGAAAACATTTAACTACAAATATGACATTGATGTCTCTTTATTGAGAGCGCAACATAAACTGAACGTGTGTATTAGCTAGTCGGCTTTTATAGTACTCTAAACTGGAGGGGACGCTGAGAATGCAGAGTGCACGTGAAGTGACACACAAACCCCTCCCACATACTCTCACTTCGATGTACTTCAATATCATTCTCCTTTAAAAGAAAGAAAACTTTGCGGTAAAATACATATTAATTTCTTTGATCTTTTCCGTTTTCACACAATAGTTTCCACTGTGGTCTCCTCCTGTAAAGAGCAAAATTAGTTCCTGAAACTCATCCATTTTTGTTCACAGCATAAGAAAATATACTACAATAATAGAGTCAAAACATGCAGTAAACATTAAGCACAGCCTTGCGTTTGTCGACTATACAACACAAACTTAATATTGCATTAATTTAGCCCCGGAGGCGGCCTCCAAACCGCAGGCGACGATAACAAACTGCGTGGCCATTGTAGCGCGCGCGCGCCTCAAATGATCTTCGCTTTCGTCGCGAGAAATGTGATGTAAATGCCGTCAGGCCGCCTCCTTTGCCCATTCTGCTGTTGCTCGTGGGACCGACGCGCGTTTGTCTTCCACATAGCGCACATTAAAAATAAATTAAAATAAGCGTTTTGCCAGTGTTTTATATAATTAAAATTACGCTCCGCTTGTCATGAGTTGCTTTCTCACTCTATTTGAGACCAACAAGAATCTTTCCTATCTAAACTGCCGCCTCCAGTTCTCCGCTGCTTAAATGTATTTTTGAAAAGTTTGAAATTTTTGAAAGAAAAAAAATTATATTATTTATATGTACACAATTAAATGTTTTGTACACACACTGATAAGAGTTTGGGTAGCATAAGGGGAGTGGTGGAAGTGGGAGGAAGGTAGCGTTAATTACGTGAGCAGACGCTAAAAGGGTGCAAATTGCGGTTATTAATTAATAACCGACAGCCGCCTCCGACCGCTTGTGCCGCCGGCAGTGGCGGCGGATTAATCGACTCATTTTGCGCGGCTTAGCGTCTGACAATCGCACCGCCCGCGACGTGCTCCTAATGACGGATTTATGATAATCCATTTAAACCACCACCCCAGGCTGAGAAAACGATATAAAAACTAGACCATTAACAAAACTTTCATCCTTTCTAATTGTAAATTTACCAACATATATAATATTTTCTTTCATTCTTCTTTAATATTATAGGGCAAGGACCATCAGTGTTATCCCCTGGTATTCATAGTTTCCCTTTTAAATTGGGTCTGCCACTTGGATTACCTTCGACCTTCCTCGGAAAACATGGATGGGTTCAATATTATTGTAAAACAGCTCTTCGGGAACCCAATGGACTCACACACAAGAATCAGCAGGTCTTTATAGTGATGAACCCCATTGACCTCAACTTGGAACCGTCAATCTTGGCTGTAAGTACTGTATATGGTTTGTGCGTGTTTATTGTAAATCTACCATTTAAACTATGAGCTTGTCATTTGTGATAATCTATGTTGGCATATCATATTAATTTAAATTTTTACACGTTGGGAGGGGATAAACTTTAGGGGATCATAGCAATGAAAGAGATTTGATTTCTTTATAGTTTTAAAAATTTGGAATGTGGTTATAATGGGTTTATGGTTTCTATGCTTTCAAATGGTAACGTGGGAAATGTTGATTGGAGGGTTGAAGGGACCTGGGAATTCTATTGTTATAATTTGGACACATTTAGAAGGAATTAGAAGGTTAAACAATTCAATATATTGCCTGCCTTTAATTTGTCAGTTTAAGAATTAAAATGGGAAAGGTAAAATTTTAAAGGGAGTGTTTCCGGATCCTGGCCCTATTTTGGTGTAGCAAGTTTAAGGTGATATTGCATTCCCAAAGGATACCTTTTGCTGATATTACCTCTTGTGGATAACTTTAGATGCATTTGCTTCATTAGGAAGTCAATATTTTGATCACATTGGAAAAAGGAGCTGGAAGCTATTTCGTTTTATTTTCTTATATCTTCAGATTGCATGGCATATCACTTTCCTTACGCACGGCCCTTTCTGTTTCTCTGTTTCCAATATTTAGACCAATAATGTTTTCGATCAGCAAGCTTTCCGCTGTGAAGTAGAGCACAAGTTTGGAGTAGCCTGCGTTGGATCAGGTCCAGTCATCTGCAAAGTGACCCTAGACCGAGGTGGTTATGTCCCTGGAGAAAGTATAGGTACACACTTGATATTACTTTATACATGGCTAGATATTTTTGAAATGATGGGTCTGAATTTTAGGTGTTTCTGCAACCGTTGAAAACCGAAGCAGAGTAACAGTCAAATGTACCAGAGCTGCCTTAACAGAAACCATAACCTATATGGCACGAGGCAAAGTGGTTCAATCCGAACGCCGTGAATTAGCCGCGTTAACACGTGGCAAAATCCGATCTGGTGAGAGAGATGAGTGGGCCAACGAACAGCTCTACGTCCCTCCACTACCACCAACCAATCTACGAGGGTGTCATCTTATTAAAATCCAGTATGATGTATACGTAAGTCTATTGTTGTTCTGGGTATTATAATGGGCAAGTGAAAAAGGTTCCCTATATGGGCACACCAAAAAAATGTTAATTATACATCTTCTGCAAATATCCCGTCCACATTCCAAAATTTTATTATTTCCGAAAAAAAGTATAAATCACCCTCGGCGTCATAGCAAACGCTTTAATTATCACGTAAATCATGCTGGCAGAGGGCGCCATTGTACACGACGCGCCGCCATTCAACATGGCATTAAACATTTACGCAAACAACCCTGCCGTGATACATACCGATTGCATACTGAAATTTCTATTGCGGCACGACCCTGACGAATCAATGGTCTCTATCGCGCACCATTCCCACTTTGTCCCCAGACGCGTGAGAAATTCCACGCGTAATTTACTAATTGCCTGATTGCAGTTCATCATTGAACCGAAGAGCTTCGAGAAAGAGGTGAAACTGCAGCTGCCCATCATGATGGCAACGTATCCACTGCGTGGCACCGAGGATAGTGTCGCGGCGGCGTATAAAGCGGGCACGCACTACCCCTCAACTCTGCCCATATTCCGACCGTGGCTAGACGATAAGCCGACCATTGACTGAATTAAAGTGCCATCCGTTAGCGCGTGCTCGATATCACTCAGAGACATTGCGGCTGGTGCAATCTGGACGCTTTTAAGTCCATACTGTCCTTTGGCGCCAGCTACTCACTAATCACACAGCCACACAATGGACTAGCACTAGAATGAGGTAGATTAAAATTGAGGTGTTAATTTCACTGTTACTGGGAACTAATTAAAATTACTAGATGAATCAAGACAATCCCAGAGGAAACTTAGGCTTTAGAAATAGTGACTAACATCAAACTTGAAACATTTCTGCACCTTAGGAGCTTACAAAAAAAAAAATAGGAAATTAGAATAATCTAAGGAGGTGGTTGATGTTTGGAAACCTGGGAACCATAAAACCATTCTGAGTTTGTAGAAAAATTAGAGTTGGAGATATGTTGGGATCAACCAAGTTCTATTTGTAGTTCCATAATTTACAAATTCTTCAATTATATTGAAATTTATACCGTAAGGGTTAAATTGACTAGTAGCACATCTTGTTTTCTTTGAGAACATATTTTTACTCCAAGAAAGAGCCATTGTTATGCAAATAGGTGAGCACGCTCAATATCTCGAAACACTTCCAACACTTGCAAGCCAATTACGCCGCCAACTACAAAGCGATAAAGGAAGATAATGCACTAACGATTAGCGGGATTAATGGCGAATACTCCAGCCGGAGTTTTCTACAATTGGCATGCGACCCAGGCGCGCACCCAATCGAATTCAAGAACGCCACTCGACAAATTTACATTTCGATTGCCAACAACCATGGCTCCTCGAGCATAATTCAATAACAATTAATATGTATCATCCTACCGATTTGATACAACACAATAGTTGGGAAGCAATTTATGCTAAGCTCTATTTGAGATAGGACATTAGTAAGTATATAATCCAAGAGCATAATAATATTCTGCAAATATGTTTACCGAGGCCATTTTAGTTTTTAAGATGCTATCTGTGTTTTTATGATGATTTATTGAACAAATAACAGTTTGTAATTAGTTGTACTAGTTGTACGTGTGTCTGTTGGTATAAACCCCTTCTCTTGGCTCTAGTTAAATGTTCCACGTACACCATAGGATTATTTAAGGGTTGATTCAATAATTCATGGAATTAGTCGGATGTCACTCATCGCGCATATGCGCAAGTGGCGAGAATGCAAATAGAAATGTAGACCCTATTTGTTAGAGTAGTAGTACACTCGTTATAATAGTGCTACGTAGTTGATAAGATATTCCATGCGGCTTTGAACTTTGACACTCTTTTCATTCACATTCGGAGCTCTGCCACCGTCGTCGATCCGTTTCGGTTTCAGTTGCACGGTGCAAGTACATCTCGTTCAGTGTGGCAAGAATAAAACCACCAGAGACGTTCCAAGTCTCGTCGTTCTTAATGGTTGTGGATTAATCGCCGACACGATGAATAAATCGACGGTTATTGCTCAATGTCTCTTTCTGGCAGTTGCTACTGTTGTTGTTGCTGACAATCTACAACATGGTAAGTAGATGAATTGTTACAACCAACTAGTTTCTTCCGCAATCCCTAATTCGATGTGGATGTATCTGAAATATTTCTAGACTTTCCAGCACTGCATTTGAATCAGTCTGATTTTGCGACAAGCGAAATGAAAATTAGTGACTATGTAAGATCCATCATGAAACACTACAAGCAAAAAGACCCTGTTGGTTTGCCAGTAGCACCTATTCCAGACCCAATGTCCATTCCGCAATTAAGCCAGTCGTTTACGCTGGGTAAAATGAATATGAAGAATGTCTTACTCAATGGGCTTTCTAAATTCCGCATACATCATGTCAACATTGATCTGCAGGCTATGCAAGTCGAAGCAGCATTGACCATCGAGAAGTTAATTGTTACCGGCAACTATACACTCAGCACCTGGTTGTCTCGCTATCAAGGTCCTTTTACTGTCAAACTACGGGATGTCTATGTTCAAGCCATCTCCCGACTTGAGGTCGAACAGAATGGACAGCTGGAAGCACAGGAAATGATGATGGATATTACCTTCAAGCGTATTGACATGAACTTTGAGGGATTGGGCATGTTGGCCAATATGTTCCAGGGCATTATCAACTCAGTGGGCACGTTCGTCTTCGACTCGATTAAACCCTTCATTCTCAAAGAAGCTAATACTAATCTCCGAAAAGATGTCAATCAACAGGTGCATAAAATACCACAGAATTTTACTAATTCTATCTCGCCATTAGATCAGGTCCTGATTGAGGTTAGGAAGAAAATTAGAGCGATGAACTATGATCCGTATAAACTTGATGATTACAATAAGACAGCTGGGATGATCAGTGTCCAAATGACTAATACATGGGTGACTGGGTTATCTTCAGTCCATCGGGTGGGAAATATTACTTTTGGTGTGAAGAATAATACTTTAATGGCGGATGTTGGAGTTGGGACGCAGAGGTTAGAAGGAAGCAGTGCTTGGGAAATATCATTGGGTGCTGGGATGGTATCCAGGGCAGGATTGTTAGTTTTCACAGTGGAATATCTCAAGGTAAGTACACTCGTATTTATTAATGGACAAAAAAATAGCCAAATTGACATACTGGAATTAAGTGCTTTAAGTCTTTTGAGAGATGATTCTGGATGTGCAGGATGCTCCTGAGAGCTTGACAATAGAGCTAAATCATGTCCAAGGTTAACTTAATTGATACTAAGAAATGTATTGTTCTGATAACATCAATTTGTGATAAATTTTTACCATGCTGCACTAAATTTCAAATCAGTATTATGAAAAGTTACTAATTTAGTCAAAAATTCTGAAGTTAAAAATCAATTTATCCAAAAAAATTTTCAAAACAAGGCATGCCACACCATAATTCATTTTTGTTTGCTACTAGATTTAATTAGTCAAGAGAGGAAATTACTTAAGTCGTGCCACTTAAAATTTGACTTTGAAGCAGTGCTAAGTTACTAAGTGTAGCAAAATGGTTCAGAGTTAAATTTACAGAATTATTATTTGAAAAAACATTTCACGTCACAAGTTTCACAGTTTGAGAGTAAAGTGAAAATTTTCGCGTTATGCTCTGAAAATTTAAAAATTTTCTTAAAATTTTCTTGTATATACAAATCCTTTATTATAAATAAACTAAAAGATAGTATTAGTAATATTTAGATTGTTGATAGAGTTTACTATCATTGGACCAGATTAAATTATACCTCAAACTAGTCATACCAATTCAGAAAATTTGACTTAAGACCATTTCTATGAATAATTTAAGTACTATATATTTTTTCAAATCAAATTATTTCTTCAACAATAAACATCCTTTAGCACGTTGTTCAATTTTAATCAATGTTATCTTTATATATATATATATATACACTTAAGTCAGTCTTGTGTAAGACACTTTATCAATTTTCTATCATGTCACAACCCAAGAGTGACATGGAACTAAAAGTAGTAAAAGTAGATTAACACTAAAATCCAAAAGTGCTCCTCCATAACAGAAAATGATCAATACCACGCAGACGACGGTGTCATATAGCCCCAGCATCGATTCGCCAACAAATCGCCATCGCCGGTAGGCAACTCATACAGCAGTTGTTAATCTCGCCTTTTATTTTATTTCATCGTGAGTTCATTATTCACGGCGCGCGCCCGACTCGACCAGTGATAATTTTTCGTCGTGCTGGAGCACTTTTATGGCCTCGTATAATTGTAATTTATATTGGGCGCTGCCGCCGTGCACATTCGAGGCACCCTCTTGTTTTCTTCTCGCCGTCAAACTCCATTCGGTAGCTAATCTTATGCAAAGAACAAAATGTTCAAGTGGTAATTTTCGAGCAAGAAAACTATCTGTAATTTGTAACCGAAACTCTAATATTTTTACGAGTGGGAGTTTGGAACTTTCTTCGACTAAGGGAGGAAGATAGTTTTTCCATTTATGCAAGTTTTTAATAGAATTCGAGTGGTGGCCTAACTGGAGGAGTCACATAGTTGGAAGGTGATATGAATAAGTTGGTGTCATCAGTAATATCAAGAATATTAGTAAAAGTTGATTGAAACTATTTCATCACTTGTGATGTTGATAGTATATTACATTGTAGCAAATTTTATGCTTGCCACTTTCTTGTCGACTCATGCAATTTTTTCAAGATACAACACTGTCTGAATGCATATCGGGCGTTTTCTCCAGACCGGCGGCGGCGCCGAGGCGAAAAGTTAAAATAACCCACCTCCGTGCTGAATAATCATTCGGTTTTCTTTTCGTCTAGTTGAATTTGAAAAGTTGGCGGCGTGACCGCACTACGCAACGATCTTTCCAACCGCGTTGTGCTTTTTTTTTCTCGTACGTCTCCAAATGGATAACCACAACTGAAAACAAATAACAATGCTATTACTAAGAAACTACAAAAGAAATATGCATAAAGAAGTAATTCTTAACACTAGATTTGATGACTTTTAGGAAGCTTAACAGGAATGCCACGTGGGTGTATATTGGGTTGCCTAAAATGGCATCATGACAGCAAATTTCATAACTTCGATAAACTGATAACTTGTAATTAATTTATTCTTATAATGATTTTTTATTATTAGAATCTTCAAATAATTATTTTT
>JAODGC010000004.1:2907352-2922216 GCA_027574925.1 Ecitoglossa quadriceps
TAGGCTAATGTATGCGTGGCGTGTTTGTGGCGGCGGCGACGGCGCGTTGGTCGGTAATTTTAAAGCGAAAGTAAACACCCACACATTTTCAAACGACCTTCACAATTTTACCCTGTATGTACCTCATAGTTTATATCTCATAGTAAACCGCATCAATGTGAAGAGAGGGCGAGAGGGTGAAGTGGAAACACAAAATTGATTTCACTTTCATTTTTACTTTTGCTTTCTACCAACTATCCAAATCATCTTGTTCATTCTTTACATTGACATTTTCTCATACGAACCAAAGAGATTCTTGTGGTTTGTTCGTAAGTTTTAGTTTCTTCTGACAAAATGTCATCTGATATTATATAAAATATTTTTCATCTTCCGGACTTTACTTCCAGAGAATCTTAAAATACATTTTTCTTTCCTTCCGCTTTCTGCTTCTTCTCCTTCTAATTTAGGTCTGTTTCTTTCTTTCAAGGGGGTGGTTGTAGGGCCTCGGTTGGCGTAAGGCGTGTCGGCGTCTTATGTGGCCGAGGGTGCGCGTTCTGACCGCTGGCCGTTCCGACCGGACCGCGTGGGTGGAACTATTGATCCACGTTGCACCCTCGCGTCTCAACCACCCCCGCCGCACAACACCGCGCGCACACACACGTCGCGCTTCATTCGCGCTGTCCGTTATGTTTCCATTCGTCATTATGTTATTCTGATAGGTCTCAGTGCTGTTGCCTTTATCTGATGATCAATAATTTCCCTCCGCTTCCAAGAATCCACACACATTTTTTCCCGTACTTCACGCACGCCGCCCAACATCTTCACAACTGCCAGCGCCGGCTACGCACACACACACACACACACACATTATTTGTCTAGCTAGGATTTTATTTCGACAGTTTTAAACTATGTAATAACCTAAAGTTGTAAAAATTGTGTGTCAACATCTGAACTTTCCAACTTTTCCACCCTCATGGAGGAGAGTACGAGTTGAGAAAGTTTAAAGCAAAGACAGGTGTTTTACATGCTGTAATCATGTTTGATGGTCCCCAATATATCGCGCTCAATATCAACGAATCAATAAATTTCCAGCGTTTTTAATTTCATTGGATGCGTACGATATTACTGATATCTTATTTGCATTCGAACGTGGGTTCGATTCGAATTTAAATATTGACAAGCTGAATTTCATGTGGCATATGCTCTCTGATCCACTCACTCACTGGTGGGTGACGAGTTTTATCTGCAATCAACACAATGCTGTGAAAAACATGTTTTATGATTTTAAGCAAGTTTATCAGCGAAAGAATTATTACATTTCACATGCAATTTTCCAACGTGATAGTGATAGTGATAAGATAATATTGTTTCAATTTGGTCGGTGTATTATTGATGTGTTGGATGAGGTGCAAACATTTTTTAATGGGTGGGGGTAGTTGAGAATCAGGGTAGTGGACAACAATCGAGGGGTTGCAATTGCTGTGCTATCAAAACGCCGCGGTGCTTCGAAGTGCAATGTTCGGGGAGTTTACAAGGTGCCGAAAATATTTTTCTTCCTCACATTAGAAAACGGTACTTATTTATTTACGCACTTCGTAAATTATTAGTTTGCTGTTATAAATAATTGTCAGAGAGTGTGGTTTAATTTCGGTGAATTTCTTGTGTGCTTCAAGGGACCTTATGGTAGTATTGCATGTCGCCAACAAATCAAGATGATGACATCAGTCACGTTGCCCTCCAATTCTGGTCCCAACATCCACGGTGGTTTCGACGCCACCGCCAGCACAGCGGGCGACTTCGAACCGCCGCGCCCGCCAAAGCGCTGCCTGACCACGCCGCCTCCCGACACGTGCAAAAAGCGCCGCAAGCAAGCGACGCCAGTGCGCATCTCCGCCACCGAAGAAGGTAAGCCCGCTGAAGCAGCAGCCCACCACCACGAGTCGTCGCCGATTGCGGAGACGTCGCTGCCATGCCCCGTCTGCCAACTGCCGGTCACCGCCGATCAGCTACAGACACATCTCGCCGCCGAGCACATGTGCAAGCAGGAGCCGGCTGATACTCCGCCACACGACAACGAAGCATCCGATAGTGAATCGCTCCCCATTAGTGGTCCACCAGTAGGGTTGGAAATGAAGCAGGAATTACCGCCGTGGCTGCCCGACCTTCCTACCAAAGACTGGATGAATCCAACTAACCTCCTTGGATTCCCTGCAGCTGCTAATTCATTGTTCATGGGTCTGCCGCCATTTGGTGCCCAGCCAGATGCAATGCCACCAAGACAACCCATTCGGATCTTTAATCCTGACGCATACTGCGAGTTGTGCAACAAGGAGTTCTGCAACAAGTACTTCCTCAAGACACATAAAGCCAACAAACATGGGATTTATACTGATGCGGCACAAGAATCCAATCCGAGTAGTAGCGCCAACAATGTTCCTTCCGTCAACATCCCTTCCTACATAAACCAGATGAAGATAACGCCACCTGGTATACCAACCAATCTAGACTTGGCTGTCAAAATGGAGAAAACCTACGAAATATTTACTGGCCCATTTGGCAAGATGTTTGGTAAATCCAAACAATTTGAAAATCCAGAAGACCAACCTTCTGAAGCAAGCGCATTATCAAAAGCGGATACTGACCCACAAGAGGAGTCATCTAGTCCGCGTGTTATCCAGAACGAAACTACCTCAAACACCTCGCATAAAAGCGACTTGGATCGCGAACGCACCTCAGAGCAGGAATCGTTTTATACCTCGCCCATTAAGCTATCGCCAGGCCAACAATCATCGGCCAACACCACACAGATTCCTCGGGAATCCTATCAAGACCTTGCAGCTAGACTTAGACGTATTGGCGTCATGAACCCAAAAGCATTTTGTGAGATCTGCTGCAAGGAATATTGCAACAAGTATTTCCTCCGCACGCACAAGATGAAACGTCATGGGATCTTCATCCCAGATGATCGTGACAAGGATAAACCTGATCCAACCCATCCATTCACCCAAACTAGCCCTTTAAATCTCATCATGGCTGAACAAAGCTCCAACAGTTCAGACCGCAAGACTTCATCTCCATCAGACATCAGCTGTGAAACTTGCGGCATTAAATTCCAGAATGCTAGTTTATTTCAATTGCACAATGTTAGTGTCCATGCCAAGTTACCTGACCCACCACAACTCTTCATGAAGACCAACAATGAGACTAAGCAACTCCCGGAAGATAAACCTACCAATTCGGCGGCATCCTCATCAGCAGACAGTATCTCCGAAGACTTGCAGAAACTCCAAACCATGATCCTACAACTCAATGACCTTGATGTTTCTAAAGTCGCAGTAACCTGCAGCTCCTGCACTACTTGCGGGAAAGACTTTGAGAATCGTTACTATCTCCATGCTCACATGATGGCAGAACATGGTCTTCTCTTAGATGAACCAACTGAGAATGAGAAAACCCCAGAAGCTGACTTGAATTCTAATCTCAATACCATATGTGAACTCTGTGGAAAAGACTTTCCGAATTTTGAAGACATGAGAAAACATCTCTACGATGTCCATAAAACCAGTCAGCCTGCAATTGCAGAAGTTAAAGAAGAATACAACGGCTTCACCACTCCTGAGAAGACACTCAGGTCAGGTCTCAACACTCCAAGTGGGCAGACCACATCCAGTGGTCCAGAACGTCGTAGTTCTATGAACATGACCCCAACTTCTAGCTACTGTGAGATTTGTAATAAAGAACTATGCAACAAATATTTCATGAAGACCCATATGCAACGCATGCATGGGATTGAAATTGAAAATGGTGCTCAGATTGGAGGAGTTATCTGTGACATTTGCAACAAGGAACTGTGCAGTAAATATTTCCTCAGAGTGCATAAGCATAATACGCATGGTATTGTTGAATATGGTTCCAACTTAATGCAGCCGAGAAAGTTTGATGATTCAGGTACTACTCCACCTGCTACAATGCCAGCGCCATCTGCAAACACAGAGGATTCTTCTTTGAAGCCAACTGACTTGGCCGATTTGAGTCATAGATACTTTTCACACTTTAATGAAGTATGTCCTATGTGCAGCAGGCGATTTAGAAGCACCAAGTGGTTGAAAGCACATCTCCTCAGTGACCATGGACAAGCAGGTGGTGAAAAGTGGGCTGAAATAGAACAGCAGTTACAACAGAATGTAAACCAAGCTAAAACAGCTAAGAACAGTGAACGCGGCAGTCCATCTATCAAGGTTCCAACTAATCAAAATCAAAGTCAAAATGCAGCTGAGGTCATGATACATCAACAACAACAACAACAACAACAACAACAAGCCCAAATGCAGAATGTTCTGTCTTCAATTTTCGGCACAGATGCAGAAACTGGAAAGACATACCACTGTTCCTACTGTCCATTCACAACGCCAGTGTTGCCATTCCTCTTTGTCCATGAACGTTCGCACACCCAAGCTGGAGATACGCCAAGCAACAATCTCGAAGGAGTCCTAAAATGCCCAGTGTGTATGCAGAGCTTCACGCAGCCGGAGCAACTACAACATCATGTGTTTACCCAACATCCGTTCCTGCCACTGCCGCCATTTTTCAATGGATTCAACGGGAGCAACGACGTTCGATCAGGTGACGCCTCCAAGGAGCCTTCGGAATGTGCAGAGGATACCGATGAGGGAGAGAAGGGCGTCAAACCAAGTAAGAAAGTAGTTACTAAGCCTAAAGCAGTAGCGGCTGAGCAGGAATTGAAAGAGTTGAAGGAAGTATCACGAAAAGCGCAATTGCCAGCGTCCTACGCGTTGCCACAGCTCGAGGAGGAAGGTAGTTGTCAGTATGTTATGCAACCCTTCCTCCTCGAAGAGACAGCCAATGTATTGGCAACGCCGTCGATTGTTTATTTGCCAGTGACGAGCAAGGTGTCGGGCTCTATCACGGCCACCTTCACACTAACGCCAGCCTAGTCGTGAATATAGACACGAAGAGTCTTAGAGTCAAAAGATATTTTTTTAATAAGCGAACATTGAAAGCAAATTCAACGGGAGAAAGTTAACAAACAAACAAACGGCGATAGCTACACCTGTGATTATTATTTTAATTTAAACTTTATTAAATTAATATAAATCTAATTAAGATAAGCGTATTCCTAGATTTGCAAACATGAGACGCGGACAACTACAAACAAAATGAGAGAACACAAAAACCCATATGAGCACATATTTTTATGCAAATACCGGAAAGACTGAGTGAAATTTAGATAGTCTGTTGATTTTCACCGCAAACAAGATTTTCTACGATTGGACGATGATGCATTCCGTTGAAGCACTGATGTTTAACAAGTTCCTATTTTATCTCTCGATATAAACAAGTTATTCGCATGCATTGAGTTGTTAGATGTTAGCTTGCTCAAGAGTCAGTCAACGTTCCGCATACGTAGATTATTTAGGCGAATAACAATTGTAACAAAGAGAACATAAACGCCCAGTCCAACGCAAACATAACTCAGGGTTTTTTAAACTGAAACGAGTACAATCACAATCTTTTTCGGCGACGTACATCGCATTCCTGTCTCGAGTTCCTGATTAGATTAATAGGATTAATATCACATACATTAGACAAGATTGTACCTCAAATTGAATCGAAGGGAATATTGGCGTAGCTGGATACCAGGGTCCCTATTCTCGCCCAGTGACTTTACATTACTTACCAGAAAACTAACCTCAACAATTAACTTACTTTTGCCACTTTGCTAGTGCCATCTTGTGTGAGCTAAGCTAAAAATGCAAGTGTTGCGTTCTCAAACGTAGTAGATGTCACTGCGGGAGAATGAGTCCCCTACGGATTTATTTCTCATCTTCAGTTGAGATTCTTACAAGTCACCAATCGGTTCGGGTCCAATAAGCATGGATTCAGTGGAGAGGAACTCCCGACCGTCTTCCAAACACAAACAAACAAATTGAAAGTCTAAATCGTTAAATATTACTTGAGTTGAATTGATTTGTTTGATATTGTATAGTACAAAGAAACAGATCTAACCAAAACGACTTTTTGCTAATTACTAGTTATAACTACGCTGTGTGCCTTCAGTAATTGCAAATGACATGCTGTTAAAGAAAATATACTTGATAGATCACCTCACTGATGGAAACTTATTCTGGGTAGTGACATGAATTTTTATTCAAATGTCAACTTTATACCAACAATTCACTAGTTGAAACGGTAAAAAGGCCAGCAACTTGGTTAGTAATAAATTAGGTTATGAGAAATGTCACTGAAGTCAGAAGCCACTTGCTATTCTGTGGTATGACTTTGCACAAAAATTGATAGAGTAATTTTTGGATTTGTAGTGATATTCTTTAAATTGGAAAGTTAATTCATTAATATAGTTGACATGACAATTTCCCTGTTTTTATTTAATTACAAAAAGGGATCGTCGAAATATCAAATGGTTCATTTTAACCTCTATGGTAAAGAAAATATTTTCGTAAATAACAAGATTGATTGAATTAACAGTGTTTGAATTTAAATCCAGTGAAGATTGTCACATGGGAGAAATGCAAAGTTACCAGATTCTGTAAAAACATCTCACTTTGGTGACATTTTAAGAAATATTGTTTTATCAGAAAATTAAGACAGGAAACATGTGTTGGTGTGTCTACGAAAAGTCACTTCACAGAATAAGTCCTCCCTCAGGTGCAAAATATAAAATAGTTGATAGCTACGTCAAAGAAACGAATTCAATATCATAAATAATACTTTGGTTATGTTTATTTGCAAACCTCTGTCATTGCATTCCACATCCCACGGATCGATTCGATTCGATTTATTCATACATTGCTGTCGTGGTCATTGCGTCCATTCGAATATCCAACGAGGGTGTACGACGCACAATGCGTTCATTATGTTAAACAAGTTATTTTCGTAAAATGCAAATTTGCTTCATCTCCAAGCTCCCTCGTTTTGCTGCCGAATTTTTTTCCGAATTACTCCCAACATAAGCGGGCGTTGCACAATGCAATTCCCTTTTTCCATTCTCACAGCTGGCACGAGCCGAAACGTCCCCTCGTAGTTTTTACCCCAAAAACACAGTTTTTACAACAAAAACCAAAGGTACATCTGTTCGTGCTACGCGTGTTGCATTAGATGCGATGCAAGCATAACCAACGAATCTCAGGTTAGCATCGTATGCAAATAATTTGCTCTCGAATCGAATCATAGATTCAAATGTGGAATGCACTTTCAGATGTTTTCAATAAAACACTCTCTATCGTCACCTAGTCATCGACTAGATTTACATCCGAATGAAATGACAGCCAGTCTATAATGTCCTGAACACTGATATTACAAAGCGAAGCGGTTAGTGTTCACTGTTCATACTTAGGATTAACGAGCAAAAAATCAAAAAAAAAACACGCATTCGGCGTGGTGTGTTGGCTTCAGGTGGGTCGAAGGAAGGGTTGTCCGTCCTGTTAAATATGTAAGTTGTTCGTAGAATTATAAAATGTTCCAGGACGCCCTCTACTGACATAACCACCGTCAGCTGCAACCCGTCGAACGCATACTTTTTTACGTTATAGCAAATCGGTATTAACACTATTTAAACGATGATAACAATTTTAACAAAAATGATGCTACGAATTTTAAACTATGATCCCTTAATTATAAACCTAGGAATTGTTACGATAAACTAAGGTTCTTTAACGCTACAACGGAACGGAGCGTACGAGTTCACATTGATTATAATTGATTGTCTTAATTACTATTTGTGTAAGCTGTAATGTTTGATGGTCGTGATGATTAGGATTTTTGCTGTTGCGGTTTTCAGAATTTTTTTTAAAGAATAGAGCGTTTTACAGAAAGCTTTCTTTGGTGAGTTTAAGGTTTGAAGGTTAATTTGGTTGGTGATGGCGCATTCTTCGAGGTTCTCATGCGGCGTTGAACCCGAAAAGAATTTATATTGAAGTATGAAAATCGTACGCTTCATATTTGAGCGAAACCGACATGCAAGGGTGAGAATCCAAAGAAATGAAAATTTATGCGGAGGAGATATTTTAAAATTTGCTAGAATTCATGACCAGCAAATAAGAATTTTTTGAGCAGGAAACAAAAATAGTCTGGAGAAAATTCAATAACTGTAGCTACAAGAACCGCACAAGATAGAAAAATTTCATTTCCTGCCAAAAGAAAAATTTATTTTTCAATAATGATTCGCTAATGAAATATTTCAAAACCGAGTGAATAATGTGTTTAAACCAAGCGGAAATTAATTTGCTGCATTAACCTCTTCAAACAGTCCATTCTACTTATATTAATTACTAAAATTTAGTTTCAATGGAGCAATTGGTATTGATTCATAGATGGCGCTGTCCAAAAATTACAGATAACCTAAAAAAATATTAGAAAAAATAATGAATCAAATTTATGGCAATTGGATAGTTGCAAAAGTTCAGTTGCAAAATTTAGTTGCATTGATTTCGGAAAGAAAATGTGGATAATTAATTGAACAGGATCAATAAATTAAGTTATTTTAACATTGATTTACTTCACAAACAATATATTAATCCAGTAAAGTATCCTATTAGTATAAACTGGACTTTTTTCATGTTGGTTCACAGATGGCGCTGTTATATAATTGAATATAACCTCATTAATAAATCTTGAAATGAAAAAAAATGAAGAATATAAGCTTAAATTAATGTGCAACAATTCAAATTTATTATCTTGCCAACATTGGAAAATAGAATTTTAATTACACGCTACAAACGCTCAAAGTTAATATTTGGTTGATTTTTCACCTTAACCCAATTCTTGTTCTTCATTCGAATTCAAGTCCCATCCGATGTGAACTATATTAGTCATCTATAATTAGTAAAATAATTTAAATAAGCACAAAATTTCTCTGTCTATGCTCGCTGTTATTGACGTTCATTTATGAGTTGAACGCACAAAACAGTTAGGGGTTGACGCAGCCGTCACCAAAAATAGATGGAAAAGATAAAAGCAAGCCGAATTGACCGGCGATTCTTCAATTGGAGCCGAATATCTATGGGCCAGCGCGTTCAATTTTCGTTTATTTGCCAAGACGACTGTGTCTACCAACGTCCACCCCTCCGGCCAACTAGCCGCACGCACCCTCGGTGCATTCACACGTACTCGATATTAAAAACGCATCCACACACGACGCGTATGTTACTTAATGATCATCAACGTCAAACATAAAAAATAATTAATAAATAAAGCCGCCATCAAAAATGCGTCATCAATGTAACAACATCTTGATTGGAAAGCAATAAAATTATAATTGGCAAATTCTTAAATGCTACTAATTTACCTTACACTACTTAGAGTTTACTTAGAGAAAGTGATTATTGAGAAAACATGAAACGAATGCAAAGAATAGAAAGGGAAATGGTGCTGTTTTCATTGACTTCAAATCAAGAATGTGTTGTATTGAAGCCAAGCTTTCCTTCATCATTTCTCCCTTGCGTTAAGGGCATGTGTAATATAATTAGGCGTGAGATGAAAATACGCGGGTGAGAAACAAGGCTCGGGACACCGCTATGATGGCGGCGCGTTATTAGACGCGTGCGACGTTGCCAGACGCAAAAAGATGCGACGTTGGAGAGATGTGCTTAGTGCGCATGGGACGCAAGGCGTTTATTATATTATCGTCATTATTTTATATATCGCGGCAGGAAGAGACGTGTGGGTGTGTAAAACAATCGTAATGATGGGCGAACGTTGCTACGTCTCCACGTCGACGCCGGCGTAGCTAAGGGGAGTCTTGGCAAACTTGCACCCCTCGTGTTGGTGTGCGGTCATCGTCTCTCCCCTGGATAAACCTATATTTTTCCAAATCCACATTTCACTGAATTTATGACACGAGTATGTAGGCGCGGCAGTGGAGACGGCAGCGGCGGCTGCGAGGCGAGAGGAGAAAATGTCGCAGCTCCCCGGGAAAACTTAATGAAATAGGCCGGCTTTCCAATTATGAAATCGAACGTTCCATTTTATATCTTTGTTAGAAATTGCCGCCTCCTGGACATGCGCGCATTCTGTGTCTGTGTATTTTGCCCTTGCCGCCTCCAATGCGGACATACACGAGTGTTTGCAATGTGAGAAAAAAAGATAAAAAATGCGTTTTTAACGAATTTCCTTTTTTCTTTTATCCTTCGCTACTTCTACATGTGCACAAGGTAATTGTCTGCGTAGTGCACGAGCTGTTCATTTTTATTCTACGCCGCGCGTTTTATTTCATTTTGGGAGTGGTGCGTAACGTAATTAAAATTAATATCAATGAGTCAAGGGCGATGGAGAGGAGGGGAAGGGGTAGAGGGGGGGGGACGTTGTTGTTACCTCACACTAAACTTTCGATTCAGCTGAATCAACACTAAAAGGATGAAAACTCGTAATCCCACCAAAAACGACATTTTATCCGTCATTTCAGCATCAACAAAAGAAAGGGATGATTTCAAGGCATTTCTGTAAATTCACCCAAAATGAATTATTTCCTCCTCTAATCACGTGAAATGTCCATTGTGAAAAATTTGCACCCGCAGACAGCTGTTGCGCAATTATGCCGTCAGTCAAAGGGTAGATTTTACGCAAAAAGCCCCCTTTTTAGCACAAAAATACAGTACCCCTTTTGGGTGACAAACATCTTTTCACACTGCACATGTCACCAACAGCACCTTTTCCATAATTTGTGAAAAGCCGCGCACGCGACCTCACCCCATCTCTCTGCACAATCCGCAGATTATTGATTTCATCGCTTTTCATTTCTTCCGCCACCCTGCTTCTTCCAGTTCTTAGCGGTGTATGTTTTCCTTGGGCAGCGTTGCCGCATCTGCCATAACACCCGTACCCTTCACAACACAATCCTCCAACTACCTGCACAGTCAAATAAATCCTATTCAACTGTAATTTCCAAAATTTTCCATTTTTTCAATTAAAGCACCCCAATGCGTATGAACATGATGCACACGTGCCCTCTCCGAGATGAAATCAGGGTGAAATTCCATGCGCGAATAAGTAAACAACATTTTAAGGGGAAAAACAGCTAAACGGGGTAAATTGCTACAACTGTCAGCGGATTAGCCATCCCTCCGCATAAATAAAGCTTTATTACGATCCTGTCCCAAACAAAGTCATCGCCTGCATGACGCATTAACCTTTAAAACATGACATTTTGCTTGAGGCTTAACCTAAAAAAGATGCCAATTCGAATTAAACGCCTACCAAAACCAACCTTCAAACAGACAAACAGGCATTTGTAATCTATACTAAGATAACTCTAAGAATCTCGCAAGAAAATCTATCACTAAAGAAGACAATTTTATATATATATATTTGCTGATTAATCTAAATATTTCGTGCGCATGTTTTTTTTTTTAAATCTCTACGCTGCGTTGGGAAATGTGCGCCATCTATAGGATGGTGGTACTACAACACTAAATTTACCTACTAACGCGTAAAGGTACTACCCATAAAGGTAATGAATCCCTAAAAAACGTAATTACCTTAAACAAAAAAAAACCAACTAACTATTACTATTTAACATTTAGCGTTTAAGAATCGGAGGCACAAAATCAAAATTAGCCATGTAAGGATGTTTAGTATATATACATTATATAAACAAATTAAGAGAGGATAAAAATGATGAATATATGACACATAAGTTATATATAGTGACATGTTTTGTAGAGAATTTCACATGAGATTATATCTATTTACATTGGAGACTCAGATATATAAATAATTTAATGAAAGCGCCGTAAGCGGAAGGCGAGACGACTAACTATTATACATTGATAAAATATAATAACTATTTTCATATTATTCCACTGCGTTGGTGAGCGGGCCGCCATTAGACGGCGAGTGGCGCCATCTGTCGGCGCGCCGTTACCGCCTAGGTGGTGTTTTCATTCGAACGCTTTACGTTTCTGTCACTGTGTTGTTGTCGTCCTACGTGTAAGTCGCATCAATCTATCTCGAACTGCCATTTCGCAAACAACCGAAAGAACAAGCCACACAGAAACGTAATCAGGTTGCAGCGCAAACTTCCTCCTTTTATACATGCACTTTATTGAGGACGACGAGGGCCGAATCAATGTTGTTGATGAATTTTATAAGCAGTGTTAACCTCCGGACGGCGTTAGGGGAATTCTAGGGGATTTCCAGTGTCGCGCTGAAATCCCCATCGTTATCACAGCGTCACGGAAACGCGCCAGTTCAAAACAAACTACCTCCAGTACTAATCTAACCAAAGTTGAGAACAAAACACGTATCGACTAATTTGTTATCGACAAATGGACTCTATGACTATAATACAAGAACAAATTATTATATGTATGTAATAGGACGTTATGAATGTTTATACAATGAACCACCCACAAGCAACCAGAGTTTTAACTTGATCTGCATTGTCATAACCTCAAATCACAAATGCCCACTTTTACGTTATGCCCATATATATCCATATATGCATAAGTTACGAAAAAGTGATTGCATCTCGCTTTCAACAGTCGATTCATTTGAATCTAGTCATTCTAGTCGCCCCCTTTTTGTTTAGTTAATCCTTATTTTAATTATAATAAATTCAACTTTTAAGATACATCGATAATCTCTAGTCTGGTTTCGTTTAATGTCAACGTGTAGATTATATTGGTTCGATGCAATCACCTCCTACACTAATTCCTACCTACAATTAGGTAGGTAGATTTAATTGCGACATGTGCAAGTACGGTGGTGTTTTACATTTTCATATTCGGACATGTGCGAGGATTAGAAATGGAATTATAACTGAAATAGCAGATGGAAGATATGAACATGGATGGGAAACAAAGATTGTATTGTATTTGCTAAGCATACTACGATTTAGTGGCAAATAATTATGTATTATTATATTAGTCATTTAAGGGAAGTAAATAAAATGTAAAATTAACTAAATGTCTATTATTTATTTATGGCTTGGGTAAAATTTTAGCTGGACACATCTAGTGATGCAGTTATTATTTACAGTGTACTTTCAACAGAGATAAATAATATTAGAGTTCATAACCTAATATTTTATAATTGACAAGAGAAGATTTAAATATCAAGTACTCAATAAATAAAGCATAATATTAATTTTGCTTTGCACAATTCTATACAATATACAATATATGATTGTAATTGCTACAATTTATATCAAAAAAAAATTTAAGTTTTTTAAAGTCATTGTAATTTAATGTATTGTATTACTGATTAAATTCATACACATTTATTTATATAATCACATTCCATAGAATATTTTGAAGATACAACTAAATTTTTTTCGATTTTTATTTTTATTTTATTAATTATTTTACAATCCAATATATGTAAGAAGCAATGGTTGTAATAAAAAAGATTAATTTTTTTTTTAAATTAAAATAGAAAGCTAAATATCTGATTTTTTTTAAATATATGTCAATTAATTTGTTTACATTAAATTAAGGAATTTAAAATGGTAAAAATATTTAATTCTCGTTAATTTCAATTTCATCAAATCAATAAATTAAACTAAGATCATAACGATCCAAGCATATTTTATTAAAATTATTATACATTGTAAAATAATGAATCTTTTAAATAAAAATATATCACACTAATTTATTCCTAATATAAGTCTCTTATAATTATTTTATCTAAATGATTTCTCTGCATACTTAGTAAAGTTTCGCCAAGTACAAATTATAATTTAATTAAAATTCGAGTAAACAATTTAAATTAGTGTTGGAAAAAGAAACAACATTTTAAAAGCAACATAAAATATTGCTTTTAGTTAATTTCTATTTACTGACTTTTAGATTTAAAAACAAATACATCTGATCTTTAGTATTAGCTTAATATTTTAATTATGTGGTAAATAATAAATCATTTCACTTTACTCTTTAAAAATTGCTTTCAGCGTATATCTAAATAAAGAGTAAATAGAAAGAGTAAAGAGAGTAAAGTGAAATGGTTCTGTAAAAATCAATTTTCTTGCTCGGAAAATCCAAATCAGCTAAAATAGTAGTACATTGTTATTGGCATCTAAAAATTTACAATACAGGTAAAAAAGGTGAAAAATAATGTACTGTAATTAATTGCATAATTAATACTTGAAACCCAATCATTTTCAAATGTTTCTTCAACTTCTCTAATAAATGATTGAAAATAATCTTTATAATAATCAATCAATTATACCTTAAAAATTATGAATAAAATATTTTAATTAAAAATTAATTAAATTTATTGGCATAGCAAATAAATGCCCAAAAAAAAAATTTTCCAGCATTAGAAATAAAAACTAAATAAATAAATAAACCACCAAATACGAAACTAAATAATCTAATTCCAAACACAAATTGCCTAATTAATATTGAACCAGTCATTTATTGCTAAGCAATTAATTTCAAAATACATTCAATTTAAAACAATTCCCTACTTTTTTGCAATAACATTCCATGCATTATCCATGCATTATCTGCAATGACTTTATTTACGTAAAACATTTTCAACCGACCAGAAAATTATCTATGAAACACACACACAAGTACAATGTTTGTCTCTATTGTCAATTCCCCTTTGTGTCCACATGTCAATGTGCAATTAGTGTAAGCATGTTGATTGAATCCAAGCAAGCAGGTGAGACGCACTGCTTAGGTGCAACACGTGCATCAACCAAGACCGCCTCCACCTCCTGCCACCAGGCGTGAGTTATGCTTCCGACAATCGGGTCACACATGGACAAACAAGACACAAGTGACAATGGCAATGGTGTATCAAAGACGTCAATAATAACACAAGGAATGGAACAACACGTTGGAGATGGTACATCTGGAGACGTCTAAGGAAGCAGGAGGTAGATATAATTACAATTGATGTGCTTG
>JAODGC010000004.1:2926733-2944161 GCA_027574925.1 Ecitoglossa quadriceps
TATTTTCACCCAAAGATACCAATGTTAAAGAAAATATTATTACATTTAATAGATGAATAAGATAGGCAACCAATAGCATGTATATGGCTCTACCGGACATGTTAGGTACTAGCATGTGTTTGAGTAGCACATGCTTAGGGTTGTTAGTAACGTTGAAGCCAATTGTCATATTGTTATATTTTAACATATTTAAAATCTTTACTAACAAAGTTTATTCTATTATTTTTGAATATGTACGAGTCTAAATATCAAAATATAATCAAATAACGTAAATACAATTATTATAGCTATTTTTACAGATGTACCTTATTAAGGGTACAAACTGGGTACATAATTTTTATTATTAAGTTTAATACTTTACCGGTATTTCTTTAATAAAATATGTTAACCCCTTAAAAAAATTTTTTTATTAAAAATAGACAATTGCACTACTTTATTTTGTTAATTTTAGAGAAAATATGAACTTGGGCTTATATATAAAAAAAAAGTTTAACTTTCTACTAATATGAAATTTATTGTAGCCAATAGAGTTGATATGCGGTATACCTGTAATTAATTTAACAAAGGTGATTGTGACATGTTTATATGATTAATAAATTTAATTTAGATATATATCATGTATATTCATCACAACCATAGGTGATTATTTCCAAAATGTTTGATATACGAGTTCAGTTGATAACCAACACAGGAATGTACATCAGTAAACGTGTTAAGTGTGTACTCAAAAAATTGTGCTCATCAGCAAGCCATCTATCATAGCTACACATGCAAGCCGCATGCAGCAAAAGCTAGAATTTAATTAAAAAGTCGGAGTATCAGTCACGGTTTCCAGCATTTTATACTGGTTAGCACCAGTGGAAAACTTTGCAACTCAAAATGTAGTTATGAAATTGCACATATTTCATCAGTTCCATATCATGTTTGCTAAGTAAATAAATTACTAATTGTATTTTAAATACATTTACCATATATATTCTTTCGATGTTTTTACAAAATATGATTGAGTAATATCCAGTCAAAATAATCATAATGTATAATAATTAAATTAAAAAATATATACAAATATCTTTTGTTTTTGTAAAAAAAAGCATCGTAAAAACATGTTCTTATAACATCAAATAGTTAGTAAGTGTGAAAGTAAACTCATCTCAATGCAAGAAAGTACATTCACATATATCCTGTTAAGTAGTGACATCTACCAAGCACTATATAAAGTAGCGTGCGACTACGCGTGTGACTCTCAGCTACGAGCAGTTGATGGAAGCGTCGTACTCCCCACTACTTTCACCAGTTATATAAGCCACTAGCAGCAGCAGCTTCGTTCATTCCAAGCGCTGTTCTCCCTAGTAAGTGTCAAAGTAAACTCATATGAATACAATAAATTTAAACGCTATTACTTATGCTGTAATATAAACTACGCTACTTACATAAATGTTATGTAACCATATAAGATAAATAGGAAAACTAATAATTCAACAAAAAACATCATAAAAATTTATTTTTTTTAAATTAATTTTGTACAGTAATTTTATTGCATATTCTGTAATTAATATTTACTGATATTTAAAAATAATTCTCTAATTATAATTTTGTTTATTCCAATTTATATCCAAATGTCTAAATATCAAATTATGAAAAGGATTAATTATATGAACTATCTTAGCACACTTGGTATTGCTCTGGTTTGCTAGTCGGCAGATCGTGGGTTCAAATATGCTGCCATCATTTTGTTGGTGAGCGGTAGACCTTAAAACCAAAGCGAGGCAAAAAAAATGGTTCAGCTACCAGGCGGCAGGCAATGATGTGTAGTTAAAGTACGGTGTCGGTCTATAACTAGCAATGGGTAATAGTAAACTCACAATTACACACCCGACATGCAAAATACAGAAAACATATAAAAAATAGATAAATTATATAAGGAAGTAATTAAATTAAAGTGGACAAATTTATCCAAATTTAACATGTTAATTTTAATTATAGCATTTTGTAATTTTGAATAATTCTAATTCAGTTTAATATTTATAACTCTAGGTGGTTAAAATTAATTTTTAATTAAATAATTTAATTATGCGTATATTTAATGCAAATAATAATTTAGGTATAATATAACACTAGACAGCATAAATTAATATTATAAACTAAAATTTTGCAATAAATATAATAAATTAAAAGTATAATTTAAAATATTTACTTTTCTTCAAAAACTATTGTAATATTATATACCAATATATTATTGATTTTTAAAATATCAATAATATAAATTCCAATTAACTAAAATTAAATATTAAATATTTGTTTAATTATAAAAAAAAGTTTAGTAATATCATAGACTCATTTATATTACAGTGTTTAAAAATTTTTTTATTGAAATTGAATATAACAAATAGTTAAAACATTTTATTCTATTTTTTTTGAAACAATATAGATTTTACATTTTAAAATAAAATAATATTTCCATTTCTTGCTAAGCCCAGTATGGTGCTTTACAGTTAAATTTCAACTTTTTAATGTCAGAGTGATAAAAATCCAAAATATGATACGATTACAATTTTATTATGCCTGTAATAATGCATAACTGCCATTTAGAGTTGCAGTTAACTTTCTTCTATTTCCTGGTAAAAGATGCCACTGAACAGGAAGTATGCAGGCGATAAAAAGTCTCCAAGAAATAAACGTCTTTTAAACGATGCTGTATAAACGCAGCTGTTTTCCGTTCTTGCTATTACGTCTTTATTCCTTCAAAAAATCAATAAAACACCAATAAATCCAAGTAGGATTTTTATTAGTAACTTATATTCTCTAATTAAAAGCCAACACTTCTTCTAGACAATAACTAAATGCATTTTCCATCATAACCAAAAATAACGCCTTCTTAACCTATAACCTGCTTCTGTAGTTGACACAGTTTATTGTGTTCCAAGAGTAATTTCCTGCAAAAATAACACGTGGAATAGGTTTTATTCTTTTTGAACTCTGATAGATTGTCTTTCCAATTGAATAAACTCCAGCGTCGGATACAAAAGAAGATGAGATCAAATTAACCTATATGTATACAGTTCTGGTAAAAAAACAAAATTGATATAAACTGTGCATAAAATAATTCCTCTAAGTGCATACATATCAAGAAAACGTGCAACATGTTGGTTTGTCTTTAAAGCATTGAATTGTTTTAGTTAAAGTGTTAAGTTTGAATAGGGTATGATAAGGGTGTAAGCAGAATACATATACATTATACGTTGTTTCGATGGAACCTCAGTAGGTGCCCTGGTGAATGTCTGCAGCTTTGCAAATCTCTCCGAATGTACACTCTGCATGCCTCGGATAACGATGATCATTAACCTACATGAAAGCACTAGTAAAAGGTGTTGCTCGCGGATAAACAAAAACAAGAAATTATGGAATGTACTTCAGTAAATGAACTTCGGGATTTTGTAAGAAAAGGAAAAAATTTTAATTCATTATTAAAGTGTTATTAACTTTCATGTTTATGCTCATAGATCCATTTAATATCTTATAAAAAAATTATAATTTAATTTTAATTTATATCATTTTAATCAATAATTATATAATCAATAATTCATTTTTAAATATCATATTATAATATTTAAATATAAAATCTAATTGTTTGAAATAAAACACTAATAATATGCACATATAAAACATTAACTGATAAATGATTCTGGTTAAGGTAGGCAACCAAGTAAACAATGTATTTCTATTAATCAATATTTAATGTGTTTAAATACAGATAGTATTTTGCATTCACAATCAATAAAATAAAACTAGGTTACATCAGAAAATACCCTGCAATTGGCAACAATTTCCACATCAAGTAATCGGTATGATACTAATTCTTAGTTTCCCAGAACTCTGTCCCGGTATCCATAACACCAATCGATAGCTACTCTATTAAACTAAATCATTTACAGCAATTATTATTATTCAATGTTATCCATTTTTGTGATTCTCATTTGTTTGTATTTACGCCAGGATGAAATAGTTTAGAGAATTACTTTAGGTATTTTTGTTTTGCATGGAATTTTCAAACAATAGAAAACAAAACTCACTGAATGATAAGAGTGAATTAAAATGTTGGCAGTTGTATTATATACTTGGCAGATCTAAAGAATGGATGCAAATACAATTCTGCGTTGAATTCAACTGTTGTGAGTTTATTGGGTTGCGTGATATGTTCATTGCCATCTATTGCAACAAACTGAGAACTAAAGCACATTCATTTAATATATGATATTAATTTTTATTACGTGTAATTTTCTTTAATTCTTCTATTATTTACTTATATGATAACTATACATTTGTTGTTGGTTATTAAATTAATTGAAACTACTGAGTCATTAGTATTGAAAATTCGGTTTTTTAAATTTTTGGTAAATACAACAACAAAATGTTTATTATTAGTTCTCCAATTAATACACCATACAAGAAACAAAATATTTTGTGATAAATCCAATTTAATTAAAACAACTTCAGAAATAAGTATAATCAATATTTTTTGAATAAATCGTTGAGGGACAGTAGGATACAATCTGATCAAGATTCCCAAGAACCATACATACTATCTACTAAAAACAATGTTAAAAAAAAACTTTGAAAAATTAGCTGAAAAGCTACATCCTGTTAAGCTCAACTTTAAACTAGCACTGAACAAAGTTAACGATAAATATTCTTAATTCTTGATTAAATATTCCTTAGATTGTTAATAATTTTATAATATACAATCATCATTAGTAAAATCTTCTCAAAGTAATTATACTGATATTGACATTTGTATATACTGACATTTGGCAAGCTATCAGAAATTTAATTCACCACTATATACAAATATCTAAAAATACGACAGAAATTGGATGATATTATTTACACCAGGATGAGAAACTAGGATGACGCCGGCCGTCGCACAAAAAGTAAGCAGCATGTAGCAATAAACTTAAAAAAGGAAGAGAGGGACAAAACATAAAATCAATGGTTACTTCCTTTTCTCTACCAATATGCTACAGGAGAAACCAAGATTTTGACAAATAATACAAAGTTCTATCATCGTTCTAGGTTTTTATCTTTTCTCAACAATTTTAAACTTGCACGTTTCAGATATTATTTTTTTTATACTATAGCATTTCTGAAAAATTTTGTTGTTTTGAAAAAGAACCAAAGAGTTAAAATTCAAAGACTTTTTATTCACTAGTACAGTGTAAGTCAATTATTTATTATACTTAATTACTTGATAAAAAAGCTCAATTTCCTTAATTTTATTTACAGCCTAGTTTTCTCCGAAAAGTATTTTATTAATATGTGGCTTAAGTATGGATTTAAGTTTCCGACTAAAGCCTAGATTTTACAGATGGCAATTTAGTGTTTTTGCAAATAACAGTAGCAGGATAATCAGTTTACTCAATTTAAGCAATAAACACAAAAATCACTTTTCTTCAAAGTTTGATAATCTTTAAATAATAATATTTATTTATTAGAGGATCAGATTGAATTAAATTGAGTTCAACCTGCATATAGATTTTGAGCAAATGTCCTTTTGTTTTTATACCATCAGCAACGACTAAAAATGCGCAGCATGCAAGAGGCAGTCCTGCACAAGTCCCGACTGAAAGCTCGTTGACGTGAACGAGGGACTAAGAGGAGGGATGAACAACGTGGTTGTTCCTGCACCTAGCTCACGCTTCCCTCGCTCTGGATGCACTCGCAGTTCTCATTCGACGTTTAGCCTTGTCGTGCAGTCCCTTCGGAACTTTATCTCCGTGATAATGTTTGAGTGAAAAGTAATTTGTCCACAAAAAGAACTGCCTGAGAAAACTGTAGATGTGCTTCAAATAAATTAATAATCTTTACTACATTCTTAACAAACATTGGCACAAGACTTAATTTATTTTAATTTTATTAAAGTACATTTTAAATTAGTACTAATTAAAATAAACGCATTATTGTTAAATAAAACTTGGTGACTTTGCTCAAAATGGGTAAAAATAATAAATCTATAGTGTTGATATTATTTTGTAAATTCATGCATATTTGCAGAAGACGATTGTGACTTGTTCAGCGTTCCAATTCGGTATCGGCCTGAGGAACTTCATAAGCTATGTTCAAGAACAAAGTTTACAAAGAACGAGATTCGAACTATGTATAGAGGATTTAAACAAGTAAGTTTGGTAATATAAGAATATTGATAGAGTTAGTTGGAATAAATTTATGTACAACGTTACTAAATGCAAAAAGGTTTAAATAGTCCTTATATGTTTTTGAATTAAATTAAATATAAATCACGGGTATTGTCCTTTAATTTTGGTTTTTTACAGCAATGTCCAACTGGAATGGTTGATGAAGATTCTTTCAAATTTATATTTTCACAATTTTTTCCTCAAGGAAGTAAGTAAATATTTAATGGAAATATTTAATATTGTTGTTTATTGATTAAATTGTTTTTAAATCAATCTAAATGATTTTAAATAATTTATTTTTAAATATTTTAAATTTTAGCACAAAAAATAAAATAACAAGTTATTAATTATAATTTAGAAAAATAATAATATTTAACCATATATAATAAACTTTATAAAATTATAAAAATAAATTTTGCAATTTAAATTAAATAATTACTTACATACTTAAAATTCCATCTATATTCTGGTAGCATTCTGATTATTAGCATATCTTTGCATTATTATTTTACAATGCTGAATAAAATTAAATTATTCTCAATTACATCCCGAGCATTTCGAATCAGTTTAATGTGTTTTTAAAGTCATTCTGACTTGTTACGTAGTCCTAGTTTTTAGGTTAACATTCACTGCAGGTAATGATTTAAATTAATGCCATTTATACACATCAGAATTATGGCCGTGCATGCACAAGTTGGCACTACGGTTTTAATTATTGGCGATATACTTTATTATAGAAGCATTCTAGCAAACTGTTTTTCATATTTTCAAATTTTATTTGGTTACATAAAAAGGTTTATTAACTTATTATTTTGCTTTAAAATTCAATAACAATACTAATATTTATCTAATTGGTAATATTCCAGATGCATCAAAATACGCCCATTATGTTTTCAATACAATCAAAGAGAAAGACACTGGACAAATTAGCTTCGAGGTAGGCAACTCATTACCATTTTATTTCTTACAGTCCTTTTGTTGTTAGTGCTAATATACATATACAGAAATTCATACATAATCTAGTCCTAACATTAATCAGCAGTAAAAATCCCGGCTCCTTCACCATCTCCATTGCGTCCCTTTTTTTATTATTTTACAAAGTTAGACAAAAGTAACGTAAGAAAATATTATTATTAATGCATAAATTTATTTGTAATCAAATTTTAACAAAAACACGCAATAAAATACCTGGCTCCTCCACCATCTCTAATGCGTGTTTCTTCTTTATTATAGTAAAATTACACAAAAGTAACGTGGGCAGTTTTATTATTTATGCATAAATTTACTTGTAATCTAATGTTAACAATAACCAACAATTAAAAATTCCGGCTCCTCCACCATGTCTATTGCGCTTCTCTTTTTTATTATAGTAAAATTACACACACGTAACGTGGGCAGTTCTTATTATTTATGCATAAAATCACTTGTAATTTAATGTTAACAATAACCAACATTGAAAAATTCCGGCTCCTCCACCATGTCAATTGCGCTTCTCTTTTTTATTATAGTAAAATTACACAAAAGTAACGTGGGCAGTTTTATTATTTGAGCCTAAAATCACTTGTAATCTAATGTTAACAATAACTAACAATAAAAAATTTCCGGCTCCTCCACCATGTCTATTGCGCTTTTCTTTTTTATTATAGTAAAATTACACACACGTAACATGGGCAGTTTTTATAATTTTTGCATAAAATCACTTGTAATTTAATGTTAACAATAACCAACATTGAAAAATTCCGGCTCCTCCACCATGTCTATTGCGCTTCTCTTTTTTATCGTAGTAAAATTACACAAAAGTAACGTGGGCAGTTTTATTATTTGAGCCGAATATCACTTGTAATCTAATGTTAACAATAATCAACAATTAAAAATCCCGGCTCCTCCACCATGTCTATTGCGTTTCTTTTCTGTATTATGACAAAGTTAGACGTAGGTAAGTTTGGCACTAGTTGCGATATAAGTTATTTATATACTAACTGCTGTTTTATCACTCATCTATCATCTTTAGACAAACGTAAACTAACACATTTCCTTTTCTTCTACCACTCACATCGCACACGTTTGATATACCGCTCCCAATATAATACACTTCACAGCTGTTGGTTTTTATCGTAAATCGCCTCGTTTTCATTTACTTTACCATGTTTTCCTTGTGGGATCCACGTGACGTGTATTGTCCCTCTTAAGATTGATGCAATATATTGGCTCCATCGATTGCAGAACTTTCTGGACATCCTCTCGAAAGTGTCGCGCGGTTCAACGGAAGAGAAGCTGCAATGGGTGTTTGGTCTGTATGACCTTGACGGTGACGGATTGATTTCCAAGACGGAAATGGTTGATGTGGTAAGCAGCATTTACGAAATGCTTGGGAAATCCACGCAGCCGATTGTTCAAACTGGAAGCGCCAAGGAACACGTGGGGAAAATATTTCACGTAAATATATTCCATTGTATTGAATTTCTGTGTGACACTGTTATATTTCAACAGTTGATTGACACCAACAATGATGGATTTGTGGCTCTCGATGAGTTGGTTCATTGGTGTACCCGGAATGAGAGTTGCATGCAATCGTTGGAGACTTTAGATACGGTTCTGTAGTTTGATTGTAGAGGCGAAGTAAACATGTACGTACATTATTGATAGCAAGACTGGATGATAAGGAACATACACAGAAAAACAGAGTCATATCAAGTGTTAAAAAGTTTACAATATTCAAATATTTAAAAACCTCGAAAAAGTTGTTTAGCCACATTGACAGTTAAATGTGTATTAATTTTTGTATTATGATAATTATGATAACAAAAATTATTGTAACATTTAAAATATTTAAGTCAGTAACTATTGTAAATAGTTTAAACAAAATATGACAATAGCTATCTATCTTATGCTCATAAATTATAAATGTTGTCTGCATATCTAAATGTTTGGCGTATAAGTTAGGAGAACTTAAATGTGATATAAATGATTTCATTATTTAAATATCAATAAATTTATTCTATATATTTACTGGTCTTTATTTTAGTTTTAATTGTATTATTAATTTTGAAAGTTTACAACATAATGTATAACTAAACATTGCCTTCAATATTTTTATTAGATACCAAACAAAGTGGTTTTGTTTAATTCTCACATTATTAATTAGTTTTTATATCAAAAATTGATTAAATTAGTTTTTATAGAGTAGGTTTATTTTAATGTTGAATAATTAATAAGTGATTTTTAATGCAAAAATTTATTACAATTTGATAAAGTTTATTATACTGTAGTTGACAAAAGAAAAAATTATTGTGAATAATAAGAAATAGTTTAAATTATAAAATTGATGAAATTTACAGACTTCTTAGGTAGGCAACTTAATATACTTGTTCACTAGTAAAGCGTTGATATCATGTATTTGTATAATTATTTATATTAGAAAATGTACAATTTGTACATCAATTAAAGAGTGAATAATTGTATTACAAGCAAATATGATTGTACTTAGTCTATATTAGTTTGAATGAATTTTAAATCATTAAAAATTTATTATCACAAATTTGCTTTATATTTATAATAAATTATTTGAAAAATTATAATTTTTGTACAAAATAAAATGTATACTAATTATTACAATAGCCACCAATTAAAAAACCCGGCTCCTCCACCACAACTTTAATGACCTTCATGGGTTATGTAAAATGTTTATGTAATTTTATATTATTAAATTTCAAATTAGAGAATAATTTCCCTTCCTTTAACTGCATTAATAAATTATAAGTTAATACACTCAAATTCGTTTAAATGTAAAGACAACATTTAATCCTGGTCACGTACTAGTCGCATTTCCATTCATTTTATGTCGTCAACGTTTATAATAAATTAATTTTTTAAATAAATTATTTATGCAAAAATTAAAATGTATTCTAATAATAACAATAACCATTAGTTATCCCGGCTCCTCCACCAAAACTATAACTGCTTATAGAAAATTCATGTTTTTGATTTCATTTCCATGCTATTTTTTTTTCTCTAATTTATTATAAACATTAAGAAAACATTTAACCTATGTCACGTCGCATGGCAAGACGAATTGCCACCGGGAAGTGAATGCAAGTGTGAAACAATGTACGATTTGCCATACAAAACAAACAACAAAAACTGAATCGGATTTTGCTTGACATTCCAACTTGCTATTGAATACCAACTCCCAGCACAAACTGCCACATTACATTCCAACAAAACCACCCAGAATTACTTTCGCATATTTTATCTGCATTGTACTCTGCTTAATAACATATGTAAACCAAATGTATCTGGATTAATCACATAATCGATTGAATAATTTTCCTATGAAAATGTAAATTCCCTTTGCGATTATTCCAAACCAAATGAAATTATTTGACATATTGTAGAGCCCTGTTGATGGGCAAGTTCGTGCAAGTAGGCGTGCACCATGGGCCGGAAATGTAATCACATGCAAATGCTTGCTTCAGAGGAGTAAATTTGTCGCATTCAGTCACGAACTGTCGCGTTTCATGTCGAGAGCATCCAAGCAGCAACGTGCTTAAAGCACAGGATGCGGACGCAATTCAAAGCTATAACATCCCGATGGCGCTTGCCCAGCATGTGGCACATTGCCAGTGGGGAAAGCGTAATTGTTTCATCACTTTTTACATTCTATTATATTTACATTATATATATAATTACCCGATATTATTTTATATTCAACTTACCGTCACGTTTTCCGCAGATTTCAAGCGAAATTATGCAGTGGTGAATTTGAGCGATTATTTACGACCACTAATGACTTATTGCTTTTTGTTTATTTGGGATGTTTCCGCACAAGAAACCGCACATCCTTTGTAACCCGTTTCAGATTCAGCCTATTTACAGAAGATAAACTACAGTTTACGTTATGTTGGTGCAAATCAGTGTTTATTTCTGGCAAGTGTGTGCAAATGGCTGGGAAATTACAGCTGCTTGCTTGACAATACCCCACCGGAAGATAAATTACTTTGTTTATAGAAAATCCTTTGCTTTGTTATGTTTGCTTATTAGAAACAATTGTAGATGTTGCTCAAATGCAATTAATTTTAGGATTTTAAATTTAGTCTATTCAATAAAATTTCATTATTTGAGTTAAAAATAAAGTTTGACAATTTAATTTTATTGCACATAGTTTTTTGCTATTTCCATTGAATTTTCAATAAAAGCTTTCTTTTTTATAAAAAAAAGTTTTTTTTTAGTTTGACTCCAGCGATGCATACCAAATGAAGTTACAGAAAGATGGGGTAAACTTGAGCATGCACCTGGTGAACTTTCTAAACTCGGGCCTACTGAGACAAAAAGAACAAACAATTAACATTCAAGTCATTTTAGTCCATTGGGAATTTTTTGATAAAAGAGAAAACTGATTTACATTGCATCACGTCAATTTCTTTTGATGTCAATCTAAACTAAATAAGTTTAGGTTGGCAATAAATGTAATGAAAAAGTGGCTACAAAGGGAAATTTTATTTTAAGGAAAATATGACGCAGCAAATGAAAACGCATAAATTACAACTATCTGGCATGTTCTGAGCAAGTAAGAAAAGATTTGCGAATTATAAGTGACAAATAATAATTCAATATTTATCCTACGTTTGCAAATTTAATGGTTAGAAGCAAAGGAAAATTAAGCAAATAAAATTTATAAAACCATAATTTGTGTTTAATAATCAAAACTCAACTCATAAATCTGCATATTTAAGAGATAAAATGTAATTTATTTGAAATAATTCTCTAAATAAAATTAATAATTTTTGAGTCCAATGGTCTAAAATATTGAATTTTCCAATAAATAATTTATATCATTTAGAAGCTCAGGACGTGAGAGGACATCTTAATGTAAGGCCGTGTTGAATTGGTAAAGAATAAAGCATGAATAATGAAGGTTGTGGCAGCTCACTTTGCTGAATTTTGCAGTAGGGGATGCAAGCATGGCATCAAAGTTGAAGCGGGTTGAAAGCCATTACGTCATTTTAGGGCAAAACCCAACGTGAGGTACACGCCAATGCAATTTAAGACTGCCTCCGTCTCTTGAGTGCACTTAATATTATTCACTACATGTTATTGGCCATTTTCGGTGTTCAACGATATAATTTAATTCAGAGCTACTTTAATGCAATCAAATAGGAAACAGTAAGAAGAATTAATCTGACAGGTGATACAAGAAAAGTTAATTTAATTGTTCTATTAAATTAGTTTTTAAGTGTTTTATATATCTTAGTAAGAAAATGTATAATATTCATTGTATTATAATTTTTTTTTTAATATTTAGTATTTTATTATGGTGTAAAACAGAGATGTAAATATTTCAAAAATTGAATTAATTTTCTTGGTTGTTTTCCAACAATATATTGTTATGTTTTTGTTTGGGGTTGCTTCTGTCCCATGCAATCAGACTGGTAAACTGCTAATTAGCAATTTCAGCAGTTTTTGGGACATAAATAGGTGTAATATTATTATCAAACCTTGTTAATGTAAGAAAAATGTAATATTAAAATTGGACCGTTGATGTCAATGTGAAAAATATATCTTATAAAAAAGTGTTAAGTTGCAATAAATTTTACTTACACTGTTACCATTTGGGTGTAAAACTTAAGAATTATGGAAGTTTAAGGAAGGTATACTACGTCAATGTGTCACTCTCTCTTCCTTCTACTCACTACTCGCTTCATATCTCCCGACTCTCTCACGCGTCCACACTGCTCGCTATAAACACAAAAAACTACAGAATTAAAGCAAGCAACAGACCGAAAACGTTATACCATTAAATATTCAACAAGTATTTAGAAATGTAATCTCAAATCAATGGAATTCATTTGCGTAATATATTTATAGATAAAAATTACCCGTTGATTAAAATCTACGTCAATGTGTCACTCTCCCTCTCTCTTCTACTCACTATTCGCTTCAAATCTCCCGACTCTCTTACGCGTCCACACTTCTCGCTATGAACACAAAAAACTACAGAATTAAAAAAAGCGGAGACCGTAGGGTACAACTAATTACAATATTCTTAAAAGAACTAACCTTAAAACTTACTGGTAAAGAATTATCGGGTGATACGGTAAGGTTTAAAGAAGATTTCTTGGAGGTGTTAATTCATTCCATGACTTTCCAATAAGCTTCTTTATTCATTAAACTGAAATATTATATTTCCAGAATAAATTACACAATGATAAATAAAAGATGCAAATTGAGTTTTGAGGAGCTTGAACAGTGCTTTTTTGAGGAGTACATACAAAAATTTAACAAAAATCATCACAACACCCAAAATATTTATAAAATTTTATCATGCTACAGAAAATTATATATTGACCAAGGATAAAAAACTGACGTAATATTTGTGTGCAAGCTAAGCTCATCATTTTTCTAGTCATAATTTATTTTGCATGTACATTCACATATTTACCTTTTTTTAATTTACAACCATTGTTTGAATCCCAATTTTTGTTCTTCACTTTTTGGGTCCCAAGTAAACTTACCATTCATATAACATTTATCACAGTCCTCTTGGTATTGACAAAAAGCTGAAAAAGTACTACACAATACTACTGTACACCCTTTATGTAACGCTTAGAAATAAATAAATAATATGCAACTTATTGCCCAAGTATGTCACGTGCGCAGTAGATTGCTAAAAGAGGGATGAAATGTGTGGACGTGTTGTGTTAACCAACCGACAGAAAATACCAAATAGCTAGAAAATGGAAATTTGCCCAAACCAGAATAATGATGCTAAAATATAAACTAAAGATGTATAAAAATATCAAAACATAAATTTAATTGACCATTTGGAAGCTAATACTAATAGATATCCATGCAATCATATTGTCAATCTTAACAGAACTATACTTTAATCATCAAGATTTCTGTACTTTATCCTTATCTATTAAAATTTTAGTTGCAACAAATAATATATTAATTTCCTTTACTTTTTTTATATTTATGCCAAAATTATTTTTATTGTAAATTTTGTTAATTTAGTTTGTAGTATAAAAAGGATATGAATGTATAATCTCATCAAGTAGCATTTCATTTTAAATATTATATGCCCAACAAATATCACAAACAAGGATAATACCGTCAAGAATGGTACATGCAAGCATAACAACAAATTTATAAACAATGCTAAGCGTTCTTCTGTCAAGTGGAGCATTAAATTATTAATCAATATTTTGTATAAAAATAATTAGGTCTAAGCAAATATAAAAACCTACTAATAGTAAATACACAACATTTATTATAAGACAATTTTATGTTTAAAATTTATTTATCTCACTATTCTGAAATTTATATATTTTTATTAAATGATACTACACGGTATTGTATTACACATTGAATAATTTGTGGGAACTTATATTAAAATGGATTTACTTTGGCAGTTAGTACATATTTGATGTTATGAAATTATTTTTGGCTTTTCTACTAAGTTATTACAAATTGCTACAAGGAGTAATGCGAGCTGCTACCCGGTTTACCATACTACATCTGTAATGAAGACCTTTTTAGTTTTCCTAATTCTATAGACTTGGGTCACCAAAGAAAAGAAGACACCCGGAATTAAGTTAAAGTGACTTTCTTGGCATCTAAAAAAATGGTTTCTAGGATACTACCTTAGTAAATTTTCTATTACCTGTCATAGGGTAAGTACCCCAACGCATTAAAAATCAAACTAAAATAAATAAAAGAATATTCAGTAAATATCATTCCAATGTTCTTTTTTTATTTTCCTAAAAAATTATTTTAAATTTACAGACCAGGTAAATGGTTTTGCAACAAGCATACTCCATGTAACTAAAAAATTAATAAAGTTAACCAATTTATATCTTATGATGACACAATCAAAATATAACAACAAAATTTTAAATAGAAATTTTGGGCTACATAGTTGGATTCAGAACATAAGAAATAGCCAAGACTCCAAAATATCCATCCATATACCCATACTTCTAACCATTAGTAATAAAATTATTAGTAGAATATAAAAGCAATCAAAGTGAAAAAAACAACACACTATAATTACATTCCATATTCCTCCTTTATAGCTTAAATTGTGTCCTAGTCCTAAATTTAAAGTCTCAGTCTGGAAGTTTATCATGCATTAAAAAAATCAAAAAGACTTAACGGCACATACCGCATTTCAAATTTGAGCATACATCATCCAATAAGAAATTGCATTTTCCACGCAATTTAAATCTAGTAAGCTGTAACCGTTGCTAGCATAAACCATAAAGTAGTAATTGCTTTCTGTATAATATTACCGTTTGCATGATGTGCTGTTATAATAAATATTGAAAGTGTCAAGTGGAAAACGTCATTGTTGATTTATGATTTATCATTATGTCAAGAATAAATGTATATTTTATCTGAAACAGATATTTATGGAGTTTTGCAATAAATTCACACATTTTATTGGTTGATGTGATTGGCACATAAAAAAATTAATTTTTCAAGTTATAAATCGAGATATATAAGATGATAATAATATTTGACATAAACAGTTTTAGATTTATATTAAATTATATTGAGTATAACGAACACAATTCTTATACATTGCATTGAGATAGTTTTTCAAGTTTTTCATTAACACTGAATATATATGTGGTATAAACGTTGTTGATATACTCCTTTTTTCAGTTTGATTGTTTTAATTTATTATTTATTAATAGTATTAATAAAAAATTAAAACAATGTGTCGGAAATCTTGTTATAACATTTAATATTTAGTAAGTGCAAAAAATTAACCTTATTCCAAAACCATTACTAAATTTTGCTTTCTCTTATCAAGTAGCGACATCTACAAAAAATAATATAACGTAGGCTGCGGCTATTGATGTGACTCTCACGGACGTCGCGCAGTCAACGGTAACATCATCCTCCCCACTACTTGCACCAGTTATATAAGCCACTGCAATCGACAGGTTCGCTTATTAAAGATGCTGTGTTCACCAGATATAGCATGTATCTAAGTTAACTCAGTTCAATAAATTGTATATCAGACATTTTGATCTAAAATCAGTGAAACTCTATTAGTATTACTTTACTTTTGATACTACCGTTTCAAATTCTTGCTTTCTTCAATTTCAAAATTTTGTTTATATTTTTATATTTACTTAAAGAACTATATATCCAAACTAACGTATAAATAGATTTAACACTTCAAAATAATGTGTGAAGAATGTATATAGCTTATAATCAGAAAGAAGGACAGACACAGTTATTGTATAGCCAGATAAAGATTTATTTATGAAAATTAGATATAAACGGTAACCTCAAAATTTATATATTATTGCTACTTTAAACATAAGATATAAATAAGGTATACATTTAAGATGTAAATTTTGTTTTAAAATATATTAACGATTTTGGTGCAGGAGTATTATTCATTTGTGGTTTTTGAGGTTAGGACTATTTTTAATTTCCCGATCAGGTTGATAGGTAATCATTTGCGAGTATTTTTGCCTCAATACTTCCCAATAGCTTTCTTTTACAGCTGAATAGATCGTAATCTATATACCACAGCCATTCGAAAAGTGATATATACGATGCTATGTCGCGATAGAAGCAATGCGAATCCGTTAATCACAATCGGGACCTCAAACGATCGTTTTTCCTTAACCCAAATCCTTTCTCACTCACCACATAAGGGTACTACTTTTACAAAGGATCCAACTTTTTGATGAAACAGCCGCCTTTATAATAATGATGGCATCTAACTATAAAAACAATCAATTCAAATAAATGGAATATTTTTTTTAGGTTCTTTCTTTTTCTTTGACTAAACATTTCCTCACTTATGTGATAGTGTTAATATAAGCTTGCTTGCCTTACCAGAAGAAGCAAATATCGCTTTAATCACATAAGTTGGACTTAAATTGAGCTCTTGAAAATCTTCGGAATTAGTGGAGATTGGACCAATTGGCGTCGAGATTAGAACAAACTTGGCAAAACTTTAACGGCCCCTGAAAACGTACCGGATGTTCAAGTTTACATCCGACATGTTTTCAGTAAAACAAAATAATTTGTCGATATACCAAAATGTTGCGTTTTGTTTTACCAAAATTTAATGTACTAAGTTGTTTAAAAAAATTGCAAACATTAGAAATAGGTGGATATAATATACTGATCTCAATAGGTATAAATGTTTTCCTTCTTATTATTTTATAAATCGGTTGGTACCAGGTGTTATTCAGTGAAAACTATTTCTATTT
>JAODGC010000004.1:2944261-2971672 GCA_027574925.1 Ecitoglossa quadriceps
GGTATAAATGTTTTCCTTCTTATTATTTTATAAATCGGTTGGTACCAGGTGTTATTCAGTGAAAACTATTTCTATTTGTGTAGACAAAAAATGTTGACATTCTGACAAATTTATAAATGTATTTCAAAGAGAATAGGCGGAAGCCAATAAATTATAGGCATTTCTTTAAAAGTTTAATATTTTTACTGTCAGAATCTAAGTCTAGTGGTGCTAGATGTGTCCAAAGTTTTGATGTATATCCTTATTTTCACAATGTGATATTAGTTAATCTACTTATTTTTGTTTTATTGCATGAATTGAATTGTTTGGGAAATACAAATAGGAAAAGTTGAATACAACTATGAACAAATTATTAATTTACAAAAAGGCTCTACAATTTGAATGCGAAACTAAAATTAACTAAATTAAAAACTAAATCAACTCATGGTTTTTCCTTCTATTAAATTACTAATTTAAGCACAAAATTTGTAGCCCACATTTTGGGTTTTCTTTTCAACAGTGAACAAACTTATTCAATAGATTAATTATCTTCATAGACGTTTTATATTTTGCGTTGCCATAATTTTTTTAATTAAGAGCGTACTGTTACACATGCCGGTCACAAAACGACACCATACTCAACGATCGCTTACTACTGACAACCCGATAAGTGAAGAGTTTGTTTAAGAGGATGCATATCTCTATTTGGCTTTAACTACATCATTTCGAATCCTGCTTATACCTCTTAGCAGGATTTGAAACCGCGACCTGCCCATTTGCAAACCAGTAGATGCTAAAGAAGCAGGTTTATATATAATATTACTATTGCAGATAAAAACAGTTATTATTCAGATTTAGACAAATATACAACAAGAATAATTATTTTGGGAAATAAAAAAAATTTACTTTGGACTAAAAAATAGCAACTTTGCACGAACTTTTCAAACGCGCTTTGTATATAGAATAAAAATTGATAGAAAATTCAATCGCAATTAAAAACGCAAAAAACATATTACTTAAAATTTACAATGTTTTAATATGATAATAATATAATTTAATTCAGGAAAGAAATTTAAAAGTAGCAGAATGCATTGCACAAATACCCGACAGTTTTCATCAGGATACTCATACAAATCGATCAACCTTAAAAAAGCACTCTCCTGCTTTTTATCATTTATCTTTTGTGAATAATGGGCCAAAGAGTGGTATTCATCCATCGCAGAAGCAAGCTCAACTTGGCTCCATTGTCTCTTTATAAATCAACGTCGTTGCGTCGACTACGAGACGACTTTGAGAAGTAAACACAAAAAAAACTCTTTATTCGTGCATTAAGGTTATTCTGGTGTTTAATAATTACTTCTTTTAAGTGGTGGATTGGCAATCCATTTGAAAACTTCATTGAAACAGACTAGAATATTGAGTGGACTTCAAAAATAAACATTTTAGCTGTTTGATTCAAAATTAATCGAAAAACCACACGAGATATTATTTTTTTAACTACATATAATAACACAAATAATTGTGTTATATTCAAATTGTTTAAATATTTGAATATGACAATTATTAGGTATATATGTATTATGTTTTGATATGTCTGGTAGAGAAAACTCGTGCTGTTGGTTGCCTATCTTATTAATCTAACAAATGTATAAAATTGCAATCAGAAAAGATAAAGGTTTGTTTAATTACTATACTGATAAGTACAGTATAGTACTGATTAAGAATTAATAATTTGTAATAATTTGATGCTTTAAAACAGTTTTCTATGCTGCTTCTTTCTCTCCAATGTTTAGAAAGTTGCCTACATTGCAACTTACACATTTGTGTTGTTCCTATGTTGCTAACTCTGTTGTTAATTGTTCAACAAGGAATATTAATTTAATAAAACGCAAAATTGTTTGCCAATTTCTACGGTAAACACTTTTTTATCAATACCCGAAACAATCATTATCAAAATTTTTTACAGAGAAACTTTGGTTAGAGTCATTTGAGTTATATATTAATATTGTTTACAGAAGGCCAAATTGTCAAGGCGCTCTTGTCAATTTATGTATGACATCGAAAATATTTCATTTCATTTATTTTACAGATACAGGTTAGACTAACTAAAGATTAGATATAATATAGAAATCTTTGAATTATTGATGTAATTAACTGCTCCAGTCAACAGATGGCGACTTCAAATTCTGCTAACCTCTTCGTTTGGAGGTTAAAACCAAAGAGAGGTCTGCATCCTCCCGAGCACAAAGTCCAGCTACCGGGCAGCCAGTGATGAGATAAACAAACCTTCAGCCATGCAATATTTTCCAATTACATGTGAAAGAAAACATTTCAACTCAAGTTAATCTTCATCAACAACTAGGTTGGTACTTTGTTTTGCTAGCTACACTTGAATAACCATGAATAACCGTGAATAACCACCAGCATGTTGAACTTCACAAAAGTTTCGTGGCTTGATTAGATAAAAACTTAATCATGTTGACAATGTGGGATGTACTTGAACAAAACCATTAAGACCAGAATAGCAGTCGTGAACATTCTAACGCTCTGTGGGAACATTTGGAGCTGAAAAGCCGGAAATGGAAAGTAGGTAGTCAATAAAATATTATTTCAATTTAACGCCGTGTATAATTAATAGGATATAAATTAAATCTAATGGAGTGATTAGGTATAGATTGAAATTTAATCTTGGCGAATTTCCGTTGGATCAAGGAATGTAATTAAAAACCTATTAAAAGCAGAGGCCACTAAATGTATATAATTGATTTATCTTATAACTTAGTTTCAAGAGAAAGGGAATAAAATTTAAGGTTAGCTTCACAGGGTAATTTCTAGATATCTTATATTGGATGTTACAATTTGAAGAATTTTGTACAAGACACCTCAATTAGTGTTTGATTGATTAATATGTACATCAATGTACAGAGATACATATTAATCACGTCATTTTAAGCGGGTAAGAATGAGGTTAAGCTAGAGCATAATCGTACCTTATTTATATGTGAATAGTTGTATTATCTTTTGATTTAGTTGTTGAAAGCAAAGAATACAACGCTACAGTAAACCTAAATCAATGTCAGAGTCATCCTTTAAACCAAACAAGATAAAGGATAACAAAAGATTAAATACCAACATAGATTGCAATGGAAGATAATTTATTATTAAGTAAATAAAAAAAATTTAGTATAAATTTTATCTTTAAAAACGTCTAAATTTCTACCTACATTCAGTGTGAAATTCCACAATTAACATTTGTTAGCATTAATCTAAAATTTTTTAAATTTGCCACCAAAATTTTGTCGCCGTCTATCGTCATGTAGCTGAAGTTGCTTTTAGTTTTAAATTTGAATTTTTTGACACCAGTGTGACCTATGTGTTTACCGTTATCTAAACAACGTTACACACAAATAACAACAAATTGTTATTATTTTTTGCTGCGTTTAAGCGATTTTTCTTATTTCGTCCACAAACGCTGTATTACATTTCGACCTCGATTGCATCGTGCTAACCACGTGTGCCTATACAGATTAGTTTCCTCCAGGTGTCTTATGCATTGTCGATCCTCTAATAACTTTTGTAGTTTGTTCACACCATTTTAAAGCTTTGGGCCCCGTACCAGTTAGGTCTTCAGTTAAAAACGTTGTAGTTAAAACCGAAGAGAGATTATATCCTTCGGAGCAAAGGGTATAGTTCTTGAGCGACTAGTGGTACATAAACCACAAGAATTATAAACAGAAAATACAAATCGCTTTGATATAAAAATTTAAGCATCAAAAATTAGAATGACAATACTCCTCATAGGTGGAATATCATAAAACAAAAAATATCTACTTTATAACAATGAACAACTGTAAATATACAAAAACAGTTATAATTTGTTAAGAAATTTTTTGATAGTTTTTGATAACATTTTGAGGCACTTTCTTCTACTCTCGATCTTACTCTATAAATCGCACTGAAAATATAGCTACGCTGAAAAGATTTAATTACAGTTTCCTAAGTAAAAGTTGGAATAAATAAATTTTGACAATATAAAATATGCTTAAATTAACTGTTAATGATAATTGTTCTAAGATACATTTATTTTGGCACTTACTATATTGATAAAGTTAAAATCTTAATCAGTATTTTACCTTCTTCAGTACATGTGTAGTTTTTTATTTAATATTACAAGTAAAAATAAAATTAAATGTTATCAATGGATATTTATAATTTAGATTTAGATATATAGATCAAATTGAAAAAAGTAAGTGTGAAAATAAATTCATCTTAATACAAAGAAGAAAACTTAATTATTATCTGGTAAGTAGTGACATCTGCTGTTACTGACGTTAGTCTCATGCACGAGCAGTCGACGAAACCGTCAACCTCCCCACTATTTCCGCCAGCTATATAAGCCACTACCATTCACAAGTTCGTTCATTCAATCCGTTGTTCTTCACAGTTCATAGTAAGAGTAAAAGTAAACTTATCCCAAACCAATAAATATCAGATACTTGAAGTGGTAAGAAAAAGTGCGTATAAAATGAAAAACTGATTAATTGAAACATTGCGAAAGTGGAATAAATAGTAAGAACAATTAAGTGTAGATAACTAAAAAAACTAAAGAAACAAGAACATTTGCTAGAATTTAGATTATGGTGCCAAGAAAATAGAAAGGTAATTCCAAGACCAATAGGTTGACTGGGGAACAATTACTAGAGGTATCTAGTGGCGAATTAAAAAAGCAACTAAGTTTATGGAGGAACTAGAAACAACAATCATAAATATTAACAAAGCTAAAAGACATATAGACAAAATTATTAACAAAAATTTTAGTAGAAATCAGGAATTAACAAGAAAATAATACAAAAAAAGATAGAACAATAATAATTCACAAAAAGCAAGAATTAAAAAAGTGAATAGATAAAATAGAACAAGGGATTGTAGCCTTTATCTTTATTATTACTACTGAATGTAATATTTGTGTGTTTTACAATTTCTCTTTACACCATTACTTCTCTTCCTTCTTGTCATGCGCTCTCCTAACCTCTTCACAATTCTCTCTGCACCCACGTTCACACTCTTTTCCTCTACGGCTATAACTGCTTCTCAGACCTCTTTTTTCTCGTCGACTTTGACACTTCCGCGCGCCCTCTATTTACTGCCAGCCTAACTAGAACCTAAATATACCCGAACCATAGTCTAACCAAACATGATGTAAAATCGATAACAGAATAGGAAATAAAAAGGAAAGAAAGAAAGAAAAAAAAGAAACATATTAATAGCAACACTATAATCAAAAATTTAAGAAATCACACCTATAAAACAAAAAAGAAAATCATAGTATTTGTTTTAAATAAATGCAGGTAAAAGAACTGGATATAGAAAATGTTAATAAAATAAATAAGCAAATGGTGGTGGTAAAATTAAAGAATCGAGGACGAAACAAAAATTCATTTGGGTTTCAAAATATTCATTGACAATAAAGTAACATACAAGAAAAGGGCAACACAAAGAAATTTATAGGAGATTGTAAAACGGAAACAAAGCACCGGTAAAAATGCAAATATGTCAAACAACAACAAAAAACGGAATAGTAACATCATGGGAGGCAAAAGTTACCAAATGCAAACACAATGACAGAATACAAAGAAACCTAAAAATAAAACAATAAAAATAGTAGCCTGAAACATCAGAATAATGTTACAACTGGGAAAATAATGAAGGGAGCGAAAAATATCAACATACTTGCATTACAAGAAATAATATAAAAGCTCAGGAATACACAAAGGAATATACAAATAAATATAGATTTGATAAAATATTGATAAGCATTAAAATTAACAATTGTAGAATTTATTCTTATTAATGATAGGATAATACCCATAAAACTTAAAGTTAATATCATAATGGTCAGCATAATTAATACAGGGATGAATAACTAATCCTTACAATAAAAATAATTTCAAGCGAAAATAAGGTTGGTAATTTTCCGGTTGAAGGGGTAGAACATTTTTAATAGTATTAAACATTTAAAGTGTAATAAACTATTGATACCAACATCTTCCTTTTCGATTGTCCTAAAATTTCGAATAATAAAACTTGCCAGAACGTGAAAATTGAAATTGACCTTCGTGCTCATAATTTAAAGACACCGGTGAACTCGGCAGCTACTTAAAATTAAGTTTTGCTGGTTTATATTGCGCCATGCTATAAACAAGAGGAAATATTGCTTGTGAAGCCAGTACTAATAGTATTTAGAGAATGGAAGAACACCGCCGGCTGGATAACAACGCTGTATTCGCGCCTCCACCAATTTAATGCCAACAGTTTAATTCCGCCCACATTTTCACTTCAAACGAGCAGCGTTATTGTGGGTGGAATATTACCAACGAGGAAGCATATAAGCAGACTATAACATTAAAAATTTATAATCGGGACATTTATTGCGGTCCCTCAGGGGAACATTTTATGGAAACTTTAAATATTTATTTTATTGCCAGTTGTATTTTACTGTGATTTCGGCGAAAACAATTTTATATTCAACACACGTTCTTTTTTAAATTGGAGCTCGTTTGTTTTGAAAGCCCCAAGGCATATATGCAACCATTTGTTCAGATTGTGTTTGCTTCCAATTGAAGCAGTGTATAAATCCAAGGATTCTCAGAATATGTCACATTGGCTTTTTATTTGGTTTTATTACAAAAGATGACAAATTGATTTCTGCTGAAATCGGAAAGAAAAATGCAACAAACTACTGTTACCTCGTGGTATGTCGTTTCGCCGACAGAGGGCTTCTCGGATTGCAGTTACTAAGATCTCGCGATTGGCGTGCAGGGTCAGTGAAGCATCGGGAAACAAAAAGTGGACAGGACACCACTCTGCCCAGAGATCTCACGGAAAATAATTATAACATCCAAATGTGAGTAACTGAGATATGCTTTATTGTAAGGTGTTTATGAGACTGGCTACTTTTTAAACTAAGGCGGATAAGTTTTCTATTTTAATCCACCCCTTCACACTATTTCTAGTCATTGCTATTCTAAGTTGAATGCACCGGGCTTTGTAAGATCACCAAAGTTAATCAACGTCGGGTGCGCCCAAAACTTGGTCGGTCAAGCGGGAAATTCTGCGTGCTATGGTGTGTTCACTCTGACGAAACTATATTATTGAATAATCAAAGTAAAATCATATCAATACAATAAATAGCAAACACTTTGTGTTGCCTAAGCATGGACTAATCGGCGAGTTGAGGTTTTGGGGCTAAAGGTTTTAAAATAAGCTTTCTCATTCCTTCATGCTCGTAGCGCAAATGGCAAAAAGTCATTGTAGTTTGCGCATTGTGCTGCAAAGATAAGGAGAGGACAAAGTCATAGGACAAGAGATACACTATCAATGCAAAATTCAAAATCAAAACCTACCTTCAGCTATACAACGATAGATAAAGACTCATGTCAGTTCTGAGAATGTCTAAAATAAAATAATGTAACTAAATGTAAAATAACATAATTTGTGTAATTTGGTGTGTTTAATTAAAATATATAGAAAATATACTATATTGTTGCAGAACGCAAAGTCAGAACACCTTCAGCTATACGACGATAGGTGGAGACACACTTGGCTTCTGTAAACAATTAAAATAAAATAAGGTAACCAAGTGTAAAGAATAGGTAATTTATCTAATCTGGTGTTATTGGTTAAAATTGTAAAAAATATAATGTATTGATGCAGAATTCGAAATTACACCACCTTCAGCTATATTGCGACAGATGGAGACACATTTTTGTTCTGCAAATAAAACAATACATAATTTATCTCATCTGCTATGACTATTTAAAATGGTAAACGATATACTTTATTGTTGCTGAATTCAAAATCAGAACACCTTCAGCTATGCGGTAATAGATGGAGATACATTTGGATTCTGTAAATGTCTAAAATAAAATGCGGTAACCAACTGTAAAAAAAATACGTAATTTATCTAATCTGGTGTTATTAGTTAATATGGTAAAAAATACAATATATTGATGCAGAATTCAAAATCACACCACCTTCAACTATACTGCGATAGATGGAGACACATTTTAGTTCTGCAATTGGCTAAAATAAAATAATGTAACTAATTGTAAATAATAGATAATTTATGTAGTCTGATATGATTAGTTAAAATGGTAAAAGATATACTTTATTATTGCAGAATTCAAAATCAGAACACTTTCAGCTATGCGATAATAGATAATAGACACATTTGGATTCTGTAAATGGTTAAAATAAAATAAGGCAACCACCAACTGTAAAAAAATACATAATTTATTCAATCTGGTGTTATTAGTTAAAATGGTAAAAAATATAATGATGCACAATTCAAAATCACATCACCTTCAGCTATACTGCGACAGATGGAGACACATTTTTGTTCTGCAAATAAAACAATACATAATTTATCTCATCTGCTATGATTATTTAAAATGGTAAACGATATACTTTATTATTGCTGAATTCAAAATCAGAACACCTTCAGCTATGCGGTAATAGATGGAGATACATTTGGATTCTGTAAATGTCTAAAATAAAATAAGGTAACCAACTGTAAAAAAAATACATAATTCATCTAATCTGGTGTTATTAGTTAAAATGGTAAAAAATATAATATATTGTTGCAGAACGCAAAATCACATCACCTTCAGCTATACGACGATAGGTGGAGACACACTTGGCTTCTGTAAATAATTAAAATAAAATAAGGTAACCAAGTTTAAAAAATACGTAATTCATTTAATCTGGTGTTAGTAGTTAAAATGAAAAAAAATATATACTATATTGTTGCAGAATTAAAAATCAAAACACCTTTAGCTATACGACAATAGATGGCAACACATTTTAGATCTGCAAATGTCTGAAATAAAATAATGTAACTAAATGTAAAAACAAAAATACATAATTTATGCAATCTGGTATGATTAGTTAAAAGTATAGAAAATATTTAATTGGAAATCGCTTTAATTTCTTTACTTAACTTACAAAGTAAATGTTAATATCTCAATTACTATTGCTAAAACCACCGTTTGTTTAGAAAAACTATGTATCTTGCTTGATACTATGAGATTGTTGTAATAATCAAATATTACTTTTGCACTAGACAATGGAGTTTTGTGTGTGTGTGTGTGTGTGGGTAAATCAATAAGCGTGTGATGTAAATATGTGAAAATAAATGTTTAAATTTGACATATTTTACAAATGCATCATATTAATTCACAAGACTCTGGACTGGCGGTTTTTATTGTTTTAAAATATCGTCATCATCAGTGGATAGCAAAAATTAGAACATTTATATAAAATAAACGTAACAATCATTTATTGTTTTCGTCAAATAGATGTGATCAATGCAATATGCAACACTATTCTTTCTATACACTGTTGTTAATACACGTTGTAAAAGCACCATATTTTCGCAGTATATTCAATTACGTTGTAATTACAAGTACGAACGATTTGCGTTCCATAAATGCAACACACATAACCCATCACAAACAAAGCGAAGCACTGCAAAAGCATCTGATTCGAAATAAATCCTCTTACCGCTCAAAATTTATGTCTTCTTTAAGGTCATTAGGTTAACGATTAGTCACGAATACTGTGCATTATTTATTGGATTTATTTAGTCTTCCATTATTATAGCACTCAAGCACTTTACTTTACGAATAACAATTTGTCAATGGCTTAGTTAAATATTGGTAACAATTAGTTGCGTTGGAAATGTTATAATTCTGATGAAGCACAAATGCCCGGATTGAGGTTAAGTTGGATAAGGTAATGAGAATTGATTTGCGGTCGCGTAAATGGATGCGGATTTGTAATTGTGCGCGTTAAAACTTGAACCGGTAAGATGACTTTGGTTATCCTCGGAATGTTACAAGACTTTTAAATGGCGATCGTGTTTATGCACTTGGACTAATAGTGAAGTATGATAGTGTGTGTGTTTGTGTGTGTGTATGTGATAAATTATGATATAACCGTATTTTTAATATATTTTATTAATGTATAATAATATTTATTTATTAATCAAATCAATGAAATGTCAAAATCGCTCTGTTTTGTAGCATCTAAGCCTCATCATTATTTTGTTTGTATGTTGGTTGTCCCTCATCGCTCGCATTCGGCTATGCGGAGCCTACGGACGCGTTGCAAGATGGCCACTGGCGAGCGGGCGAGTTGCGCACGCGCGTCTGGGAATAACGCGCGCACGGCGCACGCGCTCTAGCGCACTCCGGGCGCAGCCATCTTGCGACGCGTACGTGAATGACTCACAAAACTCACACCCCTTCTCGTGTCGTCCAGCGCAATACATCATTTCTACTAACACTTCTGGATTCCGCAACATTTATATAAAATTTAACAATAATATCTTGTGTGTGTTCTGCATTTTGTTGTCAAGTTTCATCTTGTTTACTGAGAGTAGAACGCATTGAACCTCGTCCACTTGACGGTACTTTGTTAATGTAACAGCAAACATGGCGTCATGCCCAATAGCACAATTGTGTGTATAATAGGTGTGTTGTCTGTGTGTGTGTGTGTGTGGGTGTTTACAATGCGTATGTTGCAATTATAATTTGTTTGTCCATAAATCTTTGATAAGAATATAATCTTGGATGGAAATGCGAGTCACGTAAATATTTCATCAACGATTGCGCTTGATCGTATCCACTGTTTTGTTTTTTTTTTGTTGCTTGCTTTGTTTGCTTTTTGCATCTGCTTTTGTTTTCGTTAGTTCTCATTATCATTAGAGTTATCGTTAATATCATATAAGGTATGAGTGACATTTTCCGTAAAAATTTTGTTTTTCTTTAACCAGTACATCATTGAGGGTGAAAATTCATTGTTATTGCGTTTGCTCTGCACGGCAGCAGTGTACCTGTTTCCATTGCGCATCAGAAATCGAGCAACTGAACTCATCAACTCACTCATCCCAAGCAGAATCGTGTATACCCCAAGCAATCCACTTGAGCTAAACCGATGTCCACCGTCAGTTTCTGCGCGCGGGTATAATCGTCTTAAATGGTCCAGCCATGTCAATTAAACATATAGCAACAAGTCGTGTAAACTAATAAATAACAATTATGATTACAACTATATAGTAAAGTAGGCAATATTCAGTTTGTTTCGAATTCAATATCAAATACTTGGAATTGTCGTAGTAAAATATCTCCTAGAATCTCATCCGTGTCGTACAATGCAAGACGACGCATGTCGCGTGGCTTGGAGCATTTGCTCGAGAAGAACCCTCACAACACCCTTCTCCCTTGCGTTTGCTGCCGCTGCGCTCAACCATTGTGTGGTATTTGCGAACTTCATCGCACACTAAGTAAAGATGCGAAACAAAACAAAACAAGCGCTTGTTGTCATGCTTGAACCAGGCGACAAATTGCACTCGACAGTGTGCAATTCGCCACGCATTTATTGTTCGATTACCATAATAATCATCAGTTTATATAATTAGTTATGATTACTCTTTGGTTTGTATTTAAATTCAACCGTACGTGCCGATAAAAAATGTCACACATACTAAACTTACTATAGATAATATTGTACGAGGCATACAAAAAATTGTGTACAATTTGCAAATTTTTGTTTGTTTATTATACCCTTTCGCCCCTCCCCTAAATGCAGTCCATACAGCATGTGAAGATAGCTTGAATATAGCAATCGAAGAAAGCACCGATAATTTTATACGTAGTCGACGTGAAGTGATATTAAATAGTCAAATTGGGTTGGTTTGTGAAATTATGCGCTGAAACAAATTGCCTTATTAGGGATGTCTTGCAATTCTCGTTTGGATATCGTTAAAAGGTTCGAATTGATTGTTCATTGAATGGGGGCCCACACCAACAGCGCGCTCGCAGCGCCCTCCTTGGCCTGCAGTCTTTCGGGTTGTAAATAAGTCTGCGCAGCGATTACACTACTAGGAGGAGGCACTTGGGAACTGTGCACCCCGTACCAACGTAAGCGCCGTGTGGTGTACGCGGACAGACTACAGGCGGCCCTTGCGTGGCCGGCCCGTTGGTGGTTCAATGCTCGTCAATGATAGTCGAAGACTAAGTAATTATGTTTAGGAATTTAATATGTTCGGAAATGAACTGTTTCTCGATTACATCAACCAGCTTAGAGTAGTGTCGCTAGATGTTGCGGGGGCGACGCAGGGCGCGGCCGCCCCGCCTCGTTCTGGGAGCACGGGCGGAGTGGCAGGCGCACGGGCGACGCCTCACCTAGACCACATTACGCACTGTTCATAAAACTATTATTATATAATTGATATATTACAGGTCTATACATATGTGCGATATTAATAGCAATATGAGCAGCAAAGCAGTTGATATTAGGATACCTTCTCCATCAAACTACTCAGCACAAACTTTGCATTCGGCGGCCGCGGGCGGGGCCACACACGTTGCGCCTCCGAATGCCGCTCGGATGGTGACTTCGATGCGCGGCACTAGCGCGGAGAACGCTACACGCGCGGACCCGCCGCTGCCGGCGTGGCCCGGACGGCGGACACGGCTAGCTCAGCTAGCGCTGCGCGCCGCCGCTAGTCCGCGGCCGGGGAGGGGCGGGGCCGGTCTCAGACATCTGCGGAGCGCGAACTAAGGCTGGGCGTGCGGCTATGTAGCACCACTTTGTGCCCGTTCTTGATGACAAAGCCGTCACTCTCGACAAGCACGGCGGTCTGGCGGGCGGCGCTCGTCTCGCTGTCGCCGTCGCCGCCCTCCCCACCGTCTACGTCCGTACGGCTGCCTTTGTCCGCGTCCGGCTCATCACCGTCGGCACCGTCGTCGTCGGCACCTTCATCGGTGTCTGTTGCGCCGCCGCCGCCGCCGCCGCCGCCGCCGCGCGTTCGCTTATGCTTGCGCCATGCGTTCTGTATCAGCCGCGCGCAATATTCCTCGCGCTGCCGCCACAGCGTCGAGCTGACCGGCTCGTAACCCACTTCGTTCGGTCGACCTGACACCTCGGCCAGCTCACCCGTCTCCTCGATCGCGTTGCCCTTACGCGCAAAGAAGTCCTTTGTGAGGGCGTCGAGGATGTCAACACAAAACATTAGATCGCCCTTGCATATAGGAATGTCCATCGACACGATCTTATATTTATTGGGCTTATGAATCTGCAAAGGCGGCTCGAGCACATCGAGAAAATCCGACAGCTGATCATAGCGGATGTATTGCGTGCCGTCGGGGTCGAACTGTTGCCAGATCTCGTAGTACATGTCGTAGTCATCGTCTGTGAGGCCCTCCTGCACGTCTTCGGTGGCCTGTGAGTAGTTCTCCAAGATGACAGCGATGTACATATTGATGACAATCAAGAATGAGATCACCAGGTAGGCAAGCAGGAAAGCAATACCAATAGTCGCACTTCCGCAGTTGCCCGTTTCGCCGATCTCGTTGTTCGGCTGCTTGCAATCCTCCTCGTTGATAATACCGTCTAACACGCTGTCCCACCCTGCTGACGTTGACATCTGCGAGAAACAAAACGATTTCAAATTGCCATCACAACTATACTCTTATAAATTTCTTAAGATTTACACCACTAAAGATAGTGAGTGCTAGGTCCACATGAGCTCCTTACTTGAAATAGCAGAATCATCGACTGCCCAAATGTTTTGAAATTGTACACGTCGTCCAGACCGCTTTTGTCTTTGACGTGCATAAAGAACGACATGCCGAAAATGGCAAAGATGAACATAACCAGAAACAGCAGCAGACATATATTGAACAGTGCAGGCAGTGACATGGCCAGGGCGAACAGAAGCGTCCGAATTCCTTTCGCTCCCTTGACGAGTCGAAGCACTCTACCTACTTTCGCTACGCGCACGACTCGCAACAGCGTGGGCGAGACGAAATATTTTTCGATGAGGTCACTGAGGACCAAACCTGCAGCAAGCCACGTATAAAATCATCCATTCACCGATCCACGGCAACAGCCCCAATACTTACTGAGAATTGATAATATTACGACCACCACGTCGAAAAGATTCCACGGCTCCGTGAAGTAATGGTATCGCAACGCAAAAATCTTCATCAGGCACTCCGAGCTGAATATTACAATGAAAATACTATTGAGGTAGTCTAAAACCATTGTGAAAGTCTCCTTCTGCTGATAATGGTCCATGGTCATCGTTAACATGTTCAAACCGATGAACAACATGATAAACATATCGAATTTCTTGTTGGTGACAATCTCAAATACAATCGCCTGTGGTCTCCACTGGAATAACAATGAGATCATAAAAATGGAAGACAATCGTCCTGGTTAGAACATACCTTTGGTCTTGGTGTTGCTTTCATGGGTTTCTTGGAACCCATCTTTTTCATGGCGTTGTAGTATTTTTTCTGATCTTCAGTCATAAACATCTCCAGTGAGCCACCCGCTTGCAAAGAACAAAAATTATAAGCCACTTATTTACTTCAGAATTTGAACTATGAACCGAATTTTGCTAACAATAATACTTATCTTCTTCTTTTGTTCATTAAAGTTGTCAATAATAACTCCAATAAACAAGTTCAAGGTAAAGAACGACCCAAAAATGATGAAAAACACAAAGTATAGGTACATGTAAATGTTTGTTTCTCTGATTGGTTGTTTGAGTATCTAAAAAATTCAGCAATGAGTGAATCAAGTCATGTATTAACTTTACGTGTAGACTTACATCTCTGGAATCAATCGCGTCGTTCATAATCTGAATCCATCCTTTGAAGGTGGCTACTTGGAAAAGGCATAGATACGCCTTGCCCACATGATCAAAGTTCATCGGTGAATTCTCCCACGTATAGTTCTCCGCTTTGCAAGCATTGTAATCAGGAATAATTTCAAAGCTGAGGGTGGTTTTATTGTTGTCAACGCATTTAAAGTATTTGCCTGCAAAGAGCTGCACTCCCATGATAGCAAAAATCAGCCAAAAGATCAAGCACACAAGCAGCACGTTGAAGATAGACGGAATGGCCTGTACTAACGCATTTACGACCACCTAAAGAACCCCCACCCCCCGCCAATTAGTATTATTGCGTCCTAATATCAAAACTAAAGTCAACTTACCCTCATACCCTGCATCCTAGACATTGCACGCAGGGGCCTCAAAGCTCTCAGCGTTCGCATAGTCTTGAATGCTTGAATGCCGCCAGCTCCACACAGCGACGCAATGAAATTGATCAACGACACCATGACGATAACGAAATCAAGCCAGCACCATGCGTTTGTGAAGTATTTTTGAAATCCAAGCGCCAACCACTTTATTAACATCTCAAAGAAGAAGATAACCGTAAATATCCTATCCATGTAATATAGAATATCTTGCAGAATGGGTCGGTGTTGCAAATGTACGTCTTCCAAAGCCAGCGCTAAACTACTTAGCAGGATCATCGTAATGACAGCCGTTTCAAAATATTTATTCTCAATTAGCTCAAAGGTCTTGAATCGAAGGTTACCCCATCCTTGCCAGAACGGCGAATCGTCGTCTCCGGCTAAGAACGGAAACTTTTTGTAACAACCTTCTGGAAAGCAATCTGCCGAGGTTTCAATCAAGTCGTCATCCTGAGCGACCACTATTAACTGTTCACCTAAGGGTCCTTGGCAATCGCATTCCTCCTCTTCACCGTCTTCTTCAATTCCTAATTCTTCTTTACTAGCATCCCTCTTTTCCTCATGCTCATCTTGATCAATAGTGTCCGCAGAACATCGATGACTATCATCCTTGAACCGATGTTTGTGACTTCCATACGACTTGTTGCTGATTTGATCATCATCCATGTTGCCAATATAGGTACCATGGTCCAGGATGGAATTGCCGATCTTATTTTTATTGATGTTATTCTTCCCACGTTTGAGGTTCGTGTTTGAGTCACCATGTATCGTAAACTCCATGCCGTCACCAATAGTAACCTCCAGGCGATCTTTGGGGCTTTTCTTGTCGCGGAACATGATGCCATCAGCGAGAATCTCATCGCCTGTGAGTTCCAGCCCGCCGTCACGAGCATCTATAATATGGTCATCAGCAATTAACATAGAGACGTTGATACCAAGAATCCAAAATACATTACATTTACAAATACTCTTACAACTTACAGTTTAAGAATACAGTTACAATATTACAGTATGTAATAGAAAAAATCTCTATCCGTTTAGCAACAGTTGGAATGTCTAGCCTGATAGTAACCAGTTTTACATGAGCTCGTAGTGGACGTTTTGGCAAGCATTAGAGAGGTATCAATGTGGTTTATATGTAAAGATTAATAGAAAAAGCTAGGTCATGTCCCAATCCATTGGCCACGTCCAAAGTCAACAGCAATCCAACTACCAACAACTCTCAGAGATATATCTGGCATCACACTTATGTACAGACACAAAATCCTTCGGCACTCGCTAGGACTAGCACTAAATGTCAGTATACTATGTTTGCTGTATAAAGTCAAAAACGGTCAATTACGATTAATATACAGTAGCTAATATATACGTTTACGATAGACATGCGTTACATCAACATAATTTAGAATATCTTTACAAACACGAAATAATCTAATATGGTATTTGATCGCCCAATTTATTGACGCTTCGCTAAAAATCTCAACATCGCCAATAAATTGGACTAAATAGATTATTTCATATTTCAATCCATGACTGAAAAGACTTCTTTGTACTCTGTAGAATTTCCTTTGTTGATCTAAAAATATGGTTTCAATTGGTTTCGTTTGCATGTTAAGTTTGGTTGAGTAAACCAGAACTTTCTAAGATAAGTGTATTTAGAGAAGCCAAATCTAAGTACTGTGTGGATATCTGCGTCTGCAAAAGCAAAGCGTATGACTTATGTAGAATGATATTTCGGCATGTCAAATCTGGTGTGCTTGGGAAGCGAAACCATAGTTTTGGATCAATCGTCAAAGAAAGAAATGTACAAACGATGCAATCGGGGTCAGTTAACTAATTGATAGTACGAGGTTGATTCAAAGTAAATAAAGTTGTTAATCATATCTCCAATTATAAATAGATCAATCAATATGTAACTGGCTACGCTGTAGATGATAACATGTCGGATGGCACTTACAATGCTGGACCGCGTCGCGCGCGTTGTAAAATTTCGACCATGACGAGACCCAAGCATCTGAATCGATAAAGATAAACACAGTTTGCATGTTGAAAGAACAATAACGGCGCGTGAGTAGGTCTTGCTCTGTACAATGTGGAAGGAGGTACGGTCAAATGGTCGAGAAATTGAACAATCAAAAGAGATTTGAGAGAGGGGTTGATGAAGATCAGATACGTTGGCACATTGCGATTGGGTTGGTAAAGTTAGTCAGTCTGATCTGAGCTAGCAAGCAAAACCAGCAAGCTATCAGATGGTCTTGTTTTGGATAAAAACCTTTGTTCCAACTGTCGGACGGTCCCTCACCTGACGGCTGGTCGGATATCTGATTGGTGAGCTTGAACCGTAACATCTTGAACAGATTGCGAATGCTAGACTTGATCCACGCTGAGAAGCGGCCGATGCGGTCGAAGGCTTCGGCGATCTTGTTCGTATCATTGTCAGCGGAAGGGGCGGAGAGATTAGATGAACCAAAATTACTCAAAAGCAAGGCCAAGAAAAGGTTAAGAACCTAAAACGCAGTGCAGGTTTTTACAAACACGGACGCCATTGTTTTAATCTAAACTACTTACCACAAGATTACCAATGACCACTGTCGCAAGAAAAAATGGAATACATGACACGTCGCCTACCAGCATACAATCCCACATTGATTCAATCCACTCTCCGCATAACACTCGAAACACAATCATGAACGAGTGCATAAAATCGGTAAAGTTCCATCTTGGTAAGTCATGGTCTACAAAGCGATCCACATTATCTGCAACAGTTTATATTGGTATAACCGCAATTATGAGATTATTTTAAGAATATTTACCCAGGTAGTTCTTGCCAAACAATTGCATCCCCATAACGGCAAAGATGAAGATAATGATGCACAACACAAAAGTCAAGTTACCCAACGCGCCCATAGTCCGACCCATGATTGATATAAGTAAATTCAAGGTAGGCCATGATTTGGCCAGCTTGAACACTCTGAGCAACCGAAAGGAACGTAACACTGACAACCCTTGCACACCCTCTAAACCTAACTCCAGAAGAGATAGCGCCACAATGATGAAATCAAAGATGTTCCATCCTTCTTGGAAATAGTACTTCGGACTCATGGCAATCAGTTTCATTGTGGCTTCAATCATGAAGGTTGCTGTAAAGAACTGCACCAGCAAATCAATACAACTGCTCAATTGTATTGCAGAAAGATACATTGTGCAGCAACTAGACTTGTTGAAATTGTACTTGATGTTTGGGTGTGAATACAACTTACGTAATTTCCACTTTTCAACGCCTTTTCCAGGTCTTTATCCATGTCATGATGATCTAATGCCATAAACAGCGTGTTTACGACGATACACAGTGTGATGAACAACTCAACAAAGGGATCAAACACCACCAACGCGACGTATTTTTGTAGCTGGAGCCAGAGCCAACAGCAGTCCCATACGCACAGAATGTCGATCACTTTCATCAACCATTCGAGGAACTTCTCCTTCAGTGTGGGCTCATCCTCTTCGTCTTCGTCGTTTGCTGAGAAATAATAAGTGGAAACTGTACGAGGAATTAGTAATGGTGAAGTTGACACACTCTTTTTTGGGGAAAGAGGTTTTGGCTGATTTGCTTGTTACTACGGCTACTGGCATTGCATTGCCCTTGAGTGCTGTAGTGTGCGTACATGCTCAACCCAGGCCCGGGTTGAGTCTGGTGTGCGTGACGCTACACATCGATGCACCCGCAAGTATCAAGGGGCGTACAACTAACAATAGTTAATTCCACCAAGCAGTTCGTCAATTAGAACAAAGCGAGGGTTGGACATTACCTACGCTAGTTACTACGTTATCTCATGGCAGGCGTTGGGTAGACTTGAGGTAGATGTGGTACTGAGGACAGGGGTAACTACTCGACGCATCATCGTCAAACTGAACAGTGCATTCTTTAATAATCAAGCGAAACAACTGTTTGCACTCTATTCCATCATATATTTTATTTGAATTATAATTGGTGTGTACTGGGTGTCAAAGATTAGTTACTTGGTGGTCAATAGTATTTGGATCTACTTTAAACGTCATCAACATTATAGGTGAGGTACAGTGCAAATTTGCTCAAGTGTAGAATACCCGTGAAGTGAAGAGGATATTAGAAGTTTGGTTTAGGTTAAGAGTTGAGTGTGTCTTGCAGTATTCCGATGGTGTCGAGGAGGACAGATGAAGGAGTGATGGATGTAAAGGTTTTAGCTAGGTAACAAGGTTGAAGAGAATGATCCGGTGACACATGAGAGCACGCATCTTACCTCCATGTTCGCCGTCACCGCTTTGGCGCCCGGCAGCTTGCTCGATGATGTCATTGAGGACCATCACATCTATAAACAATTGTTAACGATTTTGGTTTTATTTGGTTGTATAATGACGATTCTCACCTTTCATATCAACAATAGTTTGTTTTTGCCCGTTGTCGATGAATGGATTGTCTAAATGCTTGAATTTCTCTTCAACCATCGCCCCAGTGGGTCCATCCTAGGAACAAAGTCATTGTAGCATTATGTGGGTTCCTCCAATCATTCCTAATTATAAAACTTGGTGGTTTAATACTAACATAATCTCCACGATGCGCTTTATGCGAATATTCGACGATGTTGTTCGGCGGATTCGGGCCGTTACGCATTGAGCGGACACGTAGTTGACTCTCTTTGGTCATGGGCATTTTCCCATTACCGCCAAGCCCACCAAGAAGATCTCCGTGTGACGTATATGACATTCGGGATGCATGCGACGTGTACGACGAATGTCTCGAGCCTGGATTGAGACCAACTTGTTACAGAAATATTACTGGCAGGAGAACCGAGTTCTGGTACCTAAATTTGTGTAGTACATTGGTACTACCATAGCACCATTTTCCTCGCTCATCGGTGTCACGGCATTGGAGTCGTCCGCATAAGGCAGGTGTTCCTGGGCATCCAGGTATGTCGAGAGAACAAGCGGCTTGCGATCGCCGCCGGGGGGCATGACTATTCGCCGGTTGTTTCGCGTGAACTGGTGACTGCCGCGCGACCCGCGCCGTAGATTGAACGGCGAACCGGGTAAGCTGAGGCTGGTCTGGGCACGGGACATGGCATACGTTACGCAATAAACCGGAATTTCGAACAGGGCTAAATCTAGTTGTAGCCCTGGGCTAGCACCAGCTACAGCACTAGCTCTACTCTAGCTCATTTGTTGACGATCAATGCAAGTTCTACACTAACACCATGTCACGTGTTCAAATAAACTTGAACTACAAATATTGTTAGCAAGTAAATGTTCTATTAGTGGGTCATTCATCGTGCGTATTCTAAATGAAAATGTAAATTCCAGGTGTAACAATGCTGATCAAAATTTATTGGTCAGTGTATCAACAGAAAACGGCGTATGAGTGCTAGAAAATCGTTCAATAACAAAAAGCAGTTCAAGGTGCATAAAAAAATCAGTTGTTGTCCGGACACTGGAAGTGTCTTGATCTGGGTATTTAGAAACTATCGCCATTCGCATCGATCCGCCGCATTCACCGGTAGGCGGGCGCGGATCGATTTCGAGTGCTCTGCGATCAACGACTGACTAGATTTCGTTTCAAAAACTGGGGCTTTGAATGTCAAGTTTACAGAACGCAAACGTAAACGGCAACACCACGGCAACGAGCTGTCAGGACACTTACAGTGCTGACTTTCCGCGTGTTGTTGGAATTGGTAGGAACTCTTCTTTGTTCACTCACGGAATCAAGTCCTTCCGATCGGATGCTCATCCTCTCTTTGTTGTTGTCGTCGTGTCCCTTCTCCTGACCTACAAATAGTTCGTAGCTATGACAGGAGAATTCCGAGGGCGACTTTACGATATCTGTCCCACCTCCGTCCGGCGGTGGATGCGGCGAGCCGCCGCCTGCGCGAGCGGCCGCGTGTGCCTCCGCTCGAGCCGCCTTCGCAAGTGCTGCTTCTTCCGCTTCCTATGGAAATCAAAACAAAACGTACCGCGCAACCACGCGTTGAGTATTGAAACACAATAGATGTATCAATATAAAAAATATCTTCTCAAATTACTATTGCCGTTTGGTTTTCTGCAGGCTTCAAGAATGTTACTCACCCTGATGGCTTCTTCCTCGGCTGCTTCCTCCTCCTCGGCTTTCTTCTGCAACTCGTCGTATGACATCGCTACAATAGCGAGAATCAAGTTGACCAAATAGAAGGAGCCAAGGAAAATAATGACAATAAAGAAGAGCATATGCCATGGTCCAGCCGACCGCAAGACTAACTGGTAGAGATTCTCCCAGTAGTCTTGCGTCATCAGCCGAAAAGCAGAGAGGAAAGCCCAGCCAAAGGTGTCAAAGCTAGTGTATCCGTAGTTTGGATTTGGGCCAAAACCTTGCAGGCACGTGTATCCCGGTGCACATTGTCTAAAAAATCTCATTATTAGCAAGCAATTATCATACATGATAAAAAACTTACCCAGCACCAGATGAGTTACCACACACGGGATAACCGCCAATGTCATCAGCTATCCACATTGCTATAATGAAATTATGTTCAAATTATCAAATTTAGTGCGGCTCAAAGTAGGGATTGAATTGACGTACTGTCATTGCTCATATGCCTAAACCAGTTCTCGTCGGTAAGGTTGCCCCAGGATCCATCTTTCGGGAAGTTCTTTACGCACTTTTGTGTGAGCACGCCCATGTAAATTTGTAAGCCCATCAGCGCAAAGACGGAGAGCGAAAACATGGTTAAAATTATCACATCTCGGAGATTTTTTACAGATTCTATAACGGCCCCCACGATTGTTTTCAAACCTGTAACCCAAGTACACATATGCCATCGCCATGCAAAATGGTGTCAATTAAATACGTGTTTATACCTGGCACAATGGCAACTGTTTTGAGTGCACGAAGTACCCTAAAGGTTCTCAAGGCAGCGAGGTTTCCGAGGTCTATTCCCATTGTTACATAACTGAAAGGTCAAATAAAGAAAGTTAGTCGCTTTATTTGAAGCAAATATTTCAAAATTGTAGTGAACTTCTGCACAAAAACAACAAACACACGGACAAACAATTGTTATAAGAATACTTTTAACTAAACAATCCTTAATTTGTTCTCATCAAGAAATAAGACAATAATACGTACAAATCATAGAATGATCCACTATAAATGTCAACCTAATGAAATTTACGCATGATTATAGAAGATGAAATTTCTCATAAAGAAAACTAGTCACTAGTTGTTAGGCTAATCATTTAGTGGAAAATGATAATAAATATAATAGTAGACTATTACTTCCACAGAATGATTAGAAAATATCACTATTGTCTTTGCTCATTTAGCACTTGTGTTCTAGACTAGAAAAGGGCACTACGGGAAGTTAATTAGTAAGTTATTAATTAGTCCACTGTGTTTACGCATCGGCTACTTTACGTTCGACTATGAATAATTCAAATATCTAGATCCAATCGATTCGCTTACAAATACACACATCTTCAACCACTTAGCATGTTGGATGAACTCACTTGATCTCGCGATATGCACTTTTGATAATCGCATTGTTCTTGCTTGACGTTACATTAATGTAATAGAATAACGCCTAGTATTAGCTTCTCGTTCGATGTCCTGTCTTTCAACGTTACACAATAAAGCAAAGATGGTTGCAAGAGTTACCCACTAGATGATATCTACGTCTACTCACGCTAAAGCTATGACTACGAAGTCGAGCCAGTTCCATGCATCTCTAAGGTAGGTGAATGGTTGAAGAATAAAACCTCTCGCCATCACTTTCACGGCGGATTCGAACGTGTAGATGCCGGTGAAAATAACCCTACAAACAAAAGGTTCTGATCATATCCCACAAGGTACATAGGAACAATGCAGGTACTGTTCATTCTTGACTGCAGATACTCACTCTGTCGACTCTACGGTGGGCGTTGTGGGCATAATCATAAGAATGCAGTTTGTAAGGATTGTGGTGATGATGAAGAGAGAGAACAGCGGATGTACAAGAATATAAATAGCTACCCGGCGAATAGGATTGAATGGATCGAGTATCCAAAGAGCATTTGTCGCGCTAAATCTGAATATGTCTTTGCCTTTACTGATAACTACAAAAGTCTGCAACAAACAAAACATACATGTTACTATCTAGTACGGGATCGTCTATGAATTGAGACACAGATGTTGTTGTTAATTTACCCTCTGGTTACTATAAAAAGGGTCGATGTCCTCGAGTGGTGTGCTCGCGAGTTCCGGGGGGAAGCTGCCATGTAGCCGGACCGGTAGTGGCACCCCCTGCTCCAACTGCTGGTCTGGCTGGGGGCCTTCATCTTCGTCATCGTCCTCATACCGAATCTGAGCATAGATATTAGTTTAGTGCTTGCTGATCATTTACAAACAAACAGGATACTCAGTGAGTAAAACTCGCATAAGTTAAAGAGGAAACCTCTAGCAAAAAGTTAAATATAAAAATTCACACTTCAATCGACTCTAAGAATATTTGTATTGATTGAATTTGAATTTTTATTGCAACAACAGCAGCATAAAATTCATTTGCGTTCTTCAGTGTTGATATCAACGTACACCACACAAAAATATTTATACCAAAATATCTTCCAATATTTTTTTTTCAATACCTAATTAGAGTACGATGTAATTTGGTTTAAATTTGATATAAGTAAACAGTCCAATCATTTATTAACTTGTGAAAATATCAAGCAATAGTTTGGTTGTTTTCTTAAGAACGTCAAAACCTAGAAACCTTAACCTCAAAAAACAACCAAATTTATTCATAACTATCATTCTCATGAAATGATTGAACAATTGTGTATAGACGTACGTTGATTAGAAAATTGCCTTGCGAATTCACATGTATTCCAAAGCAAAAGAAATTACGTTTTCTTCCAAAGAAGTTTTCTGTACATCTTGCATGCAAAGCGTGCAGAATAACACACGATAATAAATTGAGTTAGACAACCATGCCAACACAACTGACACAACAGTGCTAACAACAATTAAAGCTATTGCTTTGCTACCGGACATGCAATTATACATATTTGGTATCTACGGCTAAGGTATTTTGTAGTAGGTAATCGTAGAAATGCTATGTGAGTAGAGGTAGAGAAGTACAAGGCGAGTGTTAGCGGAAAAATGTTGGAAAAATCGATGGCGCTTTGACACACCAAGTACATTTGTGGTTAATGTGGCTTATCGATTGAATAGGAAATACGAATAAACTATGGAAAACAATTGTGAAATGCAATAAGGACAGAATTTACATTACGTCAGTAAATATTGGTGAAAAAATATATTTTTTGTGATAAAATTTTATTATAGTTGAAAACAATAGACTTGTTAATATAGCAGATAGAATATTCCTATTCTATCTGGTGGAAATAATAAATTCAGTTCAAACAGAAAACTTAAAAACCAAAAAGGAAAACTAAAGAAGGCGAAATGCCGAAAATGTTATTATAACCTCAAATGTAAGGTTAAGTTATCTCAATGTAAAGAATATCACACACTTCATAACCAAGATAAACCAAACCTTAAATTTATTAAATTATCAATAAAATCACATTCCTTTAACAAAAAAAATTTTATCCAAAAAATTGTTTCCCACTTTTATGAAAGTAATAGGAAATAATGTAGTAGCAAATAAATACTATAAATTAGTAAAAATTCAATAAATGAAAATAATCCTTATAATTATTTGTTATTGAAATTTCAGTTGAAACTAAATTCCTTAGAAAAAGCTCTCAACTGAATTCTAAACAAATCTCTATGTTTAAAAGTGGCAGTACACTAGTGTATGTGTTAAATGAAATAAAAGTCTAAAACATGCGAAACCAGAAACAGAATAGGAACTAGAAAGCAAGTGTCATTTTAAAAACTGACGTCACTGTCCAAGAACACAGATGTAGTTAAGATACTTATACAGTTGGAGTTAGTGATAGAGAAAGAGAGAGAAGAGAAGAAAGCTTACTTCTTTTTTCTTTTTCTTCCGTCCAAAACCGGTCTGCAATAAAGGTTTACATATTTAACATCGATAAGCACAACAAACAGCAGTAATGCGTAGTAAGGCATCACAAGATAATAGATAATCACAAGATAATGAAAATGTAGAGCAGATTTTCGATACGCCGATGACACACATCCATATTGTCCAAGATATCACAACCAATCAGTAATTAAAGCTTCCTTCTTGAATAATATTAATGTGCATTTGAAATTGAATCTGGTATTTTGATGTTATTATTGTTAGATGCTAAGCTAAGTTCGTTTATGGATTTATTTAGTATGCAATACTGCAAACGATTGCTTGAGAATGACAAGTAAGAAGACAAAAAGAGTTGGAATAATGAAAAACAAACAATGTTCAACACACGACACGAATTACTACACTCATCAAGGTACGATACAAAAGTACGAGTAGAATATATTAGCATGCAGATATTTATATATTTATAGGTTTAACTTAATATACATAAATAGATGTCAATGATGGTTTAGGTCGCGTTTCTAAGCTCAGTGTTGTTTTATTAGATTTATCATTGATAATAATTGCAGAATATTATTTCAAATGCGCTTATAACGTGTTTAATTTAATATTTGCTTTGAGGGTTTTTTTGTGAATGGATTTGGTCTTGATCTAGTTTTACGTTGGTGGAGGTGCCGGTAGCGTTGACGGCGGCGCTGCAGTGGCGTAAAAGAGCAAGGCCATTGCAATTGCGTAGTTTGATGAGATTCAAGGATAAAAGCATTTAGTTATTTAATTCTCGAGGCATATACATGTAAAGTACATTATTTGCAAACTGTATTTCGGCGCATTAACACACTAACCATGTTTATTGTATTAAATTTGGAAGGAAATTAGTATTGCAGAGATGTATAGTCACACTTTAAACAAGATGTAAAAAAAAAACTTAGCTGGTTAATGTAATCTTATAAATGCAACACCGTGAATTGATGGCGCATGTGCAGTAGCATCCAATTCAAAGTTTATTCATTGAAAAGAATAAATTGCAAAAGAATGTCCTGCTTCTATCAACCACTACCTTCTACTGTTCCATCAACGCTTTTCATTGCTGGATCTATCAGCCTTCAATGTAATCCAAATCATGTTATTTTCTTTTCCTGCCACTGAACTGTAATATCCCTTAACTGACGTAGAAGTATTTGTTTGATATTGCATTTTGGTGTAGGCATTCTCCACAAGTCCAAAAATAGTGCTCTATCTTTTGCGCGTTGGAGCGCATTGGAGGTGGTAGCAAAGGCCGCAAGTTGTGAGTGATTTAGAATTCCTCTGCAGGGATTATCGATCTCACCCTCAACCTGCATACAAGTGCTTCACATGATTTTATAAAAACCAAATACACGTAGTAACAAAAAGAACGCTGTCAACAAGGTTGAAATAAACCCACACCGAAAAAGAAAATAATCCATGTATTTCATTTCTTCCACTCAATCATATCTCAATCAGCAATTGATAAAGGTTATGAGAATGGACGTGGCTTCTCCTAACCTTTATACATTTAATATAAACGACAATGACACATGGGAATGAAGATGACACGGGGAATTTCACTTGAAGGCCATGTAAAATTTAAGCATGGTATGCTTAATTAATTAGAACATACCTCTCCTTCAGCTCTCTTCTTTTCGAGCTCTTTCTGTTTGGCATCTTCGTCGGCGATTCGCGTTTCGATGGCCGCAAGCGACTCGCGCGTAAATGGACGGAATAGACAACGTTCCTCCTCGGAAAGTGAATCAGAGACGTCGGACATGTCTCCTCGCGCCTAGGCCCCCACGATACCCTAAAACAAGCATAAGATCTCTCATCAAGGAAAATACACTCATTAGTCATAAGTTAATTGGTAAAGAAAAAAATTGAGCAAACACACAACAAACAATTAGAACAAAAAAGATTTTAATGAGAAGACACTATGGTTCAATGTTAATACTAGTCAGTTAATTCAAGGCTTTGCTAAGAATATAAATTAAGGCAATTTCTAAATGGAGTCTTCACTTGAAATTTATTCATAGTTGTCACTTGTATTTTTCATAATTTAAGTCACCTTCTGTTTTGTAGTTACGCTTGAAATATAATTTTTATATTTTTACAGGTTTCTTTTTTGTAATTATTTATTTGAAAATAATATCATTATTTATCCTCCAAAAGCATAACCTAACCCAACCTAATCCAACCCAACCTAATCTAACCGTACTCAACATCTCTCACCTATATTTAAAAAAAAATCATGGTTTATCCTCAAAAAGCGTACCCTAAATTAACCAAACCTAATCTAACCCAACCCCACCCCACCCCCCCCCCC
>JAODGC010000004.1:2971772-3085210 GCA_027574925.1 Ecitoglossa quadriceps
GGTAAGCTGAATTGCAGTACACACTGTTTTTTAAATAATTCAACACCTGATATTTGCTACAATCAATAAACTTTGAATCTAATCTTTACATACTTTCTAATTATTTATTATAATTATAATTACTACAACTACATAAAAATAATAAGCAGTGATAACACTAGAAGTAATAACACCAACAACGACAATGGCGCATTTGTATTCGACATCAAGTCATTCAATACAAAGTTTCAAATTGTGACTATAGCAAGTGATTTGGACAGTATATGTAAACATTTCTTTGAGAAAATCATAAAGAAAAGCAAAGAATTCCAGGAACGTGGTAGCGGGTGGGCATTAAGAGACATTTTTCATTTAATAATCAACATCAATAAAAATAATTCACTGCGTGGAGGTACTTTTATTGAATTACCGCGACCAATTGCGAATAAAAAAGCCTGCATTAATGTGGTTAGTGATGATAATGCTTGTATTGTTTGAAGTCTACTTGCAGCTTTATATTCTGTTAACGATAACGTTACACGTATGAACAGCTATCGTGAACACTTTAATAAAATTAAAATAAATAATATTAATCTACCATGCAGTAATCAAGATTTATGCAAAATTAGATCAATGAACAATATTAGTATCAATGCATATGTTTTGCAATTTGATAGTAAAGACGGAAAATATGAAATTGGATTCATTAAAAATTTAGCAAAGTTAGTCAACACTCAATATAGCTTGCATAACCTTATATTCGATTTCTGTGATAAAATATAGTTGTAATAAAGTGACGATTTTGATGCCTGTCGCTGATAAGTACAAAACTGTTTACACAGACTAACTAGTTCCGGAAAATATTCTTTGTTTTACGTGTGACGAGAGGAAAATTAAAGTTCCTTTTGTAATCGTCGCAGATTTTGAATCGATCTTGGAACCAGTTGAAATCGGTGAGGAGTTAACAAAACAAAAATCACATAAACATACACTGTTTGCGTTTGCCTATTGCCTTTTATGTTATGTGCGATTTTGATTCAAGATTAAATAAATATATTTCATACACCAACAATGATTGTGTGGAAAAATTCATGCAAGAACTAACAGATGAACTTCATTTCATTTATAATACATACTTTAAAAATATTATCGAAGTTTTAAGAAGAGTACTTTATCTGTGAGCAACCGTTTACTTTGAAAAACTATAAAGTAATAGATCACTGCCACATAACCGGCCATTACCGTAGTGCCGCACACTACAAGTGTAATTTAAATTATAAAATTCCAAATTTCATACCAGTTTGTTTTTACAATCTAGCAGGATATGATTCTCATCTTTTCATCACACATTTAGGGTGCAGGGAGGATAAAGAAACCAATGTACAAGTCATTGCCCAGACTAAAGAGAAATACATTTCTTTCTCAAAGACAGTTAAAGTAGATGGTGTTGATAACCAATCTGTTAATATGGATTTACGCTTTATTGACACGTTTAAGTTTATCAAGTCTGGATAAGATGACCAGAAATTTACATCAGCACAAACACATTGAAAAATACCTTTCAAATACTGTGCAACAAGAATTGATGGTTCGAAAGGGTGTTTTCCCTATGAATTTCTTGATTCTTGAGGGAAACTGAATAACACGGAGCTGCCGAAAAAAAACGCATTCTTCAGACAACTAAACACTACACACATCACAGATGCGGATTATGCACATGCACAAAATGTCTGGCACACGTTTAACTGTCGAAATTTGCAGGATTATGCAGAACTTTATCTGAAAGTCGATCTTCTACTTTTAGCTGATGGTTTTGAGAACTTTCGTGAAACGTGTTATAAATCTTATTCTTCCGATCCTGCACATAACTTTCCTTTCTAAAATTTTAATGTATAAGTTCTATTACGATTTCATTAAGAAACATTATCCGAATAATTTATCTAGATTATTATACATTGATACGGATAGTTTAACAATTCATTTTACTGGTGACAAAAATCCATATGAGTTTATGTCTCAGCAACCATCATACTTTGATACTTCTAACTTTGCATCGAATAATGTTCACAAAATTCAATTACAAAATAAAGCACAATTGGGTCTATTTAAAAATGAGTATGGTGGATTAATAATGCGTCAATTTGTTGCTCTTATGTCGAAAAGCTATTCACACCTTCTAGGTGGAGGTGATGTAATTAATAAAAATAAAGGCATAAAGAAAGGGGTACTAAAGAACGAAATTCGACACCAATATTATCTAGACTCTCTATTTAAGCATTAAACATCAGATTTATACGGTGGCACAACAAAAGAAATGTTTATCGTTCCTGAAAAATAAACGATGCATCAGTGATGATGGAGTAAACAGTTATGCATGGAATCAATATTTACCTATTAATTAAACTCCATCGAACGCACTCAATTGAAATCATTCCATTGGAAAATTAAAAATAAAAACAGCTCGAAAAATGCACTATTTGGATTTTGCCAAGCGTGATTGTGTTCCTCCCTGACCGGTTTAACAAACTATATCGGTCCCTAGCAGATATTGATCGTTTGAACAGTAAGAAAACTATTTTTATTTACTTACTTACTTTACTTACTTTCGGAAAATTGATGAGGGTCGTAAAATGCACTCCTTAGACTTTTTACAATTAGATTAATTTTCGATAAAAACTGTACTATTAAATTTTATTTTGAATAAATATTTCATATTTTTCTGGTGCTTGTTTGTTTATTTCAGTGATTATGGTGATGATGGTAATTGTTATTAATCAAATGTCCTGCCCCCTTTGACTATTCGCACGTTATTATTTCTGTGTATGACACATTCCATGTCATACCAAGTAGTGAGCATTTTTAAACGTATCACGTCTCCCACTTTCTTCCGATTCTTGACCTGCATTCACTCAGTACCCACCCTCAGTACTCTAAAACAATTGTATTGCATTAAATTACTATGTTGACTACTGCTGCCACTACGTTCACTCCCACCATATGAGATGAAAATACAACAAATGACTTCTATTTCTACTATATTAGACACGTTATCTCCCATTTACTTCCTTTGGCGTCATCATACTTATCATTGAATGCACCAGTACACATCGAGATTCGCACGCTATCTAGTAAGCGTTTACAAAACCACAATTGTTGATACCTGTAACTGGTCTTGATCATAAGGCCACCTAGTTAACCTTCTACACACCATTCTTGCGTTAAAATGTGATGGTAGTGGAAATGGAACCTGCGACTTATATCTACTACTATTCATCGAATCTTGCTCTATACGTCTCTATACAAAAAAGCAAAAAATAAGACATGCTTTAAAGATACTGGCATGGTTTATCTAAAAAATCAGGAGTTTGAGGTTACACACACGGTAAATCAATAAAACAATACAAATATAGTATATAATATATAAATTCAGTGACATTAAATCAGCTGTCCATTTCACAAATGTTTCAATGGAAAGTATACAATAAGGACAATCAACTCACACAAGATAAAACAATTAACACAAGTCCTCGTACTAGCAATAATTTATGTGTTTACGCAGGATGTAAATGTCTGAAATGCGGACAACAATTTCGAACTCTGGAACTGCTCACACAACATTCAAATCAGCACCGTAAAGAAAAACTATTTGAATACTATTGTAGTAAGAAATAACAAGTTAACCGTCCTGATCTACAATATTAAGTTGTATTACACTGATACTAAACTCCGTCACGTACTCGCACCGGTCCCAAGCAACCTGCCCTACAGAAAAACAAACACAGTGCTCATAGTCCCGGTATACAGCCTCGAAATAGGACAACTCAACAGAAGACGACCCACGCAAAGAATAAAGGAAAACAAGATAAACGTCATAACCTAAAAATTGGAACATGGAACATACAATCTCTAAACAAACGCAGCCAAGAATTGAAAACCAAACTCAGAAACAATAACATCGACATTTGTGCAATTCAAGAGACGAAGAAAAAAGGCAAAGGACAACTGGTAATCGATGAATACCTATTAATATATAGTGGAGTTGCAATTAACACCCGTGCAAAAGAAGGTGTCGCAATAATGATTAACAAGAGATATGATGCAAACATCATTAACATACATTACATTTCAGAGAGAATCTTGAAAGTTGAGATTGAAATAGATAATAAGACCACAAATATCCTTAGTGTGTATGCCCCAGAAAACTGTAGAACCTGAGAAGTCAGAGAAACTTTTTACAAACATCTTGAAGAAGTAATAGATAATGCCCAAAGCAAACCAACAATTATTCTGGGAGAATAGTCACCAAGCAGCAACGCTGTAATAATCCAATCCGACATCGCAACATCGGTAAACAAAAGTGAACTAAGCGATGCAATAAGAAAGTTAAACAATAGGTAATTGCCAGGCCCTGATGGTATAAGCAATGAACTGATAAAATATGGAGAAGATCTATTTAATGGATTGATACTCCTTTTCAATAATATACTAGCAAAACGCAAAGTACCTGAGGCATGGAAACTTAGCAAAACTATAATGCTATTCAAAAAGGGAGACAAACAAAACCCTAATAACTATTTGAGGAATAACCTTACTCAACACAACGCTCAAACTAATGACTAAAATATTTGTGGAAAAAATATTGCAATGCACAGAAATATCAGATGAACAACAGGGCTTTGTTAAAGGCAGATCATGCAATGACGCAATATTTATAATCAGACAGGTCAAGCAAAAGACACTCGAGTGGAGCTTCCCTGCTTTTATATGCTTTGTAAATCTTAAAAAGGCATTTGATAGGGTAAAACTGGACGATATCATCAGCATACTGCACAAAAAAGCAATTCCCCCCGACATAGATGATACTATCTGAGACATCTACACTAACACTGAGACACAGATATATGTAAACGGCGAAAATACCGAGCCCATCAAGGTAGGGTCCGGAATTAGGCAAGGAGACTCCCTGAGCCCGCTTCTGTTCAATCTCATCATGGACGAAATCATAATAAAAGTCAGAGAGTGTCAAGGGTATCAAATGGGCAATACTGAAATAAAAATGGTGTGTTATGCGGATGATGCAGTACTTGTCGCTAACAACGAGGACGACTTACAGCGTTTGCTGCACAAGTTTAACACCCCCGGAAAGGCCTTCAATATGGAAATGGCTGCGAATAAGACATGCAGCTACCATGCACTGGTAGCTGCATCGACACCAACTAGATGCAAGCTGGAAGTAGACGGCCAAGTAATTGAACAAGTTAACGAATTCAATTACTTAGGCATTAAGGTAACCAATTGTGGAACACACCATAAAGAAGTCACTATGCAAGTAGAAAAAGGTATTAGAATTGCAGGCTGCCTTAGAAACTCCGTCTTCAACAATAAACACCTAGCAACAAATGTACAATTCTGCATATACAAAGCAGCGGTGAGACCAATCCTAACATACAGCGCTGAGACCCGCCCTGGAGCAACAAACACAGATAGACTCCTTAACACAGCCAAAATGAAAGTACTTAGGATTATCGCAGGAAAGTCACTGCGTGACCACATTCCAAACGACGACATAAGAAAGACATGAGGGGTAGAAGCAATTTGCACATGGACTAACCAGCGTAGGAAAGAAGGGAACGACCATATCGAGCGAATGTCAACTAACAAAATTGTGCGAATTGCAAGACACGAGTTTCCAAAACGTAAACGGTATCTGGGAATAACCAGAAAGAGGTGGAGCAACCATTTCTCCAATGCTTAAACCGAAGTGGAACGGACTATTAAGCCTATACAAGAAGAAGAAGAAGAAGACACTGATACTATTTGTATTAACTGGTAAATAAATATTATTTTTGGGTTCAATATTATTTGCATAACCAGGATATACTTGGGGTGTAAGTATATACAGTGATTGAAAACGAGATATCCTTTAAGTTTAATACTGATGAGTAATGTGGATAGTTAGATGTTTCAGAAACATTATCTATAGCTGGAAATAATGCTGCAGTGATACACCACGCAATGCATGCTTTTGTTGAATATGTTTACGTAACTGCAAGTGATTCATATTTATTCACATTTAATTCCAATTTAATGTTAAAACATTTTGCCAAATATGTACTTCATAAATTTGATTTTTAGTAAAAATGTAATATTGCCTAATGTTACTTGTTTTTATAGATTAGATTGTATCTCAATATTGTCAATTGTAATTCCTTCGGTTCAAAATTTGATTTGATAGTAACCAAACATGTAAGATGCACGCCCTGTGTTAACGCAACCCATTATATTCCTACCTCAACTCAAACCAAAATCCCGATGATTGAATATTAATAAAATTCGACAGATTATCTATCATAGGCTATGCCTAACAAGAGTAGAAATAAGAAATAAAAAAAGTGACTACAGACTCTCGAAAGCGAGGGACGTTTGAGAAAGATCATAGGATTGCTGCGACATGACAAGGGGAAGCAAATCGGTCAGGAGTGACCGAATGTTTTCGATTGTATATTATTCCTGTGGTAGGATTATTCAACAACCCCCAGCTATCTCACATAGGTGAACCCGACGTGAATGCACCACCCGTCCAGCGCTCGTTGCCACCGCCAACTTCATACCAGTCACTATATGAAGCAACCTCATTGAGGCCAAATTCTCGGTATGCTACATCAGCACGGAAGCAACAAAACTTTAGCACCTACCAAGGTGAATCACCAATGTGAAGTTACAAATAAGCAAATCTTTATATATTTGTATATTACACTTGCTATCAATTAGATAGAACAATTAGAACATGTTTGGCTTGTTGCCCATTAATTACAAATACAACGATGTATACAAAATATAAACATTATAAATTTAAAACACTTTGAAACCACACTAAATTATACACCATATCCTATATTTTATCTCTTTGCGCCTCTATCGGTTTTGCTTGTTGCGTTTGTTGCAATTGTCCCTGTTCTCTATTAGAAACGTGAGAATCACAATAAGTTTTGCGGGAGAGGAAAGAAATAATTTTTCATTTACAAAGTTAAATTAATTTGACATAATGGAAAATTATAAATTAATATCATTTCAAAATATCTGCCGTCTTTGTGCAACGCATTGCAGCTCTTGTTGCACAGTTAACATATTCGATGAAATTGGAAAAAAAAATGGGCTTCAAGATAAAATATCATTACTATTGAGTATTAAGGTAATTAATTTTTTACCACCTGTTATTATACATTTGCACGTTAAATAGTATTGTAGGGATTTACACAAACCCCTACCATCATTCACCACACCATTCAATGTACCGAGTGCATATGAATGCCTGCATTCATCCGACCTGGACGCAGCATCAGCACCGGACGCCCATGAATCCACGCATTCATGCGGGATGCAACAATGTACCGAACGTCGCATAAACACCACGTACATGCTGAGTGCACGAGCGCCACATCCCTATAAAAACGCAGAACCTTTCTTCGGAAAGGGGCAGTCAATCTCTGCCCGCCACCAGGGGAGTCAGTTGGTGGTTATACACCCGGTAAGTCAATAAAACAATACAAATATAGTATATAATATATAAAATTGTATGTTTTTTTGTATGGTAAAGATTTTTCTTCTTCTGATAGCTCAATAGAAGATAAATCTGTATCAAATTAGCCAACTTGCAGTACAAAGCCTGCCACACCAAATCAGCCGTCTATTTCAAAAACGGTTCATTTCAGAGGACAATCAACTGATACAAAATAAAACAATTAACGCATCCTTGTACTAGCAATAGTTTAAATTAACCTAATGGAATGGAAAGAGCTTCTTACAACAATTACACTTATATATTTTGTACTTGATATGTCTGTAATTTCAATGGACTGAACATTTTACAGCTGAAGTATAATTTATATACGTAAATATCAATCATACATTCTTCCAGTTATTGATTGAAGCAGTGGAAAAAATAATAATTATATAATTGGTATTCATTTTTGAAAATTCGTTTAATTGTGTTAAAGCATCAAATATAGAGAGACGAAGAATCATTGATTTTAATCTGGAAGAAGCTATGAACCCGTTTTTTAATGAAATTAAAATTTGCAAGAAAACTTGATGTTCTAAATAAGAGTCATCAGCAAGTGGTTCTTTTGCTTGTAAAAATTATTCCGGCACAAAGGATATCTCCTTCGAGAGTGCTTGCATGTCCCACACACACTGTGTCTATTGCGACATAAATGAATTGCGTCTTGCATGGGTTTCAGGCAGGCTGGACATTCGATTGCGCGAAAGAGCATGGTTCATTCATTTGGGGCTACCGCAGTGGTTCCACTTTCGGAGGACATTTTTATTGGGATTGTGTGCAGACGAACGTGGAACTAACTGAATTCGACAAATACAAAATGTTGAAGTAGTATAAATAGGACTTTGTCTAATCAATATACTGTAACATTCATCCCCATTGATGAAATAGTTTCAAAGTTATTAAGCACACATTTTAATTGTGCATCCCATTGCATGTGCAATTGCTTTTGGTTGATTATTTGTTAAAATTTGTTAAGATATTGTATTAACATAGTAAATTATTATGTTTTATTTAGGAAGTAAATTCTGGATGCCGTCTTTATTTCAAATCACATCTATAAAGAGATTTTAAAAATTCCCAAAGACATTTTTTGGTATTATTCTTCAAAACATGGAAGGATTCATAAGAACGTTGTTGTTTATGAATGTGACGCAAAAATTAACAAGTTAGCCGTCCTGATCTACAATATTATGTTGTATCAAACTGATACTATTTGTATTCACTGGTAAATAAATAGTATTTTTGCGTTTAATATTAATTGCATAGCCAGAATTTATTTGCGGTGTAAAGTTATACAATGTATGTGAACCTAACCTAAGGCCCTGTCTTATCAATATACTGTAACATTCATTCCTATTCATGCAATAGTTTTGAAGATATTAAACGCAAACTACAATTGTTCATTGCAATACATGTGCAATTGCTTTAGGGTGGTTATTTCTAAAACAAATTGCATCACAATTCTAAAAACTTGACAAAGTTATCTGGTGCTCGGCCTAATCAATTTATAGCAACATTCATACCCATTCATGCAATAGTTGTGGGGATATTGATGGCGTAAGTCATATGCGTTTATTGCGACACATACATAAGTGCCCAAAAGCAATGGATTACCTAAAACATTCCAGTACAGCATTAGCCATCGTGATTGGACACAGAAAACATCTTTAATTACTATATGTTGCTATTTGTTTTGTTTTGTAGTACCGAAGTAAATGCCAACTGTTCAAAAAAAGGAAAGTATGTTCGCTTTTTGGTTTGCAATATTTTATCATATATGTTCTTGTTTAGCTAAGCTCCAAAGTTCAGCAACTGAATATTTTTGGCAGCAGGTCTCTTCTTTTTCTTTCTTTGTTGTAGCCTCTGGTACTGCCACTGTAACTATGGCACACCTCAGATACATGCTGCTAATAGTTTCCTACTTCAACACACTGAAAATATTGCCAGTGCCAACTTTATTATCCTTCCCAGCATTTACTATGCTTTGAAGTCTTTTTCACGTAAAGATGAGCAGCTCTTGTTAAAACTAGTGCTCCTAATAAATAACAGTACCTAGGGTTGCAAAGTTTGCATTTTCACCTAAGACATGTTCCAGTTAATTGGCGCATCAATACTTATAATGGTTCAGAGTTTTACAAATTTAAAAAATTACTCGCTTTCATTCTTCCTTTTTTTTTTATCCTACATTACTTATTCATATATTGAAGCTAGCAGAAAAACACATGGCAATTATACCACGCGCTTTAATGCGCTAAGATGAATTAAAATTGATGCAGAAACAGTAAATCCATTAATTGTATCTGTCGAAAACGTTACGATCGTGCTATATGCGCAGAAACACCTGGCCATAGCCATAGTGTATAATTATTTATCTAACGGAGTGAACGGTACTCAAATATGGACCAAACCCACGCCTCTCAGACGCGCCAGATTATGATAACTGTAGCAAGATCAGGGTGCTAATTGGTAGATGAGGAACTGATCTCATTTTGGGGCGACACAACGTGTGTATCCATGGTGAGAAGATTTCAGAATTTAATTTTCGCGCGACCAGTACACTTGAAGGACTAACATGTGTGGATTATATTGCTGTTTATTGTTGTTTATTTTGGTGGTTGATACAAGCGGACAATCTTTCTTAATCAATGCTTATACTAAATGGGTTACAAATGCAAGTAAACCTAAAGAAGAAGGACGTAATAATAATGGACAGTTACTCTTTACTCACAGGTAATTCAACTCAAGTGGTGACCGCATAAAACAAATTGATTCCTTGTTGCAGCTCTAATGTTAAACTTCGCAGTGGTCAGAATTTAAATAAAAAGAACAATGTAGTGTATCGTTCTAGCTTGGCTGCATCAACAAAAGCAAGTGGATTTCAGGATAGATTCAACCCTCCTCCTGCATTCCAGTTTGGAGATTCCAAGAGGAATGTTCCAGCAGGGCAAGAATATGCTGATCATAACCATGACCATGGGCCAGTTTACAAACCTTCTACAGGTTCTTATGACTCTTTAATTTCTTCTTATAACCCAGTTGCAAGTGGGATACCAAACGCAGATAAGGAGATAACGTATGGTCCTGAATATCCACCTTTTGCTCCAGCTCCAGGATCAACACAAACCTTCAAAGGCTTTTCAGGCATTATAGACGGTGGAGGTTCAAATTTGAATGATAGTGGTTATACATACAAGCCCTCTCAAGTTGCAGTGCTTCCAACACCGCTTCCAACACCTCCTAAAGACGTACAAAAAATGAATATTAAATCTAATTCCGATTTTGATTCGAATACATATCCATTTCCATCATATCTCTATGAGGATCCTCCTAATGCATACTCTGATTCAGTAAATAATCACGAGCATCACTATAAACATGGACATCATCAAGAACACCCACAAGCTCCGTTAGATTATTCCGATTTCGATGTTTCCACGAATCGTCCACTTGCAGCCCAAAAACCCTCCATGGCTGACATCCCAGAGTATCTAGATGATGGCCCTTCATTGGATGGTAAATTTGCTCAATTTCCTTTGTGGTCTAATCCACATGAGGATTACTATGACCATCGTAACTACCATCCTCTTACAACAACTACTACAACAGCCCTACCTCCACCTGAACCTGAAGAAGAAAAACGAGTCAATAAAGGCCACTACAGTTACTACTATCTTGGGAGGAAGTTATATTACATTCCTTTATATTTCAGCGTGTACTTCATCATTTACATCACGGTGCTAATCTTGAAGAGTATTGCAAGGCATAAAGTAAATTTCGTTCATGAGCTGGATAGTGTAAAAGGGCGCAGTTTAGATGTCGGAAACAAGATTGATGCCTTAGAAGAGCAGACTTCGAGATCTATCACCGAGTTCAGAAGGAGATACATTGCCATGTAATAAGGATATAGCTAGAAAGAATGTTAATAAATTACTTTTGAGTGCTTTGATTCTATTCTGATCAGTCGCTATCTAAAGATTGGTTGATTACCCTGAATATTTACTTACGTCCTCTCCTAAAAGCTCTCCTGAAATTAAATAAGTTCTAAATTAATTATTTTTGATGGCATTTAATCATGGCATTCGACCTGTTAAGGGCTAGAGTACTCTAATCTTTGAATTGTTTGAAAATTCTAGATGGCCTTTTATTTGTGTACTGATTAGCTAATTGACCAGGGTTAATTGACGCCATTAGAATTAGAATTTCAGTTAGAAATTCAGTCAGAAATATTCCAACTAAAAATAAATAAATGGAACGGTGCAATAGCATAGGTGCAGAACTAAGTTAATTATCGTGTCAATAAGCGGTATATTTATTTATTTATCACTTGCGCAACTTGCTGGCAATCCCGTTATGGATTCCTCGCCCAAGTGTTAAATATCCTTCAGTAGAGTTTATTATCAAAATTACGAAGTGACATGCATGAACATACGTCTGGTCATTTTGCACATCTGTCGTTACAAAGGCACAGTGAAGACTCAAGTGAACAACGTGCTGAAACAATACAATTATCATACTTAACATTTGATTTCAGAGAAGCTTATGATGAGTGTAAGAATAATTCCTATCTTTTGTGGCGTTTGCGTGGTGATTGTTTCGACAGAGTATAGTTTAAGCACAACGTTGACGATGTTTACCGCTCCTCCAACGAATTTATTAACAAGTGCAGCCCCCACAACATTAAGGTATTAATTGTACAACACCAACTGCTTATTTAGCAGTCGTTTCAACAAGGGTGCTTCTTTAGTGCGGAGGATGAGGTCAATCACGGGCACGCCCGCGCTATGATGGACTACGACCACGAGATGGATCATGATGATGAGATAACAATGGAAATTGAAGAGCCCAAGGCTGTCAAAGCAGACCCATGGGCAGGATACTACGATTTTCTGATTAATGAAGGTTCTTTCAAATTCTGGGCTATCTTTCAGGTAAGACACGTATGATCAGTCTGTGAAGCGTTTTACGATTTCAATGTTTATTTAAGTACTGCGCACCTTCATTTAACGTCATTTTGGTGATTTTTATGGTATTTGGGATTGAATTTGAAGCAAGGCGATAATAGATAATTTGAAAATATTGTGCTCCTTCTAGCAACGAACGTTCTACAAATAATAATAAGTGTCTTCCGCGTACTTCCACCAAAATACTCCGGCTTATTTTAGCGTCTCTGTTTGCTGCAATTTCGCGACATACTTGGGAGATCGCGAAGAGTAATAAAGCATAGACCCGTTTCTCTTCTTCGCCCGCAGCTAGCCACGGCGGTGCTCCTCATTTATTCGGCATTTGCCGCTGTCTACTACGCAAAATTCAATCCACTTACATCTGACTACGATTACTACGATGACTTCTTCCGACGGCGCTCCTTCGTGCGCAGTTCTGCGCCATCCGGTTGGTTCGGAATGGACTCAGCGACGTTTCAGCGCATTGTCGATGCCATCACCTCCAAGAAATACACCTAGTATTACTGAGGCCAACTGTGTCTGTTTGTATATTCAATAACGTTAATAAAATGTTGTAAAGCCCATGTTGAGTGGTTTGTCTCGAGTAATCTCAGCAATCCTCAGTATTGAACTATGCAAAGTATTTGATCAATTTATATGTGCACCATCTGAATGAATAGAGTGTGAAGAGTCTGCAAGCTTCAAAAAGCTTGACTGGCAACTACTAGTGGCTTAGCGAAGTTATAGTACGTAAGCGAAGCCAAACTCGTTTGGGCGTTTGTTTACTCAGTATCACCTGGGTTTCCTGAGCCGGCACCTGATGTTGTAAAGTTGTGTACCGACTACCAGGGCATGCAGTGTAAGTCGACTCTGTTGGCAAGATATGCTGTTTGGTAGCCTCCTCAATGTGCTCAGTGATCGCGCCACACTTGTCGTCACCGGTTGTTCTTTGTGCCGCGCACCGCTGATGGCCGCAGCGAAACGCCGAAGGAGCTCACAACGCGGCTCACGTCTTCGGACAGGAAGGAGGACAACGTTTGTTTGACTCGCACTTAAACTTGTTCCAAGATAAAATACTGGAATTTAACAAGGCAATAACTATTCCAAGTGGTGGAGTTATCGTAAGAGAACAACCGGTGCTACCGTAACTAATATAATTGCAGCTATTGAGCGTGTTAACATAGATTACGGAAAATAAGTGCGCTCGATTGAGATTTCTACGAGGAGATCTCCTGCCAGACGTTGAAGACAGTTTGTTTCCTAAACAGACAAATGGCAGTGCATGAGTGCATAAATTAGCCAGGTATTGTTTGCTATCTGACGTAATCGCACAAATCACGAATGACATTGCCGCGGGTGTGATTACGGTGCAAAACAAAGGATCACATTATGATGGATAACTATTCGACGCGGCATGCTAAAGGACGACCACTGCCAACAAGCAATTATTATCCGCAGACCTATGGGCGGACGTATAGACAGGTAAATATTGAGCCTAAATGCGCAAAGAACAGTAGTTCGAAAATGCAATTGATATTTTGGTTTCTGCAAGCAACTGCAGATAGGCAGGCCAAAGAATGACCTCTCGCTGGTTTTTATAGTTCGAAAGCTATTACATCGCATAAAATATTAACATAAAGTACATCTGCGTCTTGATTTGTATTTTGCGGTTTTTGTTAGATTACTTCCTTGCATTGTTCCATGCGGGAATATGTCATTTCAAACATCTTAAAAGATTAATTGTAACTGTTCGTAAGAAAAGTACAATGCTGGTGGTAACCATTTTTGTCCGCGTTTCTCACACGCAAGCATGCTCAGGTTAAGATGTTCTTAAGGAATGTTTACTAATGTTCAAGATAATAAAACAATTCCGTTAAAAAAACATTCCAAGAAAATTGCTGAATTAAGCTACCTTGTTTACTCGGGAGAAACCACTGCTGTTGACCTTGCTTTTTCTCCTTCTTCTGTCCTTCAAGTGGACATCAAAAAAGTCGAGTTCATGAATTGCAATTGGAATGAATGTAAACTAGCAATTATGGCCTTTAAACGCCTCAACTAATTAAGTTGACAAATTGGTTGACTGTGGGAACTAATGGAAGAAAAAGGGAATTATTACGGGTTGAAATGACCAATTAAGTTAGATTGCAATATTATATAACCACTCTGATTTATAATCTAGAGTAATAAACTTAAAAGGCTACCATTTGTCCTATATAAAGCATATCACGTTTTGGAGCATCTTCATAACAGTCTGCAACATGTTTTGAATGTTGTATAAAATTCGTTTTTGGTCAACGGTACCGGGTGCGAGTACACATCTTGTACTCGTGTTTATCATCACACTCTGCATCGTGAATAGTAAATGGCTTTGCCGTAGGCACTACAGTTAGTCCCCACCCATCTTATAAGCTACCGCGTTTCTGTACCTCTGCACGTCTGCACGTTTATGCTAATTCAGTTTTATGCTCGCGACCTCCGCTTTCTGTGTTCCTGCTTGTCACTGCACTCATAAAGCATGCGAGTGCAACAGTTGTTGCCCGTTGTTGCCCGAAGAGCAGCAGAAGGAGAAGCGTACACAGGAAGTTGAATTCCCTACACGTCGGGCGCACCTGACGTGTTTGCTGAATAAAGAAAAATAAATGCTCTACTACTTCAACATTGAATGCAGCGAGATAAGCCATTCACTTAGATTCAATTAGATTACATTACATTACATTTTAGATTTTCAAAGCTTTACTGATCATAGTTGATACAGATTTAACCTTATAGCGAAGCAGCCCAAAACCTGCTCAGAACACATGTAGTTAATTTTACGGGCTTCCCAGATTTGCTTGAAGAGCTTTTGGTCGCTTTCGGTGCTTAACTATGCATATGATGATCGCGCAAATGCTCGCTCAACGCATAGAAAAGGAAGCGTCATACTCATTGAGGTTAGTAAGTGGTGGCCATTCATAAATGCAAAAGTGCAGAAAAACACAGATTAAAACACATTGCATCACACTTGAAACGCTATAATCGTAAACACATTAAAAAAAACCTCAAACGTCAAGTTTAAATGTACTCAGCGAGCTTTTCATTGTTTGCAAATTACAAATTCCAAATTAAATGATCATATCCTTTAATTACTGGTGTCAGTCTTGTTTCGTGCCCCGTTCTTCTTTCTCGAGAAAGAACGCATGGCGCAGCCATTGACCGCAACGGGTCGGCGCAATGGACTCTTACATCTCTTTGCGACCATGAAGAAAGATGCCAAGTACAAGATTTTTGTACTTGGTGCATTCAAATGCTCCCTACAACTACTTACATGCTAACACTTGGAAAGTTATCACATTGTAAACAAACTTGGTGTTTTTGCAAAAAACATATTCTATCAAATGCTTTTTTTGTGCCTCATTTCTGATCGTTTCTGATGTCCTGTTAAACTCCTTACGCGTCAACGATTTAAGTGTAATGATGTGTAATAATCCAAATCGTCGTCAATTTTACTTCAACTAAATCTAACGTCGCTGGGTGTAATTTCCCAATGGGCCTCATTTAATCACTGCATCAAAGGCTCAATATCAGTGGGATTATATGCAGGAAGAAACGACAGTTGGACAATGTAGACGCTGCCGAGTCATTGGAATCTTAACTTTGATCAACTATGTATAGTCGGCGGAAGAAACAGCAAAGAAGCGGCTGCTGCATCAGTCGCGGTAACCACCTGCATGTAACGTTCGGATCCAACGTTCCGCATTCTTGCGCATGGAATGGGTTCATTTCAAATTACTGCTTTATGTATCCAGCAGCAGGTTCGAAAGCGTGCTTTTTTGCGTGCTTGCTTGCTGCGCATTGCAATCATGTTAAATAAATTTGTTATGAATTTATTTAATTGGGAAAGGCCTTTTATATTCTTTCAGAATGACTACGCATTTGCTTCGCGGAATTCAGCTTTGTTATGGCATGATAATCCTAAGCAAATTTATCAAACTCCAAACCAACACTCCAAAGGAAAATACTGCTCGATAGCCCTAGCAGCAGCCACTTTCTTTGTGCTTATCGCGGTTCTAGCCATTGCAGGTCTTGCCCTTTACATGGGGGCACTTAAAAGTGAACCTGCATCACGTGAGTGAACTGTTTTTATGCTTATCTTAATGATTTATTACAAAACGATTGATTTAATTAGCTTTAATAACATTCCTGTGCCGAGCAAAAGTAATCCGCGGTGATAGATTCATCGTGGGTCTTGTGGACAAAGCTCGAAGATACCGAATGCAATTTGAGAACCTTTACGAAGGCTCCTCTCTTTCACCTGCATACGTATCCAGCTCAGTAGATAAATTCGGAAATGATACCCGCACAATTTTCTTCCGCGTTACGTTGAATCGCAAAAAAATCCCACGACAGGTCTACAACATTGAAAAAACTATTAAGGATATTCTCTTAGCTGATGCTTCTAGCAAGCAACCCGTGTTTCCGGGCATCCAATTTGAAGCAAAATCTGTAAATGTTAGGAGAATTGGTGCCGATTTAAATCAGAGACAGCAGGTTAATGTTTCTACTAAGATGAAAGAACCAACTGTGTCCACACTGCCCAAGCGACCGCCACATAGTATGCTGACCAAATCTTCTCAGGTAGCAACAATAAGAAAGGTCACAAACAATACGAAAGAAGAGGCAGTGCAAGGAAAAGACAAGGCTTCCTTCGCACAGGGATCATTTAAAATCACCAAAACTGATGCAGATATTACAGAGAAGAATGCAACAATTGGAACTGTAACCGTGAGCCAGTTGAGTATTGAACATGGAAGTACCAGACTGCCACCTACTCTTAAACTACAGGAATCCTATGTGACAAGTGCGTTGTTTAAGTTGGCCTCTGCCAAGTCAACATTACCTCCAACTACATTACCAAGCATGGTGAAACCATCTGCTACGCGTAAAACCACATCCACAATAACAGCACCGACAACAACACAAACGGCTGTAAATCCCTTTCTTTTATCAGACCATTTCAATCAGGAACCGTGGGTACCAATTTTTCATAATATGGAGGCAAGTTGGACACCATCAGCAACAACCACTCAATTAGAAATAAAAAAAGTTCCAATCTACACTAGCTTTACTAATCAAGGATTATCATGGCAAGGTTTAGATACTGAACATTTAGGCTCTACCAAATTACAAGGACATCCTCTTCCAGTCAACAAAATTGCCGAGGTTACCTCACCGATTGGTCACACTGAAGAAGTGTATATTACCACACCATACCGGATCTATTCGGAGAGTGAAACACAGTTAATTGAAGAAACTGTGGCGCAGGGCATTGAAAACAGAGAGAATGAGGATGATTTGAGCTTGTTTGATGCGGATGAGATAACAACTGAAACGAGATTTGTGGAGATTACAACATTAAAATATCCTGATATACAAAAGGTGCCAGAAAGTTCGACATCTACCACTAGAACAACAACATCAACAACAACTACAACAAGTACAGAAAAAAACAATTTTGGTCAAGCCGAAGTCGTTGAGGTTGATGAACTTTCTCTAATGATGTCTACCACTAAGCTACCATTAGTCACTTTACTTCCGGTAAAGTCTAACTCTGGAGTAGGCAGACCTATCAGACCTAGGCCAAATAAACCAACTGCAGAAAATTCCCAAACTTCAGAAACAAGAAATTTTGATGTCAATGCCACATTCAATGACTTTATCAGTCTCGAGGTGGTCACATCAGTAAGTCAGAACTACCAAAAACTAAAAACCAGTAAGAATAATTTCAATACATTCCAAATTGTCGGGGTCTTAAATTTTGCAACTGAAATACCCACCACGACTTCTGATAATAATAGAGGAATGGATGATGTGGCAAAAGTTGATAAAATAATAGAAGACTTTGTTCACATGGAAGCCCAACCCTTCCAACAAAACCTAACCCCGGAGAAAATCTCAGAACTCTCAAAAATCAGCAAGGTCAACCTTAACGCAACATTCGGTCATAGTCATGGCCACGAGAATATTATCTCAACCAAAGCAGTAGCCAGTGCAAGCGCCAACTTCAATGGGTTTAACATGTTAACCAAAGCATACAACAAAATTCCCCTCGAAGGCGTATTCAAAGAAGATAAGATTAAAATTTCTTCTTTGGGCTACAATCCTCTCTACTTTGAAGCTATCAATGTATCAGCGTGCACCAATTATACAATTCAATGCGGCGATGGGCAATGTTTGCCCAATTCAACCCGATGCAACAATCTAGTCGATTGCGCCGATGGGTCTGACGAAAGGGATTGCACCTGCGCTGATTATCTACGCTCCCAGTTATTGCTGAAGAAGATCTGTGATGGAATCGTTGACTGCTGGGACTTCTCCGATGAGAACCAATGTGGTAAGTAGACTTGTCATGCTGAGATAATAGCTGGAAAATGTAACAAACCATTGTGGCAGAGATTGAAGCTAACGGTGCTTCATTCCACGCAGCGCTTATTACTGGAAGCATGTAGATAGTAAGCCATTACTAAGTCGATTAAATTATTCAGATTGGTGTCAGCCTGGACAATACGTTTGTGGCAACTCAAAGATCTGCATTGATCCGAATAGAATCTGCGATGGAATCACCGATTGCCCAAATGGCGATGATGAAAGACAGTGCGTGGCCGTTGCGCCGGATCTCAAAGCGGCTGATGAGTTTCCATACCACTCAGATGGCTTTCTCATGGTGCGGAAGAACGGCGCATGGGGCAAACTCTGCGTAGCAAACTTTAATGCAGTCGTCTCCAAGTCACGCATGACCTGGAAGGTTGCAGATTTGGGCCAGACGGTGTGCAAAGCAATGACATACAAGTACGTACAAGATACTATAAATTACCATTATCCCAATAAGAAAAGCTGGAATAGCTGCAAATGAGTTATTTGATTGTTACCTGTTATTTTCTAGAGTGCTGGAATCCACAAAGATCATCAAGGAAAACGTCCACAACATGCCCAATGAAGAAACACCTTACTTTGAACTAAGCTACTCATTTAATAATGCAACAAAATCAAGTCTATCCTTCAAGAACACTTCTTGCGATAGTAAAGAAGTGGTTGCTGTCAAGTGTCAATTGTTGGAATGTGGAGTTCGTCCTCAAATGGGCAAGCAAAATGCAAGGTACATTTTTATTTCTGGACAATGAATAAAATTCAAAGTTGCATCAATCATGTATAGCCGAGTTTACAGAATTGTTGGGGGTGGCAATGCCGGTCTTGGAGCATGGCCCTGGCAAGCGGCATTGTACAAAGAAGGAGAATTTCAATGTGGAGGTACTTTGATATCGGAAAGATGGATCCTATCAGCTGGACATTGTTTTTACCAGTAGGTATCTGCAGCTACCTAATTTAACTGGTACTTTAACAATTTGCAATAGTTCTCAGAAGGATCATTGGGTAGCCAGAATGGGTAACCTTCGACGCGCGACTACTTTACCTTCACCCTACGAACAACTCCGTAATATAATTAGTATACATTTGCATCCCGGTTATATTGACGTTGGTTTTATAAACGACATCTCTCTGCTTCAAACGGAAACTGCTGTTGTATTTAGCGACTATGTACGGCCTATTTGTCTCCCACTAGCAGGTGTACCTCCCACTGATGGACGCATGTGCACTGTTATAGGCTGGGGACAATTGTTTGAAATTGGCCGGATATTTCGTGAGTATTTCTATCCTATGATCTTACAAGTAAGTGCGCCATGCTTCATTTGTTGTAGCTGATACTTTGCAAGAGGTCCAAGTGCCAATTATCTCCACCTCTGAATGTCGAAAGCGCACAGTTTTTCTTCCTTTATACCTGATTACAGACGATATGTTCTGTGCTGGATATGATCGAGGGGGGCGTGATGCTTGTCTCGGAGATTCCGGTGGACCACTCATGTGCTCCGAGAATGATGGTAGATGGACTCTGCATGGGATTACCAGTAATGGATATGGATGTGCAAGAGCATTCCGACCAGGAGTGTACACTAAAGTAGCAAATTATATAAACTGGATACAACCCTACCTCCAAACTAATGTTACACTAGATGTCAGTCACGTAGGAAATGTAAATCAGAGTGGAAAGGTGGATATATGCAATGGACACCGTTGCCCCCTGGGAGAGTGTTTGCCGAAGAGTAGAATTTGCAATGGATATATTGAATGCAATGATGGCAGTGATGAAAATGGATGTATGAAGAGTGTGAAGAGTTGATGTGGATGTAGAATATTTCAATTGATATGCTGGGCGGCGGACAAGATGACCTCTGGGTCACTTCTTCGACACCTAGCACATTTTGTATGCATCGTGATATTGTTTATTTAACGTATTCCATATTATTTATTACACTTTTATACCACTATTATACCACCACTTTATTTCAAAATCATTGTCTCGCACGCTCCCAGGCAAGCAACAGGAACTATGGTCCTAAGTAGAAGTCGACTTTTATTGCGCGTACTTCCGAAAATAAATATCACTCTGCAAATACGCACTAACCATGAAACTCTAGATAAACCAGAAACACTATGTACAACATAATTTAAGGACCCATCAGTCCTCCTGCCCTTATTACATTAATGCACGTCATTGATCTGGCTTTTTTGTGCATCCATCAACATTAGCATTCTTGTCACTATTTACCTGCATCTCAGTTTCATCATAACTCTCATTACTTTTGCCATTAACCTCTATCATCCTCGCATCCTTTACTCCACTTGAATTCTCTTTCTCTCCTTTCTGCTCCTCGCCCTTTGTAGCGACCTCCGTGCGGATCTTCATATAAGACTGATAGAATGCCAAGTAACCAAAGGCAGTTATGAAAGTAACGCCAGCAAATATCTGGAATGTTGATCTCATGCCATAGAATTTTATGAGATATCCTCCAACAAGACTACCTCCACTTTTACCCACTCCATAGAAAAGTCCCCCGATGATTCCCTGAATTGTTGTATCCGTCGTAACTGAGGATAATTTGGCTGCATATGTTACCAATGCAGTGAAACACAATGAATGGGTAAAACATTCCATTGCTTCAAAAATCAGCGAATACCATGGATTGTAAATGACGGAGTAACCATAAAGCCGCACCGCATAGGCAAGGAATCCAATAAAGATAATATTAGCGTGTCCAAACTTATCCACTAATGGTCCCGATAAAGCCAGGAGTGGAATCCCCAGGATACCGCCAACTGTAATTGTAAGGCCCATCAAGGATTTTGTACCTCCGAGATCATCTAGTAGCCAAAAGAGGTAGCTCTCTATGTAACCCCAAGCAGCTCCTGAGAAAAACAGAAAAGCGGTATTGACAATTTAATGTGATTGCAATTGGACAGTTTTCTCACCCAAAAGAAATGCAGCAACAAATAAAGACACCAACTCCAATTTTATCACAGATTTGACATCGGCCACTACACTCCTTGCAGGTGACTTGAACTCCAAGTTGATAAACAACATCAACACTGCACTCACAATCTTCAATGCCGCATACAAGATGAAAATAGGTCTAAAATCCGTATATCCCTTGCCTTCGCTTGCGTAGTCAATTAAGAATCCACTAATTGGGGAGCTTATCATGCCTCCAAATTGAGCATACATTCTTTGCAAGCCATAATCAGCTTTGTATTCTCTTAGAATGGCGATTACAGCTCCTTCAAACATGGTATACGCTGTACCTCCAATGATACCAACAATAACTCGCACTGCTAGATAAGCCCAAAAAGTTAATTCAACGTTTTTCTCAATGACTCGCTTTGAATTCTTGCAGAAATCCTTTCGCGGGGCACTTGCAATACATCTGGGTGCACAAGTTCCAAGATCAACTGTTCTATAAACCTCCGAGGAGTTTTTTCTTGCGAGATCTACTCGGATAGAAAGATAATCCTTATGTTGTCCGTAACCTTGAGCGCAGTAAGAATTGTGCTGTCCTTGAGAAAGAGACAAATGAATCACTTGGAACATCTCCCTCTTTTCATTCTCGTCATCCTCTGATTTATTTCGCAAAGAAATCCCAGCAGGGAAAGATCTTAGTACATTCCTAGTTGAGTATTTACACTCGTAGCTTTCAACTGGGAGGTCAAACCCATGTTCTGCGTTCGTGTAATTGTAACCAGCGTCAAAAGCTTGTGGTTCTACCAAAGCACAACTAAAATTAAACACGGCTGACGCAGGGAAGTAGTAAGAATGCTTGGAATATCTCCTAACGACAGTGGAATACCTTTCGTCATTCTTCAACTTAAGATGGTTCATAATCTGATCGTCAGGCAGGATAGTATATACTTCATCTAGTTTGCTGCCATTTCTAAGGCTCGGGTGTGTTATGGCTAGAATTGCTGTCTTATTATCTCTGACATTATGCATGAGTATATCGTAATACTGGGCCCTTAAGATGGCGTCATCATCTTCTGTATCCACATAAGCTTGGCAGACAAATCCACAACTCTCTACTGATACCTCTGCCGTGAAAATCATGTTTGAATCGATTTCACACTCATGCTCTTCGTACAAAGAAAGGATTAATGGATTCTGTGCACTGCAAGACATGCCCAGTACCACTCTATCTGGATAGGTGATGGTAACTCTTCCAATTGGAATCAGAAGAAGGAGAAGAGCAGACAGTCCGCTGCCAACTGAGAATAATGTGAGCATGATCTGCCACAAACAGAAAGACAAAAATGAAATTAATTTGCCAATGGCTATTATTATGGTTACCTTGAAATTGCCGATTTTATCTGCCATGAGTCCAGCTAAAGGAGGCATAAGGATTGCTACAACAGGTGTGAGGGCTGACATTACAGCAGTTTCCTCCACGTTGATGCCCAATTCACGCATGTGAATTGTAAGGTACGGATAAAGGACTAATATAGCTGCAAAAACAAAGTGATGAAAATTATGAAACAATTACGGTTCGTACGTTAAATATTGTGAAAAATGCTGCTGGTTTGAAAGAGCCGAGCGGTAAATATCATATGTTACAAAGATTTGCGATAAATGTAGGCGAACCGCGCGAAATCAAGCACTGCAATCGTAATTGCTTCTTGCGCAATTTTCGTCGCTTTCATTTTGAGATAATTTAATGGCTTCGATGTTGGCATACTGTTGAGGACAACCGATGTCGTCTTTGTGCAAATATTAACACTCCAGCAATAATAATGAATGCTGACAAAATCCGTAGGGGAAATACAAAGTGTTATTTGAATGATACCATAATGTTGTCATACTTTTTTAAACTATTGGATGGTTGACTACTCACTTGACATATGGACAAAAAATAATATCTTCACAGGCAACAGTTCCTTTTGCTTGAAATCCTTCATAATCGGGGCGATTACCCACTCTCGGAAAAATGTCATTTTGTGTGCTTTCTTCCTTTACAATTTCCTGGTGCCTCTAATCTGTATTCGTTGTATCTTAAATCTGTAATTATAAATTCCAATTGAAGCTTAACGCAAACATTTTAATTGATAGTCTGTGCCATCAGGCAAAAATTACAGTTAGCATTACTTATTGCTGAAGAATCCAGATGCATACTTTAGATTCCGTGCTGTAATTTAAAAGCTTGATTGACTGACAGCAAGAATTACGAGTAAAATATTCGAATAGTTACATAACGCAAATTGGACACATGGTAGTCCATGCAAATGCCACATTTTGTTCACCTTGGATTGTGCCTAAGAGGAGCAATATTAATGTGCGAGATTGGATACGTAGTTTTTCACGTGGAGACATAAAATACGTTAAATTGTCCATAATGCTTCTCATCATTTTAAGCACGAATAGATTTCCTTTTAATTGTCCGTTTATTTATACCAATGCTGCTGTTTAAAACATCATTCCATTACTTCGGCTGATTAAAACCGTTTCCGAAATAGTTGCAATTAGTCTCCAACTGCACCATTGGCACCGGATTAAATCAAGCGCAGCGGACACAATAGCAGCCTGTACGGTCAGGCACCGCCACGTCTGGAAGCGCATTCATTTGTGCAAGTACCTTAAAGCAAAAGTGCTATGACCGAGACAATAATAAGCAGGCGAATGTGTCCAGATGGCCTTTCTCGGATTTTGCAAAATATTGCAGGCTATTTGATGATAATTTACATCCAAATTCATTAATCACAATTTCAATAAGAAAAGGATCAACATCCAGAACGCCCATCTGCACCAAGCAGCAGTTCAAATAATAAATTAATAGCTAAAGATCGTACCAAGTGAGCTATAAGCATATGCATTACGTTTTCCAAATATAATTTTTGATTTAAATACTTGCCAATATGCAACAAATGCTCAATCATAAATTGCTGCACTAATCAAGTAAATCTTCTTCTTTGGCACAATTTTGAATCCATTCCTTTACAGCTAATTTTCGGTGTCGTATCTGCCCGCTGATTGAACGCTTTGTTGCAATGATAAATCTTGCAGCTCCAAGCAATTGTATATCGTTTGCAACGAATGATCCTAGTGTACCACCACACACGTAAAGTTTCGTTTAGTACTGCTCGATGATAATATCTGCTTATACATACATGCGTCCAGTCTCCGGTATTATTTAGTTAAGATTAATGCGATGGACGTGGACAACCGCGCGCACACAACTTGAGGCATCGAGTGCGATTTAAACGAGCGCTATAATGTGATGACAGCATAATGTTCGAATGTCGACACCATCGACGCTCCACGACTTTTAGCTAGGCACGGCAGACGCACGAACGATTGGTGATTAAATCCAAATGGTTTGGTAGTTCAATGCGCACTCTTGCAAGCGCGATCGCTTCAAGTGCAAGGACAGCCAAGTTTACTAGGGTAATTAATATGCGCAAAGACAATAGAGCCATACCGTAATACACTGGGAAGGGCGGCTGTATGGTTTGGGATGTTGTTTGCTACCTGAATTAGAAGTTACCTAATCATGTCTCATTCGAATTTACCAAATTACCACCGATTATAAACTCGTTTGAGCGACATTAACGAAATTACGTCAGAAAACCGCTGACTTTATTACAGCATAAAAGATTTCCAACCCAAATGAACTGTGTTTATATTTTGTGTTCCGATGATTTACACTTGGAAGTAGTAATTGACGCAAGATTACAGCACACTGGCACACAATAAAAGATATCTCAAACATTCCCCAAATCACTTACCTGAATGCGAAATTAGCAAGTACTAGCTAGTTTTCGTTATTAACTTGTAAACATTTGTAGTTTCCATCATTTCGGACACAAGCTTCATTTGGGTAGCAAGTGCTACGCCGCGTGGCAGTTTGAGTGCCACTGCTGGTTGTTCCTGCTTATTTATGTGTGCACAATCCACACCAACAAACAATTGCGTATCTCACAACCCGACTTGCTCTCATGTAGCTGAGAATAAATCACTCATGCTCGGGAATAATAAGCAATAATAAGGAAAAAGAAGCAATCAACAATAGTTGGGTTTGTTCGGCTGGTTGGAACGATTAAACGTAATGCGCTGATAATCGCCAACAATTTTCGACGTAATTTACAAGTTTGTGTCATCCTGCGGAATAACATATTCAAATAAATAACAAGATTTACTCTATACGTGGTGGAGAACATTAAAAGGAACAAATTCAAACAGAAATGGCATTGTTGTCGTCGAACTCATAACATATATAAAAGGGACCTTCTTCCGTTCTGGGCACCTGCAGGAAATCGACAATTATGGCCCATTTAAATGTGATGCAATTTATTGCAAATAATGAACAAGCCATATTAAAAATACATGAATCATCCAAACGCTCATAACTTGCTTGCGAGTTTTGAATTTCCGTCCTTAGATGTGTTAACAGTTAAAGCAACGCCTCTCACGTATATTACAAAAATACTCGTTTCCCATCGATATCTTACATAACAAAACCTAACAGTTGATAGAAGCTGGGTACACTGAGAACATTCGAATCAAATCTCCGCATACGCCACTGTGAACGATCGAAATCAATTATTGTAATAGTAACCACCTTGTTTGCGACAGAGGTATTGTTACAACCACTTGCAGTAATCTACACATTTCACTCTCAAAAAACGCTTCCAGCTAAAATAAATAAACGAGCCCACTGGACATACATAGAAAATATCAGTTCAATCAGTTAACGTTAAGTGTGACGCTGAACGAGCGCTCGTAACTAATTATTGGTAATAGTAATTCGCGAGTTGTTACTGACGCACCCCTCCCATCTCCTCTGCCAGTGCGTGTTACGCACAGTCTAGTTGAATTCAAATGTCAATGACAATTATTATATATCTGGTCGGTCGGTTTGCATCGTAACAACTTGGGCAGCTCCCAGTTGTAAAGAAATCTCATAGCGGTTCATCGAAATATTGTTATTTCATGAATAAATGTATATAGAGTCGTAAATGTAGCGTCCATCCGCAGTGAAAACACCCGCTGCTGGATGGGAGGCGGTGTTGCACCCGCCTTCAACCCGGAGTCAAACAAGTGTGCCCGACGCCGCACGCCACCGCTAGGGCTGTTTGAAACCATTGCCCCTCGTCTGTTGCATTTTTAACATGCTTGTTAGGAAAGAAAAATTGGTTAGGAGGTTAAAAGGTTCTGCAGTGAGGTTTAGGATGAGCAAAAGAAATTTTACTTTCGTTTTGTCTTGCGACTAACTTGCTCCTCGTTCGCCATCTTCGCCTTGTAGTCGACGACGATTTCACGCGCTTGATCTAGGACTGCAATGGAGTTTTCGATTACACTCTCCCACGCTCGACAATACTCTAAAACAGAAACAAGTAACACCACATACTCCTCAACACTGCTAACTGATTTGAACCTTCTTGGTCGTATGTAACGTCGTCTGTTGCACGTAGTAACACTTCCATTTTCTGCGTGTTCGTATACATATTTTCGTACGTTTGCTTGTGGTTATCTAGCATGGCATCTTCAGCCATTTGCAGATCGGAAACAGCTTGATGGAAATTGAGCATTTCTGGTGTCATGTCATTTTCCTATAAAAATACACACAAATTACGCCTGAACCAATCGTCTCCACACGGGTATGCTTACACTAAGAGAGCGTAGCTGAAGTAAATCACCATCCTGCTGCTGTTCCTGTTTTTCGAAGTCATCCCCTTGGGTGGTAATTAAATCACCAGCACCCAATTCTTTCACCCTGTCGGCATACCTTAGTGTATTAAGTGTGTGTTCACAAGACGCAACACTAGGCGAGACCATCGCAATCATACAGGTGCGCGAATTGGGGCCCACAAACGAATCACGAAGGACTTGCGTCAATTTACTCACTCTGAAGGGTAAATGCGCACCTTTGCGACCCAGCGCTCGAATGCACTCCTTCAGAGCAAGCAATGACTTGTTAATTTCGGCGCCTTCCATACGAGTTTGTCTATCTGCTGATGATGTATCAGCCCCTCTTTCATTTCCCGCCAAATCGATGAGAGAGAACTTGCCATGAATCTTCTGCGGACTATTGCTCAACCGAACAATAATCTGAAAGACCGCATGTGACCGCGACGAATTGGAGTTTGCTGAAGTTTGCCCTGACGTACGCGCCTGATTACCTCGCTGAATCAACTTGAGAACTTCCTCTGTCGACACCACCACTTTCTCCGTCAGCCCAACTACCTGCACTTGCTGCTTGCCATCCTCAAGAATGCGCAGTTTCACCTTATTGTTGAGGAGGTCAAACACTTTCCCCGAGTAGATTTCGAAGAAGCTGGCCGATATAATGGCATTCAGCTGGCGATACTTAGCGGACTTAGCGAATTTGAAAACGTCGGCGGCTGCCAGTGCATAAATACCCCGATTACAGTCCTGTGTTTTGCCTATGAATTCACCACCCATCGTGTGTGTTTTGCCTGACCCAGTTTGACCATAGGCGAAACACGTCGCAAAGCCACCGTCGAAAATAGTTTTGATTAGCGGCTGTGCGGTATATCTATAAAAACATCATTTTGTTAGATTTCCACAACTAATTTGTATACCAGGTGGTACTTACCTGTAAACAATTTCATTATTGCAAGTTTCATCAAAGGCATAATCAAAGCGAAAGATCTGATTCTCCAGGTACTTGGTCAAGTCTACTTTATTCTTTGGTTCGTGTACAATCAGCTGATTCTTGGAAGGAATGGTGATCACATCCACCTCCTTCTTTGTCGCTTCCTTTTTGTTTAGCGGTCGTTTGCGTACACAGACGGTAATGAGATGATCCTCCACCGCATCCGCATCACAAAGCGGCTTAATATCCAAACCACGTCGATAATCAATAATCATATTCAACAGCTCCCAGTGCGGGTTTCCCGGTGCCATTTGCATGAAAGCCTCTTTTTCAGCCTTCTCCTCCGCTTGCCGCTGCCGTCGCTCTTCGCGGTTCTTCTTCAGTTTCTCCACTTCCTTTACGACATTACTGCGGCGTGGATTCGAGGGTATGATATTACCACGCGCGGCGACGTTCTCTTTTGGCGGTGGGATAATCTCTGCGTTGTTTACTAGTGTGAGACGCGACATGGCGCGCGTTGACCTGATGGAGCCTGCAAGGAAGAACTCGCGTATGAATACCAAACCCTATAATACAATCAATTCGATGAAGGTACCCATTTTCAGTCTGTGGTCGGTGGAGAACGACATGAGTGAAGATGGATGGCAAATGTTATTAACAATAATTTTATCCGATAAATATGCGAAGGTATACGATTTTGACATTAAATATAAACTAATAATTGAATTGTTGAACAAAATTTTGGCTGATACTTTTTTGTTTGTTCAAAACGTCAATTTGGTTGTTGGAGAAACCAAAATGTTGCAACTTACCATTAGTTTGTTTGCTGTTGGTGGATGTTATCGATTGTTGCGATGGATTCTGAAAAGAAACTAGTCAATAAAACACAGCAAACATATGGATTAACATGAATTAAATCAAATCAGACCGCAATGAAAACCAGCAATACACCAAAGTAACAACCAACGAAATAACTGAGAAACTCAATGAAGCATACAGAGAACTGAAGAAAGAATGATACCGATAAAAAGTGAGGCGAGACCTGATTGCTGTTAAAATCCTCGTCGCTTTCGTCCTGTCTGTAACGCCCCATGTGTGCCATGTGAGCGCTTTCTTCTTCTGAGGAACCAGAAGACTCCTTCAGCAGCATTAACAATTTCACAATAAATTATACACCAAAAAAGATCACAACAAAGTTGCAAACTGCAAACTTTTCTAAAAGCAAAAAAAAGGCTGTTTTCCGTGGAAAGAACAATTGAAGACGTTCGTGCATTTGAACGCGTAGAGATACATCAACGCTCCATCAGCAATGGTCATTGGGAAAGAGTATACACAATGTTCCGTACTACATAAGGAATAGAAAAATAAGCAAAGAACGACACCAGCATAAATTACTTCCCGATCAAGAAATAAAATTGAAGACTATGCGCACTAATGAATTTGTAATAATTCCACTAGGTTTACGCGGTTAACAATTGGTTGAAAACATTTTCGATCCGGCAATCACAGCAGTTGGCAAACGACAACAACCAAGCCTGCAAACATTTCACTATGGAGAAGACTCACTCCCAACTAACCCTAACAACCATTCCATATCATCTCAACCGTTTATTGACGGAGGTGAGTAACCACCCGAACAAAGTAAGAGTAACAATAACCCGATGTGTACCTGGAACCTATTCACTCCTTTTTTAGGCCTACTCTTTATTGTACAACTTGCAGGTATTAGGCACTAATTAAAACTTACCCGCTGCAACTTCCTCGCCGTTTGATTGAGGGTCGGCTCGGGAATTTCCTGGCGTACATCATCCTGGCGCGCGTTCCTCAGCTCGGGATTCAAAGACTCAATGACGGCGAGATCAATCTCCTTGCCCTTCGTCTCATTCTGTTCGAACCACTCGACCGTCGCCGTGCCATGCTCCATGTCGATTCCGGCGACGATCGCCGAATGAATGCGTCCTGTAAACAGACGCAAAACGTTAAACTGACGCTGCAACAATCACACAGATGCCAACGAAGGCGCAAAAGTCAAGGGATTTCAAACTGGACACCTACTGAGTGACGGTTTGACATGCACCAATTTTTTCCAACGCTTGCGCGGAGCTTTTCCAAGCTGCGAAAGAGAGAAGGAGGTTGATAGCGCATAGGGTGAGTAAATATTATCGCATGGGTCAGAAGGAAGTTTTAATTTTGAGGATTCCAAGATTTGCCTTGCATCGCGACGTGCTTTCCAAATGTATTTTATGAGCAAATAAAGGAATATAATTATGATGGCACATGTGGGTAACATAACGAATTTTCTAGCACTATAATTGTTAAAGAATCGATTTATAAACAAAGCGAAACGGACTTTGGTTGGCAACTAATGATCTACGTTACTACGCGGCGTTTATAAGTAAAAATTGTTTTCCAAGCGGTGATGGATCAAGTAGTTAGTGGGCGTTAGACTAAAATATTTAATGTTCAAAATGTGTGAACTAAATACGTTCATACATATCTATTTCTAAGTGTCTGCAATCAGAAAAGATTTTATTTAATTCGATTCGCAAGACTTGGGTTTGTACAAATTCTGCTAAAATTTCCACCTATGGCAGACAACACACTAATGTGCTGCAGTTAATTTTACATTTATTTCGAATTCAATGAGATCACACACGCTGAATTGCCCTTGCGTTAGATATTGTTCGATTATATTTGGAAATGGACAAAGCACGAGTGTTCCAAACAATTGACTTTCATAGCAACTCCATTGTAACAATTAGATTGAAACCGAATTGTGTAAAAAATTGTCATTGCCAGCCAGCGGCATGGGCATGCTGGAGCATGTTGGAGGGCTCCAACATTCCAAGCATTTTCCTCGGCTAAATCTGCAAGCCTTCCATGTTCCACGCCGAGATGTCTGCGCGCAGAGTAAGGAGTCTAGTGCTCAAACGAAGGGCCCATATATGGCAAAAACATAATTCAAATTTACATGTTTGCGTCACCGCTTTGCTGGCCGAAGTACGGAGATATTCACTCTAAATAATTCTTTTCTATTATTTTACCACTTATTGGTTCGCGCCCAGTTTAAGTAAACTTGCACTTAAACTGAGCGAGCAAACACGAAAGACAAGAGATAACAGAATTAGAGTAATATCTCTGCAGATGTAGCTCGGTTTTGAAGGAAGTGACAAAGTTAACGATTCCTTTTTAGAAATTGCGGATGCGCCCACGCAAGTTTCATGGGCGATGCCACAAACCATCGAACAGATTTCTATACATTGTTACTAGTTGCATGCGAATACAACGATTTTTTTCAACACAACAACCATTTTCTTCTCTCCACAACTTTTACCAAGATCTAAACTTCACCACGCTGCAGTTTTACACCCGCCGCCTCCTCCAGCAACTATCGCCTCGCGCAGTCAGGAAAATAAAATTTAATCCCTTGTCGAATAATCGATTAAAGGCATGTAGCACGAACACGCAACGCATGCGAACTCACGGGTGAAGCCTGACTTTGGCACGTATATAATCTCTAATGACAAACAACACATGTTGCAATTCGAATTGACTGGGTTGCCTCGGCTGAATCACATAGTTCACGCGCAGCACACCGCTGAGGCCTTGACGCAATTGGATTTCCACTCACGGTGAGAATTAATCGAAGCCAAATGCAACCGAAAACAAACAGCAAAGAGTCGGGCTAATTTCTGCATTAGCAATTAGTTCTGTATTCCAGAAGCGAATGTATTGTACTAGTTATGGCTTAATTTATAGTCAGAGGTCATATCGCCTACGCACTGTTCCTCAGTGTCTGCACTACAAAGTATGAAGACATATTTAATACGTTGGTAGCTGCAGTGGGCTAAGATGTGTACTTGACACCACCAGTAGTTGGCTCATAAATTGTCGCACTATTTTTCCAATGTCTGAATACGGAACGGTTCTCCTATATCATGTTGTGCATTCAAATTCAGCGGCAAACACGTGTCGGTTTGTAATCCCTAAAGTCTTATTTGAACTTGGCAGGAAGGTGTTTGCCATCCAAGGAAATAAAAGTATGGTCCAAAAATTGAAAGCAAAGGATTAATAGTCTCACATAACGCACGAAAAAAATGCTGGTCCGTGCCGGCTCGCTCAGATGCGCACCAAACACTGGAATTCGCACAAACCAAGCCATAATTGCTTTTCCCACGTTTTAAGCGCATAATTGCTGCGAAGATACACCTATCCATGCAGAGCAACTACACCGCACTCATGAAACTGCAAGGAAATAGATCCTCGATTACTCACCATCGGTGCGCTTGATGTTGATGCTGCACCCGACTGTAAGTGCATTCGTTGCCATGTCTCAGGGTGTTGTTCGCTAGCTTCGCATGCAGAAAACGTGGGCCGAAGAGACAGCGCGGTTCTTCGCTGCTGTGGGGCAGCGGGCGAGGGCTCCTTGCGGTTGGATTCAGCTGACACGGCGTTTCGGGCACTGTGAGGTTACTTCCTTTGATGCGGCACGATTGTGGCCTCCAGCAGCTTCTTCGTGGGGCGCTAGCGCCGTGCAGACTCTAGCATGGTACGGTCAGCGGAAGAGAGGCAAACACCTGGTCTGCACTTGGATTCACACACTAACGGCACGCTGCGAATGTGACGGCGGCCGGACGCCCGGTGCTACGACGTGCGATTGTGTCGGTGTGAGCCGTGCGAGCGAATAATAGACGGCCCACGAAGCGGTATGAAGCGTAACAGACACCGATGCAATGCGCGGACGAGACAAACGGCGAAAATCGAATTAAACAACGGTTATTTCGATCATGTACACGCAGTGGCGCAGTCAATTCAAAAGAATTTGCAGCCAAAAGAAGCTGGAACAGAGAGGATTAATGGCAATTCAGATGACTTATTCATAGACAAATATTGCAAACCTGTTAATGGTGTTTTGTTTTCCAAAAATGATAAATAAACTACGATAAATAATGATTCACTGGCGGGTGGCTGTAACCATCGGCATGTTCGGCATTGAACAAACTTCTGCAGTGCTGCCAACTATAAAACAAACCAAACAAAACTTCAAAAATAATTCAAACTTTAATTCCAACAAATTTGGAGAATACATTTTGAAAATATTGAAATGTCGTAATTTGAGGGTATATCTGCATCTATACATTTACTGGATATTAATTTATATTTTAATACATTAGTATTGTCAAATTGTTTGCCTACGTTAGGATAGGAAAACCTTCAGTAATTTCCGAAATCAATTTGATTTTCTACACCAAACGCCACAGATCCTTCGCGCAAGTTGTGATAGTTGTGGTGATTATAATAATCTCATAGTTTCCCAGGGCATTCCAATTCCTGAAAACACAAAAGCAAATATGTACCTCATTACCGCACTCTGTTAAAGTGTTTTTATCAGCATTCCAACGATGGATTCAGATGGCTCCTTGCTTTCACCTCCAGCTCCCCCAAAGGAACCACCATCAAGTTTACCGCCCCCGTTGCCAGCTGTGAGTACACCCTGCAACATTCTATTATTTAAGCATCACTAAAATTTCTGTCATTCTTTTCAGCGACTTCGTAAAACCAGCCCACAGCCATCAATCTCAACACAGCATCATCAGGCACCAGCACACTACGATATTGATCAGGAAGTGGAGAATGAGGATGAAATCTCAGCCCAGATGACTGCATCCTACAGTGAGATATCCTTTAAGTCAGGGCAAAGTCCTGATGCAGAACTGGCAGCTCTCTCTTTAGTGCAATCCCAGCAGTCAGTGCAACTGCTCCATGACAATGTAAGAAGACCTGTAACTTTGTCTTGTGATAAGAGACCACTAGGCCCCTTAAATCTAGAAGGGTCAGTACATATTGAAGGCAATATGACACACTTTGTGGCTGAGGATCTTGAGTTTAAGATTAAGTTGTCAAGTCCCCAAGCAAAAAAGTGTGAGAGTCCAATACCTGGTAGTAATTCCAGGAGCTGCACACCTAGTACTCTTTATAGACAGCTGCTGGTGCCTCAGATAGGACAGATTGACAGTAGATTATTGAATGATTTGGAGTGTGAAGCACAGAGGATTGCAACATCAATAGACAATCTTACAGAGAATTTGTGTGGAATATTGCATTCTGTAAGACTTCACAATGAAACAGGTTCTTGTCACTGGCTAACTTGGAGTTTGATTGCAGATATCTTCAATTACTGCTGATAATGTAGATGTTTATAAGAATGCTGTTTCAAAAGTGTCTGATGCTATGGATGCTAATATAAAGGTGATTATATAATATTGTGGTGTTCTTTAATCTGAAACATTAAACTATTTCTATTATTTTAAGAGTATGTACACTATGATGGCAAAAGCAGAAGAGGTCACACAAGCAATGAAATTAGTACAAGTCCATGCAACAAAATTGTATCCTTTTTATTGTTTATGTTTGCCCAATTAGTATATTGTAAGTATGTGGAATGTTCCTTAAATAACAAATTTTTCTTACTCAGGAAGGAAATCAGAAGACTCGTGGATCTTTTTGACAGCTGTGTTTAGTTTGAGTTAACTTAGTTTCTCACTGTTATCGGTTTTCTCAAGTTATGAACAAATAAAGGTTTTTAAATCGGAACTTCTCAATTATTGATTGATTAGCTACAAATATTTACTGTTATTGTTCCATATTATTAAGGTACTTTTAGGTTCGATGCCGGGTTGTGGTAGTAAAAGCCCACGGCGGGCCCAAAACTTTCTGCAAATATCTCAAGTACCGCAGGCATGTTGAGGCATGCATTGCTTAGGTTCATGCTTACATACGTAATTAATGCGCATTATGCGTTAGGAAGCAGTCGGTAGATGAAGAAACAGAAAAGGATCATCCAGTGGAATTAAGCATATCATATTTGGTTCAGAAGTGAAACAGATGTATGTTTGCGAGCTGCCCTACATCTGGAATTTAATAAACACCCAATTCGAATTATTCGTAGACTATCAGCATAATTTCCAAATCAGCTAAAATGGAATATAACCAAGATGATGATTATGATAAACGGCATCCTGTCGTGCCGGTATTATTGCTATGGAGACACTGCCGCCGCCGCCGCCGCCACAACCGTCGCGCAGGTGCCAACGCATGTCCAACCCCCAGCGAGATGGGTTATATATATATATGCGGGCTGAGCGGCTGCGGGCGCATCTAGTCTACCGCCTCCGTTCACTACCCGGCCGACAACGTTGAGTGACGGCGCTGCACAGGCGTGCTTTTCAAAAACTTGCGAAAACGACGGAAACAGAGAACCTTCTTCAACTAACGCAAATAACACTTTCCAACAAATTCTAGTCATAAGTTTACAAGTTAAAAAGTTAGAAATTATGTAATAGCTTAACTTCTCGCATTGACATTTTAAATACTAATAATTGTGGACCATGTAAATGTTGTGTCAAAACTGCAAAAAAGTGCAAGGGTCATAAAGATCCAATGTGAACATTGAATAAAAATAAAAATGTTCTTAATCTTTGCGCTTTGCTGGGCTGCTGTCGGTGTCAGCGTCAGCAGCACCTCCGGCACGCTGGAGACAGAGCGCAAATTGTTGCGCATCAACGGCGACATCATCCTCGGTGGAATCTTTCCCATGCATGAGCAAATCAGCGGTAACCCTGATTTTCCCTGCGGGGCAGTCAAAGAAGAAAAAGGCATGCAGCGTTTGGAGGCAATGCTGTACGCAATTGATGAGATCAACGAGTCCCAGGATCTCCTGCCCAATGTCACGCTTGGTGCGTTGATCATTGATTCATGCAGCAGCGATACTTATGCTCTGGAGCAGAGTATGGAGTTTGTTAGATCTTACATGAACCAGGTATTATAAAATATTTGATGTCTTGTAGTTATAAGGATTTTGAAACGGTGGGACCAACTGATTTTTTTCCTGAAAATAAAACAACCTAACAGAGAGCCAACATTATACTGTTGTGCAAATCAGTTAGATCTCCGGATTCCAAATTACTACAATCTCCCAACTTCCTTTTTCCCATTTCCATTTGCAGGGTGTCTTGCACCTGACGGAACCAGCCTCTAGCCCAACAACGGCTTCTTGGCAGCTGGCTTCTTTTTAAGAATTCGTCGCAAGTCAGAGCGGGTTTCTTTTTCACGAAACTTTTCGGTGTTTTGCTTCCACCGCTTACTTCACTCTTTGACACACTTGCACAACAGCGCAAATAGGCGTGCATAATACATATTTCCCCAGCACACCGCGTGTTGTTTCTCTCACTAACAGCCGATGAACAAAAGCAGTTGAACAAGTTGGAAAAGTTTGAATGGCGGAGATTTTAAGGGTTTGTAATGCTTTTTGCGTTCTGGCAATGGAGAAGTTGCCTTGGCAAGAGAAGGTTAAAGTAACTTGCATTAGACTAAGAAAACTGTGGACGTACTGTTGGTAAATAATTTAGAAAAAGTGCTGTGTGATTATAATCAATATTTAGTGATGGCGACGTTGTGGTAATTGAGGATCATAAGTAAAGGATAATCTTGGACAGAAGACGTGGAGTATAAAATTAGGTCCGATTTCTATTACTGGTTGGGCACAAAGCACACATTATTCCAAGTCAATAAACAATCTTGCTGTAATCAACCCCCTTCCCATTTCTATTTTGTTTTTCTATCCACCGCGTGAAGAACTCGGAAACCTGAACTCAATTCGTGGAACAATAGTCTCCGAAAACAATGGCATATTGACAATTGTACAGATTGTTTTCCGTGACGTACATAGGACGAGAAAATTAATGTTACCATGTTTAACAACTAGCGTTTTATTCAGTTTCCTTTTCGGGGCATGATTTAAGCATGTTTCTTTATTTTTTTGGAATTAAATGTAGAGTAATTAGAAAATGAAATTACTCTGGCCAAACAAAGCAATTACTTTGTGCTACCCTAAATAAATTTTATTAAAATGTTGATGCATACCATTCGCATTCATTTCTTGTAGCTAAACTTTATTTCCCCGACGTTACATGGAGACTTTTTTCCGGAAGCAAAGAAAATCGATAGTTTGCCGATGGCCAAAACCAGTTTTTTCCGAAAATCTCGGATTGCAAAGTTAGTTTACAGTTACTCTGTTTGCAACATAGAACTGGTACCAATCTGAAAATGAATATAAAATTGGATTATTTCAATCGGTAGTGCGAGATGCTCATAGCTTAAGGTGCTTTGTGCATCTCCATCAAAATATACTAATGGGACAGTGTTTTGGTACAAGAGCAGTAAGTTTCAGTAAACTTCTTTTTTTTTAAGTTAAAATATTTATAGATCAAATATTATCTTTATTTTTTGGCCTCAAAGACCAAAACAAGTTTTAAAACAAGTTGTTTACTACTCTAGAATGACTGTTCGGAATTTATTCGAGTTTAATTTCCGTGCGTGTCGAAGGCCGAGGTTTCTGCCGACCACACGTTTCTTTTCCTTTAGCTGGACTCCATCACCCTCACTATGAATACACAATTCAATGTTTACATGTGTTAATATATACACCCTGCATTTATTTATCTGCTTGCATTGTTTGCACAAATATTCACTAGTTCTTATCGCTTTAGTCTACCTCTGATTTCTATTAATGGCATAAAAGTGAAAATTCAATAGGTAAATAAAACAATCACAAAGCTAAAGGTAATTGCATTCTACATTATGATTTGCTGCACATAAAATGTCTTTGTCACCTGTCTAGGTTTTTATTGCTATGGTCCACATTATAGTCAATCCGTTGTTGTGTTTTTTTTTCTTCATTTTGTTAATGTAAGAGATGATTGCACGTTCCATACTTTGGAAGCGACGAAAATAGGAATGTCGATGAAGGTCTATAAATCATAAACGTTATGAGGTGGAAGAAATCAAATGCTTTAGCTTCCAAACTCCATGCTTTCAGACAAGTTTGCTGTAATTGAACAATAAAATAAATCTTGTTTTTTAATTTCCTCGCTTCTGAAAATAAAATCAGAAGCAATCACCATAAAACATGAGCAATATTTTATTATGTTGGATATCATTTTTAAGTCATGCTCTGGGAGGGTGTTATGGGAATTCAGGAGATCGACAGCTAGTAGAGCCAGGAACAGCTTGCAGAAGTGGTGTAAGCCCATATTCCATGTTGATAGTTTAGTGCTTACTGAATGGAGGCAGATGGGGAATGTGCTGATGTAGATAGAATTTTACACAACGTGAAGATCTGTGGCATAAAAATGCAAATGTAACTGTCATATTGACTGGTGATTTGTGGAATTGGGGAATTGGGGAATTGGAGGAAATTGACGGAATTGGAAAACGTCAGATAGTAAATGTGCCAGTGGAGGAGATATAGAAAACATGATTTCATGTTAGAGTTATTCATACCAAGTACGTAAAAATCCGTTAAAATCAATCAGTTCAAACAAACCTTTGATCCCGAATAAATTCTATTCCAATCACACGCAAAACAAGTGGGCTCACTCAAGTGTCAAGGTAGCTCCAATGTTTTCTATTTCTGCACAATTTAACGCCATTGCAAACTTTTATAATCTATTTCTTCTTTAGAGTGTCAAGTATTTTCCATCGGCTGCACAATCTGGTTTCAAATTAATGACATTTTGTTGCTTGCAATGTCTTTTACGATTATCCACTGGACGGACGCATATCTCTCATTCATGGTTGCACGCTTGGTTTGGTCGGGAGCAGATGATTAATGAGCGCAATTTAAGACTTGCCTCCACGAACTGCTCAGTAAGGGCGAGTGGCCATTAAGCAGCGTGTTGGTCGTGCTATACAAACAGTAGCGTTGCAAATATTTAGATATCGATGATGATGTTAGGACGGCCAAGAAAACCATGTAGATAGATCACGCGCATACGTGTCGTTCAGAGATGCGTCCGCTTGTCCAAATGTGGTGGACTGAGTGCATTTGGCGGCGTTACATGCTGTTGAACAGTTTACTGCTTTAAATGGATTTTATTTTATATTAGTACTATCAGGCTTAACAATATCGTAAATTTGACTTGTTTGCTAGTATTCACCATTGCAGGTAATCAAGACAATACTCTCGCCCTTTAAATGACACTCGCAATTGGTACTATTGGTATAATTGAAAAAGTCACAAAAAAAGATATTATTGCTAAATGATGACAACTGAAGAAAGTATTTATTTACTGTGATTTTTAAAATTGCATTTGCATTGCATTTATTAAATTGCAGAGTGTGGCGGATGTAGATTTAATTTGCGCCTAGATTTCCGCCGCTTAATAATTGCAAATGTGCAAAATGCTCGCACCACATGCAGGAAAAACCAAGTGTGCCAATTTGCATTCGGAGCGGTGGTGGTAGCAGTTAACATATTGCCACTTGCCACTAAAGATTTCATCGTGGGTCTAAGCCCTTTGCATTAAAGCCCTCTTGCAGTTATACGAAAGCAGAGCAGAGAAGACGAAATTGTTTTAAACGCACACTGCGCGCATTTCAATTCCATCATTAGCTCGGTTAAAACATGCAAACTGTTCTCCTGTTAGTTTTCTCCAGCATGTGCTGCGACTATTTACGATCTTATCCCCATTACCCGACTTCTTTTATTTACTTTCTGCTGCGTTTTATGCGGTACCAGAGCATTAGTCCCAGTTTTAGTAGTTTTGCCGGGTTTTATTAGCGTCTCTACTTGTGGGTCATATTTGATACAATAATAAACTTTGTTGCACTTTCAGAATATTTATGCGCTTATATCTATTTAATCTCCACCTGTTTTGTTTAATCCGCATTCTCGTTATTATCATACTTCTCGATGGTTTCTGTGCGAGTACGTTGGGCTTAAGTACCGATAACGTTTATGAAGCACGTATCTAGCGAGCGCAGCATGTCCTGTTGGTCCTGCTTGTTTTATCTGCCTGGGGAATTAGGCCAGCGTAAAACAAGCGCCCAACTATTAGGGTTATGGCCAAGATGCATTAAAACTGGGTGCAAAATGCAGTCCATTATTTTTGGGGATTTGTTGCAATTTTAAGATAATTTTACTAGATTCTACACAAATTTTAAATGGTATTATATATCAACGTCTAAAAAGGTTGATTAACTTTACTTTGTTGGTTAGCTTGCGTTACTAGCAAAGTTCCAACACTTGGAATTATTCTTTGTTTGATCTTCTTATTTTCCGTATTCCAAGTTAATGTTAACTTGTTTCCAATCCACAACAAATATAAAATTCTTAAACTTGTACTTACTTTAATCAAAATCCCCGCAGTCCTGAAACTTTGTACTGTCAAAAATTACTTCACTGTGCACCGTCTTCTTTTATTTATTCAAGATGTTTCCTCTTCAACTTCTTAACTTTTTTATGTCTTATTGTAAAAGCAACATAATACACCTAATATTCAAAACTTGCCCATTTACTATCACCAATATTTGCACAGTTTTTAATTTTTAAAATCAATTTTTATGTCAATATATCTTTTGTGTAACGCAAATCGATGCACACGTATTAGGGCATTCACAATGTTGTCAATGATCGAGCCAATTACTCATCCGTCATCTAATTGCAAGTAGGATAGTGGTGTGTTGAGGTACTACCCTGTTGGTGTGTGCTAGTAAATCCGATTGGGGATGGTGATGCAATCGAATTGATTTATTGCGCGCACGGGTGCAATAAGAGCGTGCAGTATAATTTATTAGAACCAAAATCTTGCAAAAAACAGCTTCTGTACAATTAGCGGTATGCAATTGGCAAATAGAACTTTCTGTCATTATACAACGGTGGAAACGTAAAACAAAAACTCAAATATTCAATAAAATGCAGTCCATGTTCAATAAGTTTTTTTATGGGGCAACAACGAACAAAATTAAATTAATTACTCCAATGAATTTAACGAGTTTATTGCGCGAATGCATGTGGAATTGATGAATTAGTGTTATCAATTTGATTAAACATATAAATGTTTCATATCTGTAGTGATTTATATCTTCAGTATGTTTAATTATCCAAATTTGAAATTATTCCATAATTTCACATCAGATAATTAATTTTTTATTACAAATTGTAACTGCCAATCTGCTGAAAAATTTATCGGTGATTTTAAATCTATGATCGGTTTTTTCTCAGCTCGATTCTTCCAGAGATAATGAGAATGTACATGGAAGGATCAAAGTCAAGTCGCAGAATTGCCGCGTAAACATGTTAAAACCCACAAATAAAGAAAATGCGAAAGTGGACCGATATAAACTAGGATCATATTTTACCAAAATATGTAGAATTGTGGTCTGAAAGCCTCCTTTTACTACAGGTTTACTACGTTTTCTTATAAACCGCACACTGTGTAAATTATTTTTCTCCTCTAGTGCCTGAGGGTGCTCACAATTTCTGAAAAGTACCACGGGAGTTATTAGTAAATCGGAACGTAAAGTTGGCTTAATTTTATTATATTTTTAGGAGTCCTACTCATGTTACGTGTATCCTGCTTACTGTAACTTACAAGCGTGCTTTGAATTACGATGCGGATGGTCATAACTAACCTGTACATTCAACTTCATAAAGGTTATAATTGTGTGAAGTAGACTCCTTTCTTGGCTACAAGTTCATCGTTTTTTTCAGGCCCGATTAAATAAACAACTGCTTTAATAAAACATCCTGTAAATATGCAATCACTGCAGAAAGCCACCTCTTAAAATATGCAAAAAACCTTTACAATTTCCATCAGCGAGAAAACTCTCCATTTCCACCTGCCGCCCATTTCGTACCGCACATGTATCCATTATATGAAAAGCATATTTTTATATATTCCGCCTCGCAATCGTGTAATGCTGTAACACAACCCAAGATGTTATTTGCAGACTTCGAGCCTGTTTGATTGACTGCACCCCAAGTTGTCATAACCTGCAAATAAGACAAATAACATTTCTCCGGCTAAAACATAACAAAACCTTGCGCGTTCTTTAAAATTCGTTGAATACCCACCCTTCACGCAATATCAGCAGCAGACATAAATAACCTTCCTTACATTTTTTGTATGCCCCGAATCATTAAATATTCAGCTGTTATTATTTGTCAATGCTTACGTCACTAAGAACATAAAAAGAGGCAGAACAAAATTTATCCTGGTTGATAGCGCCACATAGCTGGGAGGAAAGCTGTGAGAAAGCCGTAGCGCCATCTTGTTAACCATTCAAAGTCTTCTGCAGACATCGTAAATTAAAAGCCTGCGCAAAAACGTAACACTTTGTTTAAGTACTTCTTAATTTCCTTTTAATCTCGCCTGCGGGATAAATTGCAAGACTTGCAAAGTCAAATCGGAAGATGTGTCACAGAGATGAAGGTGAACAAATAACAATGACATCCTTTCTGCTTCTCCGCACTGCGCATCATGATATCATAAATCAGTGCCTGCTACGATTAACATATCAAAATTGAGCGGCACCCTTTTTGACCCTAGTTTCTCAAAACACACCACGGCAAATCCATGTTTGTTGTTCAGATGTCACACTCAACATAGTCCAACATTTCATCCACTGTATTGAACTTTTCGGGATGTAGTTATTGTTGATTTTCTGCAGCCAAGCGTAAGGAATGATTTTTGGATGACTGAAAATTTTTTACCTGCATCCATTTGTGCGCTGCCTTTATCCGGAATGGCGGCAATTGAATTAAATTCAATCGCGCATGTTCTAGATTTATTTTCGCAGCTTTCAACTCATGCACTTGAAAGTCCTGAAGTCCGGAGGCAGGAGATGTTGCAAGCGACAGTCCATAAGTCATTGCTTTTGGGTGATGAAAATTTCTCATTCAAATGGTGCCAACAAAAGCCGGCAAAGTTTTGAAATAAATTATGTGGTACGTGGTCATTATTTCATTGTGTTTTAGGCTAGAATTATCCTGTCAACAATATAATTTATTCATATTATTTCTAAACTGAATACATCATCCAACTATGGAATTCACATTTTATTATCTTTTTAAATTTTTGAATTATCCATAATAGCTACTTTATCAAAAATTCACTTAGCATCTATATAATAACCAATTGCGTGGTATCCCACAACTCAAATGCAATCAAAGTAAAATCACTAATATGAGATGTGTGGCATGAGGTGAAACGAAGACGAGGCCGTGTGAGACTCGTTTACAGGTTATCACATTAGTTTCGGCTTACTTTTCCACTTTCAACTCGGTGTACTAAAGCTAAACGTTTCCCAACCTCAATTCACTGCCTTCCCAACCATAGGAGTTTAACGCTAGTTGAGGCCGAGCGCTGATTGAAAAGTTTTGTGTACTTTAATGACTCCGCCAGCGAGCTTTCCCCAATATTCCTTCGACTGTGAGAGCTAATTGGAGGTGCTCAAAGTACTCAAATCGAGTACACTTGCCTTTTGGCTTTTCTTCCGTGTTTGTGGAGCAAAAAAACGTTGAGATGTGATTGAAATCGTGATTAATTCGAGGCCAACACATCTGACATTAGGAAAATAGCACGATTTTTAAATCTACACTTGAGTACACTTGAATACACGTATAGGCCATGTAATTATTCTACTCACAAGTTCCAGGATAATGTACAAAGAAAACTCTACTATGCGCGTTTCCACTTTCTCTTCTCTGGAAATTTCCAGGCTCATACTGTTATATGCAAACTAAAACGAGTATAATTACTTCCAACCCATCAACGGACTGTAATTAAATAACAAAATTTATCACATTTTTTTATCTATTGTTGTGCCGAATAAGTATAGTGAAGAAGTTCTTAAAACAAAAACAAGTCCACCGACTTTGGTCTTACCGTTTCGGGGCGAAAAAAAGGTGTCGTTGTGCTCACTTCACTTTTTGATGATTCGGCGCCCTGCTTCACGCAGCCCTACGACGTTTGATTACTCTTGCTCAGCACGTTTTGTTGTCTAAGCGCCCTGCGTAAAGTGAGAATGAGAGTACCTTCATTTATTTTCCAGGATTTGAGCACTCGACGTTCTCAATTATATGAAGAAATTAATAGCATTACGACTGCGCTTCCTATCTCAGAATGTACTGATTACTGTCATGTTGAGTATTTCTTCATTATTAATGATTAATCCGGGCCGAAAAGAAAATGTACATAAATTTATGATGATGATTTAACATCACCAAAAAACACTGCTGGATATCTTTAAATTACCTCAAACACATGATATATTGATTTCAAGACTCTTTCGCTCTCTATTATTTAAATCTTTTTATCTTTTATCTTGTTCTTTTATTTAACTATATGCTCATTCTCTTTTCCCTTCATTTTATCCTGCTCATTGCTCCGATATAGGTGGTGTTGGCAACATAAGAGAGTTTTGGAAGTACTGCCACAGTGGATTCATGAGTATTAATGACTTGCGATGTGCAATCGATGCGCCATGGAACCGAAACTCGCTTTGGCTTTAAACTGTATTCTTGCATGGAGATGGCAGTTTCAAATTTAAGCGAATGGATTTATTCACTGGGTATTTTTAGAACATTAGAAGAAAGAAGAGAATTCTTCTTAAAGGTGAATTTGGAAGTTGTTTGATTGATATTCCAACATTAAAAACAGTGCGCGGAATAATATCCTCTAAATAAGAATCCTTTATCTCTCCTTTACACTAGTTTGTAACACTAACAATCCCTCAAAGGTCACTTTCCGGTACAACCAGAATCGCACAAACCTTAGCTCTTTGAACTTGGTACTATACTTTCCTCACATCCCCCGACCTAACATTACCCACATTGTTTCAATTGTTCGTTGTCCCACGTTTCTACTGCTTGCTCGTTAGTATCAGTAGGTTAGTGCCGCCCCGGGATACATGGGGCAAGTGGTTCTGCATAGAAACTGCTGCGGCTGTAATTTACTAATGCTCCGTTGGTGCCAGCTTAGTACCGCAGCGCGTCGAGTTAATTGAGGGACAAATACTGGTCTGCTCCTGGTAGTACAATACAAACGTTGATTGTACCTGCTTTGTCGTGAGTAAAGCCAACAAAGCTGTAATGTAACATATTCCTTCTTCTTTTAGGACATGTCAGAATACAAATGTGAATCTGGGCATCCACCAGTCTATGTCCCACATAAGCCAGTGACAGCGGTGATTGGTGCCTCCTTCAGCGTCGTCTCTATCATGGTGGCCAACATTCTAAGATTGTTTAAAGTGAGTCCCAGTTGGGTTAAAATTGATGTTTAAATTAATAGCACTTGATCTAGTTTTTCTGAAAAATATTTTTCCTTTAAATTTTTCTGTAAACCTTGACCACCCATCCAATTGAAGGGTAGGAACGAGGCGTTAATAGATAGAATATGCGTCCAACTATGAACATCCACTTTTACGCTTTGTCACATTTCTCATCTGGCTACTGAAGACGTCCACTCTAATGTTAAACGTCGTCTTACCAAGACGCGTCCGAGCGCAAAAATATGGATGTGGTCAAGTGGAAATATCAAGTGCGCACTCAATGTCCACGCGACCGGCGTCCGCAATGGGTCTCCCTAACTGGTGAAAAGTGGGTGATTTCCGGCAATTCCCTCTCTTCCTGTCATTCTTGACGTCTTGTGCATCTTGCAAAATGTCTTGTCTATTATTCGTTGAGTGCTATTCTAGCTGAAATAACCATTTTTACTACATTTATTTTAAACATTTGAAGTCTGTGCTTTTGTAATTATCAAATCTGCACTTGCTGTTATTCTGAAACAATATCACCTCTACATTTAATCATTTCTCAACTAGCTTCTAGCTTGTTTACAAAATTTTGAATTTAAACTCTCGGAGTCTTAAATTTGTTTTGATGGCTGCCGGCGTCGTGCGTGCCATGCAATAATGTACCTACAAAGCAGCCTCGTTTGCCACGCCAGCCACCGGGTGGCAGGAATATGAATTTTCATTAAAAGGCGCTTTTCTCGCAGCAATCACGAGAGTACAGCTGGCCTGCGAATAATTTGTGTTTCATTAAACGCAACTTTTGCATCTGTTTTGGGTTTTGCATGAAGGCGACCTTCTAAACTGACTCATAACCAATTCCAGCTAATTTGCGGCTTAGCTTTATAAATATTTCTTGCAATATTAAGTTATAACAACAGATCATTGCTTGTAAGAAAATACAAAAACTTTATTTATTTTAAGCCAGCGTTCTAGTTTGATCCAAAAATGAAAATGAAACCAAATTGAATTAAACTGTTAAGAAAGCGTTGATCTTTCCAGAAATTCCGAGATCTTTGGCATTAACCCCTGGCTTTATTCGAATGTCGCATTCCAAGCGTGCCTTCCTTAGTATTCTCTGCAGACGGTGACCTGCTCAGCCTCACGTCTGCCATCAAAATGTACGCACCGTATTTTACAATTGCTCATGGAGGAAAGTGTCGGAAAGTGTCACATGAAGGTAACCCAACACCGGGCACAAATTTCCCAAGGTGTTTAACTTTCAACCCCCAAAAACTCACGTTTAATTTAAATTGGAAAAACAGACAGACAATGCCGGCAATACAAAACCGAATAATTAGAGAAGGTCAGAGCAAGGAGGTGAAGGGATAATATTAAGTGTTTAGTATTATAAAGAGATTTTATAGTATAGGATAAAACAGTTTGCTAACCTTGTTCAAAATTTCTTATTGCAATGTTCTTGCGCTCAGGCTATCATTTGATCAAGTTATTTAAAGCAGTATTTCTTCTCTGTGCAACTTGTTACTTTTGCTGTTTTACTTGTTGTCGTTCTGCAGCTACTGTTCGTGGCAAGTTCGAAAAAGGGAATGGTATAAGGGCGATAATTAGGCAACGCGCCATTGTCATTATCTTTATCTAAAAAACATCGAATTTGAACTCAGAATACACAACGTGCCACCCTTGATTATTCTCAGCATATCAATTTTTGTCAACAAAACTTTTTAATCATTTAAGAAGTCAATTTCTTGATACGCATTAATTATAAAAAATCTGCAGCTTTAAAATTAATAAGGTAGATAACAATGATAATGATTTTGGTGGTGCCTATTTTATGAATGATGTATCTCTTCACATTAGTTTCAGAATCCATCATTACTTGTGTATAGAGTCATCCATCAAAGTGTCAGATGGTTAGGACACGGTCCACAAGAATTCCATTGTTATTGTTTGCCGTTATGTTTGAGGCAAATGCAATTTTTTCTCCAAAGAGGGTTTGTTTTTGGCGAGAGCTAACTGCGTTGCTTTTATAAATGTTCCAGATTCCCCAAGTTAGCTATGCGTCCACATCGACGGAGCTTTCAGATAAGTCAAGATTTGAGTACTTTTCGCGAGTGGTGCCTCCAGACAACTTCCAGGCGCAAGCGATGGTAAGCATCATCAAGGAGTTGGGATGGAAGTACGTGTCGACTGTGGCTGTAGAAGGAGAATATGGTGAAAAGGTCAGTCAAATTGGTATTCTTAATTCATTTAGCTTGGTGTTTGATAGGTGAGATGTTGGGATCAATGCCCAAAAATAAAAAAATTATAACTTGCGCTTAAATTTTCTTGCTGACAGTACAGAAAGGTCAATTTGGAAACATATTTGAACTATGCTTTTAACGATAGCATTCACGAGACGCTCTTCATTGCGTAGTTTTTATTACATTCCATTTAACTGCTTTCCGCACCACTCAAATTGCAACTGTTTAAAGTCCTTTACAAGCGTTTACATTTTCTATCTAATTTCTTTTACGTCCACATACTCGAAACATATGCATTCTTTTCATCACTTCTTCGATGTTTACCTTCTTTTACTGCTCACTTCTGCGGCTTCGGATGCAACCCCGAACTGGAACACGGAATGCGCACGTCACTGACGTGCACACATCGTGCTCACATTGCCGCCACCCGTAGCAAGCAGTTGCCGCGAGACGTACACAATTTCCGCTCGATCGATGCTACTGCCGCCGCCGCTGCCGGAGCCGCTGCCTCTCTTCGATGTTTTATTGGTAGTACGCTCGCTTTCGATAGGTTAGCATTTTAGGACTATTATTGCGTGGAGCGAAATGGACTTAGCCCTCGTCTTTCGCATGTTATTAGAAGGCATAACAAATGCCGTTTGCCGGAGTGAATACAGAGAAATAAAATATCCGCGTAAACAGGAGCAGATGTTTGTGGTGCAAAATATATTGCATATTTTGAAGGACAATGTGAGCTGAACAAGCTGATTAGACGAATTAATTAAGTATATGGTGAGTTTCTAGAGTATACTTCTTCATATTAATATTTAAGATAATCAAAAAGTAAAGAGGCGGTCGGCCTGTTGCTTTCCACACTTGGTCTTTATGCCTTTCTTTAGAGTGTAAATTGCTAGATTGAATTCTGCCATGAGTGACGTACAATTTAGATTTTCAATTTGAATCCAATTGAATCCATCCAACTTGTTTCCGGTAAGTATGCAAAAAATTGCTGGAAAATACAATAGGTTTATGTGGCTGCAATTTCTACCAATTCAACGAAATGCAACACCACTGACGTCGTGCAACTTCCACATTCATATTTTTTGATTTGCTCTATGTGCGCATATTTCTGAAAGTCTGAGAAATACAGCACACACAAGAGAATAATAATTCAGGTTTCGTTTTTATGGACTTCTTTTACATTTAAATTCTAACCATGTCTATTCAGGGACCAACAACGCGGTCTTGGAATAGATTTTTATCTTCCATCCATGCATATTCTCTGAATGGAGGGTTGACATTCCATATTGGGTACTGGAATATCCAACTATAAACGTAAAATAAAATATTCAAGGACATTCATTTCTATCACGACTACTCCCCATTCTATGGGAGGAAAACATGAAAATGCTGCGTCACGCTATCTGTGCCCCTGCCCCTCCTCTGGTTAGTAAGTTATATAAATTGGAGAACATTAAAGATAATGTTGGCACCTTAATGCCTAAAAGCCTTCTAAGCAAAATTATCAGTAAAGTCATTCTGCAAGACTTTCTTGCAGACTTTCAACATGGTGTACAACAAGTGGACGCGTATTGTCCAGCTCTCCGAGGGCTACATGTCGACAGCACTCGAGTTATGAGTGGGCAAACAACCTTTGAAAGTTTTCTACTTTCCTTGTAGACTTTGTTAGCAACTCTTTTAGGACTTTAAAACTGGAAGTTTAGTTGATGCAGGTTTACAACGAATATTTAGCAAGCGTAACTTGTAAACTGGGGGCATTATTGCTCATTTCTGAAAGCACCGAGCATGCATTTCCGGATTTGGCGCTGACCAATCGCCGGTTATTTCCGGCTTACAGCTAAACTCCATCACGGCGAGGAAATAAAGCATCGATGCGTTTTGTTTCAAATTGAAGAACACGTCATTTAAAAGCGGGGCAATTGATGTGATTGGAAAAAGGATAATTAGATGTTGAGGTGATGGAAAATATGCCTTTGACTTATATCTTGATAGAAAGTGTTAGGGAAAAAATTTTTTGGGGAGATATAGAAATGTAACAGTTGTTTTTGGTGGAGGCTCCGTATATTCTCTTTGATCATCTATTCAAGGTAGTAAAATTTGATACAAGAAAAGGTAATTATTGTTAGAACTAGAAAGAATTTTAAAAAATAACTAAGAATTTTGCTCTTAAATTAAGTCAATTAAATGTATTTAGTTTCTTAAATTTCAATTTGTTTTTTATGAAGATAAAATTGTAAGACTTTGTAAAAAATAGTAAGGATTATGCTCTGATTAAATAATGTAAAATATTTTAAATCATAATATGTGAAATGCACCTCAAGGTAAATGTTATCCATTTATGGACAGAATACTTTACTAATTAATTAAAAGCAGAGGCCTATTAAATTTATTCTACCTTATCACACTTTATTGGTAAACATACAAACAATTTCATTTTGCCGCGTTAAAGCAATACACTTTCATCATCAATAGTCATGTGTTGTCAAAATTAATAGAATGTGAAAACACTGACATCAAATTTTCCACTCCAACTCATCAACTTCGGGTGTAGAGTATCGTGATGTGTGACTGGAGGTGTGCTGTTACCCATGCCGGTCATAGACTGTCACAGTACTCGACCTCCCGAGAAAAGATGTGGGTTTTTTGTTTTTACCACAAAGGTAGGAAGCGTTGGACGGTGCATTGCATTTTATCTTATTTGCAGTCAAATTTCGCGCGTCACATCTAACAATCTGTGAACGTATCTTCCTAGGAACAAAAGGGGAAGTTGAAAAATAGCCGCGAGAATATTCCAGCTGTGTACGAATTTGACTCCTCAGTGTTTCCTAAGAAATCCAAGGCCTTCTATAAGCTTGCTTCAATGCCGTCGTGTTTGCAAGTTCATTACCACACTCAAACAAATTGAACAGTAACCCTAAGCCAACACTTTGCTCATCGCTTTCTCGAGACTAGTGACAGAGGCACATGGAGAGAGAGCTGCGGAAACTGGCGTCTCCATTTCGCATCACATGCACGCATCACTGGTCCCTTTACTAGCATTACCGCTGTTAATTCATCACCGCGCAGCTTCCATTCAATTTGTACTAATTCCGTTCTTTCAGCTTAAATGCGAACTGCGATTGGATTCATCTCCGATGCAGTTGGTCGTTAGAAGCAATCAAATCCATTGCCGTTAGACGGAGAAGGTATTTTTTTAATAAAATCTCCATACTGTGAGGAAATTTGTCCATTTGAACTAATTGGGAAAGTTTTTTGTTCACCCAACAACACGTAGAGATGCCCTCATTACGCCGAACTCACTTGTCAGCGACAATGAGGAATGAGCTGCAAGTCACAAGTCGACATTCTACAATGACATAAGCTTATTGTTTGTTTGGATAATTAGATATCTGTGTGTTGCACTGGGATTTACTTGTTTTACGCGGCCAACCGCGGTTGAAGGAAGGCAGAGCTGAAATGCTCAAATGAGGAAAATTTTATCTGGATTTTGTCTGCAAGAATATACTAATCCCTAGCCTGGTGCGGTTTAGGATCGTCCAGATAGAGAGGCGCCGTCAGTTTCTTTCCAATTACTTTATTTTCTATTCTCTCAGTTCAGTAATTTGCTGTTTGGACAAAGGAAAAGCATTAAAATCGTAAAAATTTATGCAAAATAAAAGCTTCTTCTAAAAGTATTTGCCAAAAGCAACCTCAATACGCGTTTCGTCATAGTTATGCTTCATTACGGTCGACATGCGACTTTCATTTATTGCTTGTATACCGCCCCCGCTTGATCAAAAGCAGTCATTTGTTTTTATAATGTGCGAGTGACCCCCTGCGTTATGGTACGACCATAACGATTAAAATCCACTTCAACCTTTTTCAAAAAAGCTTTCATAGCGCTATATTATATTTTTATAATTAATTACTATTTCTTGCTGGCGTACTTTATCGTCGAGTTGTGTCTTGTCTTGCCGTGTAAAAATAACCAACATGAAATGAAGTCTTCCGCAGAATAACACTACTTTATGAGGGTTCTGAAATAAATTACATTTTATAAATAATTTTCTTTAAAATAACATTATAACAAGATTATTGTTAGCAATTACAAACACTCTTAATTCAAATGGATATGATAATAGTATTGTGTTTTTCTTTAAACAAAACGTTTGCTTTCTTTCAATATATTCCAGTTTCAATTGGAACGCTGACAATTTTGATGGCTATTAAACTTTTATCGAGGGTAATACAACATTTTTAGCCTTTTAAGGATTAGGTCAATGCTGAGGCAATTTCATTGTTGCATGCGAGTGGGCAGCCAAGGTTTAACGCTTTGTGGAGGACGCGTTGATGTTGAGTGCTATCATCGATTACCGCATGAGGTGGCCAAAGGGTAGCTATTTCAATGCATTAGCGAATTGATGTAGCAAACCGGATGCACAAGAAAAAACGTAAACAATTTTGAATGCCTAATAAATATTGTATTAGGGTTTATTAGGATCCCATTTACCTTTAGGGTAAAAATTGGGATGATCTAAAATTGCGACAAAATGAAAACAGTGTTTTCAATTTACACGAATATAATCTTTGAAAAAGTAGTACTTGCAAAACTTTGTTATTTTATTAAAAAGAAGTTGAATGATCTGTTTGGTTTTTTTAACGACATTTAAGGTAGTTGAAAAATCTTAGAGGCAATATCAAGAAATTCCAAAATTTGCATTTAAATGATGTTGTGCTTTTCTATGTATTTTATTTTTACTTTTCTTTTATATTACTTTCTTTAACTGATGTTGCCCTTTGTCTAACTCGTAAAATAAACAGTTAGTAACATTTTTCACTACCATTGCGTAAAAACTGTTTCAATTAAACACATTTTCTTTAATATTCTTTTCCAATTTCTTCGGAAAAATTGTACGCCATCCCCACGGAAATATTTGATCAATCTGCTACAATCCGAATGGTGGTATTGTTTCATTAACTTTACGAGCAATGTATTATTTATGAAGCAGTCTGGTGTAAGCGTTCTCGCCAGCCAGCGTCATTCGCTCGAACGATTTCTGCCCCACGCAAGCCAATTTCCCAGGATGCGGATTTGGTGAACTATTGTCCTCATAACACAGAACATATAACGAAGGCCAGATAACGCCGCCGAGATAACTTCCTCTGCTTCTAGTGCTAGGGGGGTAAGCTCAGGAATGCCTTGTGCGCTAGGAGCAGGAATAGTCGAAAGATTTGGCTCGGTTGTCGCAACGACCACGACGTAATTTGATCGCGCGACACATACGTGTTTCGTGTTTGGTGTTTTTTACGATTTTCTGCGCACGATGCATTTTCGGGCGTGAAATGTCCATCGATTTTTGTCGCCAGACGCGGTAGAAACCTGCTGCGAACATTACAAAGTCGACGGGACGGGCGATAAAATCAAGCGGCAAACATAAACAGGCCAATAAATTCTCAGCAAGGTGTTTCAACTCACTCAAGGAATTGATTTTATTACTTTTTAAGGTATTTTCACAATCAGAGAGCATAGAAGTAACCTCTCACTCCAACATTCCATGACCTTTTTAAAACCCAATTTGCATTTGCACCCGCTATTATTGCTGCACATTATTCTAAAACAAGAAAAGAGAAAACGATGCAATATCCTATCAACAAATACATTTGTTCTTTCCATCAACACCGTATTATGCTTTAGAATTATACTTGTGACAATGAAATGAAAATCATTTTCATGCCATTTAGTTCTGCGTTCCTTGCCTTGCATTTCTTCTCAGGTTCGCTATTCATTTAATTCTGTTCAATTCACTTTAACTATACGTCATCCGCACATAGAATCACGCAGCCATCAATATTTATTACGCGAAAATGTGACATAGGCGTCGCGGCGCAGAAATTGAACCAAATAAAAATGTCTCCTTTTCCTATTTTGCGTGTAATTTGGAGACAGGTGATGACGGATATTATATGAACGAAATTATTTGTACATTGTTTGTCGCAGGGTATTGCGTCATTTATTTCTTATTCGGCTGCTGCGGATATTTGCATTGCGACGACGGAGAAAATTCAACGGAATTCAAGAACCGAGGACTTTGATAGGATCATCGAGAGATTAACGCTGAAACCGCAGGCGAGGGCTGTGGTTTTATTCGTCGATGAGGATAATACAAGGTAAGAGATTTTTAAGATTCAGAGGGGCAAGATTTGCTATTTATTACAAGTATTTTGAAATGTTACCAACAACTAACCTATACCTTGCACTGTAACATTTGTAATTGATTTACATATGTATCAATTGATTCAGAAGTGACCCGCACTTAGTCTATCTTTATAAAAAAGCTCCCCTTCTTTTCCTCTGGATTCCAATGAAAACACTTTTGTCCCTGAATTGTTAGACCAGCCGATAAGTAAGCGCTTCTCTCATCAAAATGCAATAAATTACTTACTTTCTAAACGCACTAATCACTCGCACACACTACGCGCTTAGCGTGCGCGGCAGTTACAGTTCGCAGTCGCGTAATAAATTAACACTAGACTTGCACTGCATGTGCCTCAACGTGCAGGCAGACGTGCATAGAAAATATAAAAATTATACGTAATCGCGCCGGCCAATGTAGATTGCGCCGAGTGCACGAAATGCGCGTTGAAACTAAATGAAATACACGCTGTGGAAAGACAAAAAACATGCTCAAAATATAGAAACGGAAATAAAAGTAAAAACGCGGAGCGCAATTATACTCGGCGAATTGCACTTTGAGCTTTAGCGACTTTTGAGAAACTTTCTTCTAGTTGGGCATATTTGTAGCAGTCGTGGCTTTGTCCCAACGCGCCTTAACGCACCAACATTGTTGCTGCTGTGACGCTCCATTCTGTCCGTTTGTTCGAAATTTATTTCAGTGATTGCACGCTCATTTTGTGAAGTTGTCCCGACACAATGCTGCTCATAATTATAAAAACGGAGACCGTTTCTGCTTCCTCGAATGCTAAATGTCTAAATAACTGGAATACACGAAATTATCTCTGGCGTCTGTGGAACAAATCTTTCAAATTACTACTTTCATTCTACTGAGGTAGAATGGGAAATTTAAGAGGATTTATGAAAAAAGGCATTAAGAAATGAAATTCTACAATGACGACAAAGTGAATTTGTTGTCTCATTTTTATTTGCAGAAAATTGCTGCAATCAACGATTCGTGCCAATAGAACTGCGCATTTCTTGTGGATTGGGAGTGATTCATGGGGTGCAAAAGTACATCCAGTTAGAGATCAAGAATATGCTGCTGAAGGAGCAATTACTATCTTACCACACCGGAATGCAATAAAAGGTAAGGAAACAATAGGAAATGTTGTTTTATTTGGCAATCGCCAAAATCTTTTAACTTTCTAACCAATTTCTTCCTTGCAATGATTTCCCGGCGTAAAGAACAATTCTTTTCCCAAACGCTTTAAGCGAGCAACAGCAGTCCTGGGATTGTTTAAGGCACTTTCGCTTGTTTCCCAGCTGAGCCGAAAAAGCGTGCAGTTAGTTTATATTTATCGCATCGTTTGCGCTTAAAGAATAATGGAGGAAATGCTCAGTTAAAATGCGCCATTTCGGATGCCGACCAAAAATACCAGCAATATTAAGGCTGTTTCTTTATTTGCGTGTGTTGTTGTAACGGTGAAAAAACAACGCATAGAGACGGAAATGAAACAAAGTGCATGCTGCTGAAAAAATGGTAGCGCACCGTGATAGCATCTTGTTATCAAACATACTTTTAGGCTACTTGTGCAGGATTTTTTGTTGTTTTTTCTGGGTAGAGACGCGGTGGAGAATAATGTGTGTGATAGTAGGGAGCGGTGAAAAACGAGGACTGACCACTTGTTAATATTACATTGTAAGCATTCTGATTTTGTCCTTGTCATCATTATTTTCTTCTATTGCTTATCCTCAACTGAAAATATTGTGGTTTTTGCAGGCGTTTACAGGAATGTGACAGGATTTCCGTCCTTGGTGCAAGTATTATTTCAATTTTCCTGTACAACTGATGTTTTCCCCATATTCTTCTTTTGTTATTTATTGTTGAAGCTTTATTACGTTGTAGGTTTATCCTCTTTGTAAAAAAGAAGCAATTTATTTTTTAACGCGTTTAATTTTCCGTTGATGTAGATCTGTTGCTGAAGCTTTAGGTATTTCTCGGAAAATATTTGTTTTCAAAAGTTAGGGCCCGGAAAGCATCAACAAAACGTATCAATTATTTAACTGCACCTGAATAACAAGCATATTTCCATTTATCGATTATTTGTACATTTTCCGATTGGCTTCCGGCATTTCCCCCTGATGTACATTTAACGCACGATCATGAAATTCCAGAATAACTAAACTCCCGTGAGTTGCAAACGGATTAATTGGTGGAATATACTAAATTCATCTGCCCAATGCAACACTATTAATTTATATATTCAGCAAAAAACAAATTGCATCAAACACAGAAAATAGATAATTTTATTCATTGAAAGAATGCAATAACGAAACTTTTCTCCGCTTTTCTGCTTGTGGAATGCGGTGGAACCTAAAATTCTATACAATTTTGAATTTGTGGGGCGTATCAGTCCTGCTATCAAAGTCCAAATAGTAGGGCGGAAGACGTAAAAAAGAAAAGAATTGAAAGGTGTTGGAGAAAATGATTTCTTTTTTCAAAACGCTGGCGTGTGTTTGAAGAGCGTCTCAGTGCGATATGGATCGCATTTCCATCGGGGCGCCTCCACTACCAATGTGTGCGTTTCAATTCCGTCGAATTCCACGCCATTTATGTTTGAAAGGTAAAAGAGATAAAATTGCCTTGAAACTGCACCGAATGAAAATTTTACGACTGCACGAAAGGTGGTTTGCATCGCAGAGTTTTCCAAATTAGGTTGGCCAAACTTTTCTACTTCTTAAAAAATGCATGAAATATCTAGATCTCAATCAATCTCCGCTTTTGACTAAATCAGCCTTCATCATATGCTTTGCAGATAAATTGCGACATTCTCAACAATTTCCCACAGGTGAACGTCATCACAACATGACTCACTGACAATTCACTCCAATTTACATCCTCGTCTACTAGCCTTTTATTAAATATTTAAAGCCATTTATGCAACACTTTTTGATAGTATTCTTTGCATGTTGTGCCAGTAATTAAATATGCAAATTTATTGTGATTACATAATTCATAACAAAGGATTTCAGCGGGGTCGCCGGCGTCAATTATGCCGCAGTGAATAAATTATTGCGCGGCGCCAATAATGGCCAATAATTGGCCCATTGTCATTCGTGTACCAAAAGTTTCGGTTATTCAAGAATTGTAAATAGATTTAAGTTAGTCATTAATGTAGGATTTTCAAAAATTTTATTTACAATTTACTAAAAATTTAGTTTGCTTTCAACTTTACTAACATACTTCAGTGCTTTATTAGATGCCAATAGAACTAGTTATCCATTTCCAGGACCATAAAACAATGACAATTTGCCGTTCTTCACAATTAGCCTCGTGCCTCCGCAGCTTGTCTTTCTTTAAAATAAACACAAGAAAACAATGAGCACATGGAAAATAAATAGTAAAATACTGGAAATACTCATCACGCTGTTTCATAATTTATTATATCAATCAATATTTACTCTTCCAACAAGTATCCCAGCTAATGCTAGCCGATCCGTAAAAGCAATAAACATTTGTATTGTTGCAGAGTTTGATGACTACTATATGTCTCTAATCCCGCGAATGGAGCGGGATTCTTGTCATTTCATTAACAGCACTCTGAGGAGAAGGAAGAACGGAATAGGGAAGCGTATCAACTGCAGGAATGTCTGGTTCCGCGAGTTCTGGAGCCAGCACAATAAGTGCAGCTTTGATCTGCCGTCGAATGAGGAGAGTGAGAATGGACAGCGATGCACTGGCAAGGAAACTATTACGGATTATGAGCAGGAAGGACTAGTTCCCTTTGTGGGTAAGTGAAAAATTTCAATAGTTGATTTTAAAAATGACAGTCGTAGTTCCTGCGGAGACTGCTTCTGGCGTTTTCATTCTTTACCATTATGCAGCCCTCATCATGTGATAAGCCGATACGGAATGGGCATTTGCATAAATTCACTATCCAAATATTCGGCACTATCGGAGATGATGCTTGAGTAAATCATGCCGCGTCATTAACTCTCTAATGTCTTACATTTGCTGATAGATCTAAGGATTTTTTAAAGAAAAGCAACTCTGATTTTCCGAGTGCTGCAAAATGCTTAAACTACTCAGTTATTTAATTATGTAAATTTCAGCATTGCACAATGGTGGCAAAAACTCCCGTGTCATTACAGTTAACGCGAAAAGTTTTTCTAACGCGCGAACACCAAATGCGGGAAGCTTTTTCAACGCCGGGCTTTTCTTTTGGTTGCGAATTTTCTTTATAATACTCACCAAGATGTGCGTTTCCGTTGACAATGAAACACCGGATTTGAGACAAATATATACCAGTTTTTACGATGTCAACGGCACAAAATCTAGTATATTCTGTCTGGAACCCTGAGTTTCATAGTGTTTTACTCCTACAAAGCATGAAAGCACGTGCAGGGTGTATTGGTGTGTGACGTATAGGCATTAACAATTAATTTTAATTAATTGCACGTAAAACTCACCTATACGCATGGTGCTACCTATACTCGCTACAATTTAATTAAATGAACAAGTATTTCAATTTATTGCCTGGCACGAATTAAACTGCAGTAATGTCCAATCACTGTTAAATGATTATTCATTTATCACATTGCTGCAAATACTGCATAAAGAGTACCAAATGCACGTTACTTTATAGCGCTCCTAATTAACTAGTTTTCTGTTTATGTGCCTATTTGTTGAATTGGTAATGCACGCATAACTTAACTACTAATTGTTTGAATTTGATTGCGTAATAAATGCAGCAAATAAGGTAAATTAAATTTATATTACCTTTTGATTAAGAAAAAAAACATCTGATAAGACGACAAATTGTATAAATGTGTTAGACGCATTAATCCTTGGCGGAAATTTATGCGAGCGTCATAATCGAAAAATTCTTAAAATTTTCCGCGGTTTTTCAATTTGTAAGCGGATTTTCTCAATCTTCCTACACATGAACAATAAATTTAGTTCTTTCACCTGCTTCGTCTTTGTCAAGCATGGTGTTTCTTGTCTATTCCATCATGCCTGCTGATCCTCAACTATCACATTGCATGCTTTCCCTTCGTGAGTTAGTGACTTAGTTTGCAAGTGCGTACGTGGTGCAGCTAAATAAAGTTAGATCCTGATATATGAAATTTCTTTACGCCAACGTTTGCATAACTCCATCGCGCTCAACAATGCTCCGGGATGCCGTAATCAGATCGATAGCGCAGAGCTGGCGCGGCGTAATAGCGTAACATTACTTATAAGATTTTTCTGCGCACGCTAGACGCCCAAAGCCACCTCAATATATTGCGTATTAGTATGCTTGAAATCCCTGCTTTGGTGCATACGGTCCATGGAAGGGTTTCGGTGAGTTACGCCAAGCTCCGATGTGGTTGATGGGTGTATTGGCAGACAATGGAAATCAATGATTTATTTCTTTACTTACGGTGGATGGTGGATGACGCACGTCTACAATTTCCTGCTTTGCCTGGAAAGGATAATTACGATTTAGATCTCGAGTGCGTGCGCATTTATGTTTGGTTTTGCCGGGAAAAACGACGGGTCAACAACGACAGAAATTTATTGGGCCAGTAGGTCATTTGAGACAAGTGACAGTTTTTGTTAAGTTACATGTTAACTCAGTATTCTTAAGGTTGCATGTAGTTTGGGTCACGTGCCACACGTACTCATGTCCTGCTTGCCCTTTGACCCGTTTTTCTGCACTCCTCGTAACACATCAGAAGGCACCACGCAATGTGTGCTGTAATCAACTTTTCCTCGCCCACTAAACAGCTTGCAATCATCAATCTTGTAAAGTGACAACATTTTCCTGACGCCCTCGTTCTTTGGGCTGCTAATATTTTGCCTTTATTTCCCAGGCCAGAGTTCAGATCAACTTTCATAAAGGGTATGTTATTCATTTCTGTATCATTACTGATTATCATCAGTTGTAAGGTGTCTGGCTGGTTTGCTCATGTTTGGACGTTAATTTTGATTATAAGTTAGTTGTAGATGTGAAAAGCGTCTCAGACCTTGCTTAGAAATGTAAGATTAGTTTGCGTTAGTTAGTCCTCCGTCAGAGGAAAGCTTTATTATCTTTTGCCCAAAGACGACGGTGGCCGCCTTCATGCCATGCATAATGCAATATATTGCCGTATTAATTAAGACAGCGGAGTAAATCAATTACACATGCCTGGCGCGCTGGATTCGTGCTGGATTATAATCCACGATGTTTTCTTGTTCCACCCGCAAGAGAGATAACAATACTACCTTAAGCTAGGTTTTTATTTCATGGAGGGCACAGGTTTAAAATTTCATCTTACATCTTGCCGCATTTCTTTCTCAAAAAATGTCATCCTTGACTTGTACGAGTCGTCATGAAAATTTTAACTAGTCATGATTCAAGGCAGTCGCAGGAATAAAATAAATTTTTTAACAACCATGAAAGCAACATATTTAGGATACTTTTTAGTTTGATTAAATATTTATTAAATAACAACAGTAATTTGCTTGTTAATTGAAAAATATTACGTTGAGTAAAATTGTTTTGCCCGAATTACATTCCATTATTTCTTCTACTACCTATATATCCACCACTCATTAATATAAATCCCAGAGCTAAAATCCTTCAATCATTCAGGCATGCATGAAATTCACAATGCGCGCAGTCTGCGGTAAATGGTCTCGCTTTGAGCAGCCGTAATCTGGTCGTCCTGGGACGTTATCGAAAAGGAATAACGACGTTTATTGCCCCACGTCCGGCGTGCGGGCAAATAAAAAGCGCGCACAGCGGAAATGAGGATAAGAAGATGGAAGGACATTGAATGCAATGCTTCCGTCGCTTAAAGACGAATTTTTTCAAGCGTGATATTAAACTACGTTTGTGAGGAAATCATTAGTTTATTTCAATAAAGATATTTGTCGTAATTTCATTTGTATCGGCTACTTTGTTTATTACTAAAATTGAGATAATCATCAAGTTTGAAGACTATGTCGTTAATTAACGTCCCTCTCGCCTTTTTGATGGGCAGTGGCTTTTCACTAGTAGGACGCTTAATAACTTCAAAGATTTAAGCTTTGCAACTTTAGCTACCCTTTTCCACTGTTTTGCTTTCGCACCACTTGTTTTTCTCTCAACAATTAATTGCCTCTGGCCGCCAGCTTAGGAAAACTTAGCTGAGTTTACAACACTCAACTATTTCTATTAAAATTACACTTATTTGTCAAAATGCCAGAGACTTAGAAGCGACAAGAAACTTGCACAAGAAGCAGTTGATGTAATTAAATTTACACCTAAACATTTTTCAGGCTGCAAAGGGAATGAAATAGATTTCGTTTTATTTTCCCGGAAATCATTGGCATTGGAATGATCTCATCATGCGTGAACAGCCGGCACATGAAGACCACTCCACATTGGATCTGATTTGCAACAATCATAGCGCTGCCCCCAGTGAAAGCATGTGCGTGCTGCACAGCGTTTATCATAAATTATGACTTGTCGGCGGCAAGCGTATCGCGTTGTTTATTCCGCAAATTTATTGCTGGCCGCCCGGGTGGTGGTCTAATCAGATTTACTTTACTTCCATAACTAACTTGCACAACTGCGCTAAAATGTTGTACAATAACTCGGCAACAAATATCGTGCGTCGGCAGGAAATGATTGATGACTTTTCATTCGATTTTGAATCAACATCATTCTTCCTTGCCATGAGAATCGTATCGAATAAAAAAAGCCATGTGGAAATATTTGTTTTATGATTGTTGCAGTGGATGCAGTTTATGCAGCCGCACATGCAATCCATAATTTGATTGAAGAAGAATGTGGAAAGCCTTTTCATCTCTGCGAGGGATTGAGGCCAGCTCCATTGGGCCCACAAGTATTAAAGTCAATCAGAAATGTTACCTTCACAGGTAGGTGCAAAACATAATTTGCAAATTTATCAATTCGCTCATCTTGAATACCTCAAAATCAATACGAGACGCTTTAATGCTCCCTTTTAATCGCATAAACTTAATTTATTGCCACTTGAAGCAATCCTCACCGCCAGCTGGTGCATAAATTAAGTTTCTAATCAGCACACGCAAATTATGCATTTATTGCCATTCATCCATTGAATTTGTGATTCTCCAACAATGTCTGTCGCTTTCCAGACAGTCGCAGCTGCCTTTCAATCAATAATGCAACGTTACTTTCAACGCGCTGGCATCTTTGATTAAAATGATTAAGGTTGCGAGTGTAATTAATGAGTAAATCTTCTTAAATCTGGAATTGAGCGAGCCGCGTTAAATTATAATCCGAATTCCAATTAGAAGGACGTAGATTGACGTGAAGGGTGCGCTGGTGGGTCAATAGAAATAACTGGGTATCAGATTGAAGAGAGGAGGAGATTGGAATTGACCTCAGTTGAAATATTACTCCGCCGACGGTGGCGGTTATACCTGTCAATACAAATTTGAAGCCTGAATGCAGGGCATTCACTAGATATCAACTGCGTCTGGATATTGTTTCAGGGAATACCTAACTGTCTTACTAACTGCGCGTATCAAATTACTTACATCAAAACAAAGATATTCCTTTTTAAATGCTTGACTCCTGAGGTTTTCAACACAATTAGTTTTGTTGGGGTTAGTATTACATGAAGAAGTCCAGCAATTACAGGGATGCCTGGTGTAAGTACAGGCTTATAGTCGATGGATCTATAAATTAATAACAAATCATACAATTTACTTAATTATGATGGTCGAACGTGGCAGGCAGCAAAGCGTCGACGCTGCAATGGAAGCTTTAAATAGAGGGATTTTAAGGGTCAAATCGAATTCGACATAATTGAAAGCTAAAGTGATTTCTTTTGACTTTACGAGAAGTTTTCTTCAGGAAGAAACTGCAAACTTGTTGTTTTGTTATTATTTTAACTGGTACACACACACACACACACAGCATTCAAATCACACATTTGCTATTTAATTAGGCTCCAAACGCATATTAGAACGTTAAATGCCCTAATAACCTGTTGCAAAGGCCAATAAAATTCAAAGTTGCCATTTTACGATTTTTAGTGTTGGTGATTTCATCTTTATCTTTTGCAACACAAATCACGTTTGCCTGAAGTAGAAAAATTAAATAAATCGACTGATGGCCGCTACTTATGCATTACTCTTGCAGCTGATAATATCCTTTTGATTGCAGGACGACAACGGACTGAAGTGCGCTTCAACACCGACGGCGATGCATTTGGGAGCTATAATATCTATCAGTATCAGAAGCATGAAGATGGAAAGTATGACTATCATCAAATTGGGTCTTGGAAAGAACTGTAAGTAACCCACCAATTGTAGTTATCCTGATAATAAGACTTAATTTCTGCCAAGTTAGGTATCCGCTGCACAAGATGCATTATTTCACTACACTGCTTGCATCAGCACAATCGAAAATATTAATCCATCGCCGCCGGCACCTTTTGGCGCCTGTTTAATTCAGCTTTTTTGAGAGCTTGAGAGCCACGCTCTAAAAAGTACTGAAAAAACTACCCTTCGTCAAGTACATGAAGTCCGTGCGTAGGCGCCCTATCCGCGTCGGCGTATGTCTCCTCGTTGACTCAAGGCGTGGAAAAATAGGTTGCCTAAGACAAACTGTTAAAACAGTCGAAATAGATCAATGGGACCCACGCCACAAATTACTACAAACGTCATTTGAGATACAGGGATAAAAACGTCAACATAAATCACTTCGAATCAGGGTTTGAGAAGCAGATTGACAGATTACACACGATTTGATAGATGCACCTTATGAAACACATTTGAACCGTAATGTGGGGGAGTATTACTGAATGCGCGCGAAAATTTCATCAAAGTTTAAACTGAACTTGCCCAAAGCGATGTGTTTTTCATCCTTGCGAAGAATTCCAATCTGTATTTCTGCTAATTAAATAAAGTTTTCTCTTAGTAATCAGTTTGAAAACTTGCAATGTCCAAATGATTCTTTTGTACATGTAATCCCCTTTAGCGTAAGTGCTTTTATTATACCCGCTAAAATTGGTAGTGAAACTCTTCCGAAAAGTTTAATTTGTTTTTCCGATTTTCATCGGAAGGCGTGCGCACATTTGTGCCCCCGCGTGCGCGTCATAAACGAGCACAAAGTTTTCTTTGGTTGAGATAGAAGGAAAAACAAGGTTTTGTTAGTATGCGACGATAAGCCTCATTCGATAATAATCACCCACCGATTCACTCTTAAAGTGCTGATTGTGTAATTGCTGGAGGCATTCCACAAGGAAAGATAAGTCGCTAAAGGAAGTAATGTGTCTGGATGTTGATTAATTGCCAGATTATTTGCCAAGTTTTACATTTTTACAGCTTAATTTTACTTTGAAGGATATTTAGGTTACATGGAAAACGCAAAGTAAGAAGATCTCAAATTCACTTCCCACTTTTTTTTACAATTTCTCCAGTATTATTGTCCGTTTTTGCCCAACTTTGTTAGCAAAATGACTACTGAAAGTTGGAATAATCATACAAACCAATAACATAGTCATTTTTCCGCATTATTTACGAAAATCCAGCAAATAACTTGTGGAAAATTTTTGAATTTCCAGCGTATATTACAACTTTTCAACTTCTTTTTCTTCTATCTTTCACACACTCAAAACTCAGCTTTTTACGTCACCATAAAACAATTCACCTCCTGACCTCCAAATCCACGGTTATTTGCATCTAACACAATCATGCACTAAGCGGATTTCATTTTCATTCATTCTGCCCAAAAGTACGGCGGTTTCTCACAGAAACCAAAAAATGCTTTTAAAAAATAAAAACGCCGCATGTCATCAGTAATAAACGAATGCCGCTCTGGCAAAAGCAATTAGTAGCTGACACAATACTGGATGTCGTTGCCGTCAATGCGACGCTTTATAACGATTAGAATTTATTAAGAGCGACGGTTGCACAGAATGAGGGAGAGGAGAGAGGTATAAAACTATTGATTGGTAATATTGTATGAAATATTTGATATTACATGCAATTAGGAAATATCGAGTAAATGGATAGAAAACTATTCATGTTTTAATTGTTATAATTATAATGTTATAATTTTTATAAAATTACGTCCATTGGAAAGAAAACGTAATTTGCTAAATTCTTGTACTGGAGAAGGCAATGTGCGATTTAAAACTCCATTGTTCAACGTTTCGTATTTTAATTTGTGTTCCGGCGAAATTAATCAAAACTAATTTATTCCAAATCGTGCCCATCCACACCAGCCGAAATATTACCCACTAAATCCACAAGGAAATCCAGAAGAATTTCACTTTTTGCGCCGCCACCAACGCAGCAACGCGTTGAATAATTGCAAATTGCCATCGGTGATCGCAGGGTCCTCGGCGGCAGCGCCCGCAAAAGCCGGATTGATTTAACGCGCGCCCAAACCCAATTATCGAGCGTACCCGGACACACGCCGCATACATTTACAAAGTAATATTTGCGTTTAGATTGACGCTTAATTGATTTCCAACTATTCGCCGAGCGCAGCGCCTGTGCAAACTAATTACCTCCCGGGTAATCACGATGCTTAAAAACCACGCCAAGTGAAAATAATGTGCATGAGTGGAAATTGCGCCCTATTTTCTCGCACCACAGGAGTGCTACACAGGATTTCAGAGGAAAAGTTTTTGATTTATGTGCGCAAAATCATTCCACTTGCAAATGAATTGTTGGATATTGCAGCTAGCAGCAGAACTTGAACCAAAATTCGTTTACACGAAATCAATGGGTATAATACTCAAAAAGACAAACACTTTATATTCCGTACTTGAGACGTTGTAGTTAAGATTTGCTTGTTTGTTGTTGTAGTTATTTGAGTATTAACGCTATGTAACTGTCATTTTCGCTAAATTCCCACTTGTCACTTTCAGGGCCCCAACGAGGGGCAAAGAAAAGTCAACTAATCCAGTTGCAATACAAAAGACGTAAGTTACTAATTGTTACTCCGAGGAAAATTAAACTACCGTATCTACCAGATATAAGCGTCTAATAAACTTATCACACCCAAATATTTTGCTTTAATTCACTTAAAATTAAAAATATAATAAAAGCACTATATTCGACTACATCTAGAAGGTGTTCCAGCTTCCACCTCAAATGCAAATTCTATGACGTTATAATTACGCCACCAGGCAACAAATCAGTGAACTTTCAACTTGATGATTTGCCGGCAAACTGCAGTTAACTTCGGGTAGATGACTACAAAGCATCAAACCACTGTAACAACAACTTTAAGAGCTGCTTGACCAAGGCTTTTGCTCGGTTTGTTTCAGGTTGGACCTAAATATAGCGCAGCTGCAATGGCGTGAATCAGACACAATCCCAACCTCAACCTGTAGCCTTCCATGTCCATCTGGCCACATTCGTAATTATCAGGTGGGTACTAAACTTTTCGCACTTGCCCACCAAATGCATTCAAAGAAATTAATGCAAAAGGCGTTCTCCACTTTTTTTCTACTTTAAATAGCTGCTTCCCACAATGTTATAAACCTGCCAACAAGCGCAGTATACATTCATTTTATATATATATTTACTTCTCTCAATAGGGCTAGTTTCCTTGTTTGGCATATACAAAACGGTTTTAACTTTCAAAAAGACTTAGTTAAAACTGGCTTGTTTTCACTGACTTCAAGGCTTTGTATGCTATGTATTGCGCGATACCGTTGCAGCCAGCACGACGATGGTGGCGGGATGAAAGTATTTCCACATGCTGGCCGCAGATCCTCAAGAACGGCATTGTAAACACTTCCTTCGATGCTATGCTATTAGTAGCCTCAGGTTTCGAATAAATGCATACAATGCCCACGTATAACTACAAACACCACGAATAAAGAAAAAACGATATAAGATAAAATTCGGGAATAACTCAAACAAGATTAAATGATAGTTGATTTTAGAGATCATAAATTGTTTTACGCTTGAAGAAGAATAAAACAGAAGGAAATATATTGTTAGGGTGTTCAGTTTATGTTTCCAAGAGATAAATATAGTTACGCCACTTTTTTGTGCAATACTTAATTAGTTTCTCCTCCTGCTTCTCTGTTTAGGACCAATGTTGCTGGATCTGCGTGGCATGCAGAGATGATGCCTATGTCTACAATGACACTTGCAAATCCTGCTCTCCTGGCTGGGCTCCCAACTCCAACAAAACCGACTGTATCAAACTGAAACCCGACGTCATCGACTGGTTAAATCCTTGGGCACTTGTACCTTTGATCTTTAGTGCAGTGGGCATCCTCTGCACCATTTTTACGGTATGCGTCTTCATCCGCTACAATTGTACTCCCGTCATCATGGCATCCGGACGAGAGTTATGTTATGTTCTTCTTGGAGGCATTCTTTGCTGTTACTCAATGTCATTTATCATCTTAGCCAAGCCTACTGTTCAATCCTGTGCAGTTATGAGGATTGGTTTGGGTCTTTGCTTGAGTATTTGCTATAGCGCGATTTTTACGAAGACCAATCGCATTTCAAGGATCTTCAATCGAGGTGTGAAGAGTATCAAGCGGCCAGTGTACACCTCTCCAATCTCACAAGTCCTAATTGCATTGGGTAATACAATGTTTAGACAGTTATTGTCTTTGGGAATAATAAATGTGTCTATTTAGGAATTGTTTCTGTCCAACTGGTTGGCGCCATTGCTTGGTTGATTGTGGATAGACCTGATGTGCGAGAGATTTACCCTTATCCACTGACTGCTGTGCTCACCTGTCGAGTATCCACATTTGCCCTGATTATGTCACTAGTGTACAACATGATACTGATTATTTTGTGCACTTGGTATGCGTTCAAAACTAGGAAAATTCCTGAGAACTTCAACGAAGCAAAGTACATTGGATTTACAATGTACTCAACTTGTATTGTCTGGTTGGCATTCCTGCCCATCTATTTCGGCACTAATAATGACTACACGGTAAGATTGCGAATGTTTCGTGCTGTTAGTATGGTTTTAATTTGGGTGGCAAGTATAGATTCAGATTGTCAGCGTCTGCATGTGTTTGAACATCAGTGCGACTGTAGCCCTTGGATGCCTTTTCACGCCCAAGGTCTATCTGGTGCTCTTTCAGCCGTACAAAAACGTTCGGCAAGGAAATGGGAAACAGGTAACAAGATATAAACGCCTTAATTGGTTTAAAATTTATCGTCTTTTGTGATTGCACACTTAGTCTAATTTTGGCATTCGCCTAACATGGTTTATTTCCATGTGGATGCTTTTGAGTGCTGTTGTGGTTGGTTGCTTACCATTTAATCCTTAAGCGCGTTGCTATAGCAACTTTATTTGCAGATACTTCCCACGCTTATTAAGTCGGCGTCGATAATTTACAACATGTTTCAATTGATCACTTGTGATATTTATTATTTGGTATCCAATAGATGCTCTCAAAAACATTTCACTTGACGTTTCATTAGTCCAGCATTTTGATTCACTCCTGGCATGCCTTTGATTTTTATTATGGATAAGTTGCTGTTGCTTAGGGTGTTGGGAAGGGTGTTTGGAACAGGTTGGGCTATTGTGTTTGTGTTTATCTACAGGGTGGTGCAAGCGACCGGCCAGCATACAGTATGCGTTTCGCCGGTCCACGCTCCCAGACGGTGCAGTCGATGACGAGCAACTCACGCTCCCCGAAACTGGGCCAGCAGCAGCGCGCCGCCAACGGCGACCCTAACGCGCTGCCCAGTCCCAGTATCGAGGAGAGCTCGCTCAGCTAAATCCTGAACGCCCAACGGTATGTAGTCATCGTCACAGTGACGTCACGTGCTGAAAGGATGAGTTTGCTTGAAAACAGAGTGCGACGAAAACGTATTATTTTACTCGGGTGTTTGAAGTGATGTAAAGAATTTCAGAAAAGAAAATTGTCACCTGTAGTTTCAAGCACATAATACCATACTATGATTTAAATGTAGGTAACCCAATAGGAAGGAAATAACCTGGAGGATTTTTGCTGTTGCTTATAACACTCAAGTGTCATCTACAAAATATTTGCATTGCCTACTTTTTGATTGGTCCACATTTTGGTCCTTAAAAAGCACTAGATGTAATTTGAGCCCCTTTTGTAAATGCCACCAGAGGTTTCGAAGACCTCCATGTTAATTCCACGAATAGCTAATCAAATGAACTAAATTAAGACTGCAAAACTAGTCTAACTCTTTGAAGTAGGTCTTATGTAAACTGTAAATAGTTTAAAGTACTCTGAGTAAGACAAGACTCAGACAGTATTAACCCAGTAAAGCAATCATTCCTTCCGAATCTAATATAGCACTAAAACTTAATATAAAGCATAACAATTATCGTCTGTACCGAGAACAATGTCACGCTTTACCGAAAACTTTCTGTTCCTATTTGTAAATAAGTTCGTGCCTGCTCAAAGGAAAGCCAATAACGAATTAAGTAAAACATAGACTATTAGGAGAGATCAGCGAGTACTCTAGGTAAGATTAATCTTGATAGAATATTACCTGATAGAAAGATGTGTTTATTGTTGGCATCTTTAACGTAACTTTATCGATTTGTACATTGTATTTCCGGAGGCCCGTTTAACAGGCTCTCCGCTGACGAGCTGAGGTGCTAAGTGTAAACTCAGAACACAATCGATCGATTAGTGTCGATAACTGCTAACAATCAGTGTCTATTTGGTCCATGTCTACTCGGCGCCTAGAAATGTTTAACTTGTTACGCGTTACAAAAATGTATAAATGTCAATTTTAGGGGTGAATTATTCCACTCAAAGCGAATCCAATTCAAAATTGCGTAGTCATAAAGTAAAAAATATGTTTCTATTTCTCCCTATGTACTGCCAAGCCGAGAGCAGTTCTAAAAGTCCCCTTTAACTGATTTGAAGCTCAATATTCATGTTGGTTTCATTCGAAAAATGTATTATTGGTTATTATTTGATTGCATTTTAAAGGCGAAGGATTTGTTAATTGACTGAGAATAATACCATGGAAATTGTGATACTCTAAAAACTTTCTACTAAGTTGAGTTTTGAAGTTGAAATTGATGTAAAATCAGTAGGATATTTATGTCTGACAAACGATTAGTTGTTGAATAAATCACGATACTCTAATATTTTCCCATCTTCCAGATATTATTCCCTCACTGCCAGGGTTTGCTCTTTTCATCGCCCAGTTGACATGATTTTGTTGATTGATTCTGAGACAGGAAGTCACTCAAGTAGGTGACAACCTTACCTAACTTAAAATCGCGCTCGTTATATGCAAATTGTTGCGATTAGCGTCTCGCTACGGACCAGTTTACAATACAGATGTACGCGTGCGCGCACTTACGTTGCACGCCATTTATTGATGATTACGTTCTTCTTGGTTTTCTACTTACTCAAGTGTTCCAGCTGTCCATCTTCATCAGCTCACCATTTGCCACTTTCTTGCGTTCTGATGAGACATAATGAGGCACACTTAATTTGGAGTCTGTGAGAATTTCACTTGAATGAAATTTATTGGGATTGGCGACAAAGTTTGCCAACGGAACTTAAAAACCATAAGTCAGTGTCAGTCAATTAAGTGTGGAATATTAGAATGCGCGAGCGCGATGCGCTTAACTCGTCGCGAGCTGAGCGCGCCCGGCGCGGAGAAATCATTTCCCGGTTAGGTACATCCTCTGGAGGGCGGCGGGAAAGGAAGTATCAATGGCAGGATACATGTCACATGACCGGATATCTGTTAAATTTATGCGGTGTATGCAGCGAGGCGGGAGAGAAGATTAGCACCATAAACAATCGACAAACGCATGGTAACCATATTTCACTGTTATTTCCAACACTTTTCTAGCATTTCCCAAGGTAAAGCCAAACTATCAGTGCATACCAAGGAACCCAAGATCTATCTACACACCGCCGACACTACACTTTTTGTTATTGCTGCTGCGTGGAGCTTCTTACAAATATTGGCAAATACTGTGAATGTAAACCTAAATAAAATATCCATTTAAATAATTGTATACTTAATTGAATAATACAGTCTTAATTCCCTCCCAGAGTGCCACTGGGTCACTTGGTAAAACTCCCAGCGTCCCAGGGCAACAGAAAATAGCGACAATTATTACTTGTTCATCTGAAAGTAGGCCTCCTCCCACCTACGTGGAAGCGGTGGCGGCGGGAGTGGGCCATACAGCTTCCACGCTGATGTGATGTGATGATAGCGCCGTTGTGGGATCGGTACAATCAGTCAGCGGTTCATCACCGATCAACCTGGCCACTCAGATTGCAGTTTGGGCGCATTTGGCGAGCAGTTCGGGTGTCTTGCCACTTTGGTGCTCTGCTGCTTTCTGGTGCAGTGTGGAACAAGTGGGGCAAGTGTGTGCGAGTAGGGAGCTCAAGGGGACGGATGTCATACTAAACCTGGCAAGTAGTGATATATCCCCGACCCCGATAGAACCACTTATAGGAAACCCATTAAAAGCTGGAAGATTTTGTTTGGTAGTTGGAAAAAAGATTTTAAATGATTCCTAATGTTCTTTAACGAGTTTTTATGGTTTGGTAGGATATTGCTCAATAACCCAGTAACTAGCTGCGTGTTGAATCACTTAATGTGCCTTGTCAATCTGCGCAGATTAATGAAAATGTGCCGGGTGATTATGAGTATTATGTCGAACTTTATGTCCCCCTTTAGCAGCAGATGCTCATTTATTTGCTGCTGCATTCAGCTCCCTGATTTATTACCTACACATATTTAAAAATCATGTTGTTGATATAGCTTACTGTTTACTTCAGGAAATGCTTAGTTAGAGACTAATACCACTGGCCCATATTTGCGCCAAGCCCACGGCATTTACTTACATCATCCCTTCAACTAATTGCCGCGTTTCGATTGTTCCAGGCTAGGATTAACTATTGGGAATGAGCTGACAGTCTCAAAGTATCTCACATTAAACATTGTGATTTTCGGTTTGTAATCATTTTTAAAAGTGCAAAGAGTTAATTCAACTCAATTTCGCGAACTTTGGAATAATTTTAATCCAATATGGCCGATGGTAAGGACGAAGGACACTGTCTAGACAACACCCTAATTAATCGCCACGGGGACGAAGCCATCGAACTGCCGACTATCACCAGCACTACCAACAGTCAAGCCACCGCCAAGCATGCACTGCCGGAGCGTGGGTCTTGGGGCACCAAGCTGGACTTCATCCTTTCAGTGGTGGGTTTGGCCATTGGATTAGGCAATGTGTGGCGGTTTCCTTATCTGTGCTATAAAAATGGGGGCGGGGCATTTCTGGTACCCTATTTTATTACGTTGATTCTTGCCGGTATCCCAATGTTTTTCTTGGAGTTGGCTTTGGGACAGATGATGACCATTGGTGGATTAGGTGTCTTCAAAATTGCGCCAATTTTTAAAGGTGGGCGTGTAATTATTCTTTGGGCTTCCTTGGGAGTTGGGCACTAAATAAAAAAAAATTTTCTTCTAGGCATTGGATATGCCGCAGCTGTGATGTCCTGCTGGATGAATATCTACTACATCGTCATTCTAGCTTGGGCGATATTCTATTTTTTTATGTCCCTACGCTCTGATGTTCCTTGGAGGACTTGCAACAATGCATGGAATACCAAGTTTTGTGTCAATCCCTACGATCGTGGAATGCTCAATTGTTGGGAGCAATACAATGCCAACAATACATTTACCAAAATCTGTTCAATTGGTGCCTACAATGTTTCTGTTAGTGAACTGACTGACCCCGTTAAGGAGTTCTGGGAGTATGCTCACTATTGTTTACCAGAAACCTTAAAATGCTAACTATATTTTATCCTCTAGACGCCGTGCTTTGATGATCTCTGACGGTATTGAGCACATGGGCGGCATTCGATGGGAACTCGCTGGAACCCTTCTGCTTGTCTGGATCATCTGCTATTTCTGTATCTGGAAAGGTGTAAAATGGACTGGAAAGGTCGTGTACTTTACCGCTCTCTTCCCTTACGTCCTCCTAACCATTCTCCTCATCCGTGGCATCACTCTACCTGGTGCAATGGAAGGTATCAAGTTTTATGTCATGCCCAACATGTCAAAGCTCCGAGAGTCCGAAGTGTGGATCGACGCCGTCACGCAAATCTTCTTCTCCTATGGGCTTGGTCTGGGCACACTGGTGGCTTTGGGGAGTTATAACAAGTTCACCAATAATGTCTACAAGTACTATCTATTACTTCTTGCTTACAATAACTACAACTAAAAATTGTTTTCTAGTCTTCTGCCTTATCTTCAATCTTAGTTTATGTGACTTTGCAAGTGCACATTGTCTCGCGTGTGTAGGGAGCATAATAATCATGCGTAATGTGCTTTCCAGGGACGCGTTAATCGTCTGCTCAGTGAATTCCAGCACGAGCATGTTTGCCGGCTTTGTAATCTTCTCCGTCGTCGGATTCATGGCGCACGAACAGCAGAAACCTGTTGCTGAAGTGGCTGTATCAGGTAGACCAAACTCTCAACTTTACTAGTCTCAAATGAAAGAAGTGCGCTAAGAGGATTTATTCACCTTCTGGTTCCATTCAGGTCCTGGTTTGGCTTTCCTTGCATACCCATCAGCAGTGTTACAATTGCCCGGCTCCCCAGTGTGGGCTTGTTTATTCTTCTTCATGATCCTGCTCATTGGGTTGGACTCACAGTTTTGCACCATGGAAGGATTTGTTACTGCCATCATTGACGAGTGGCCACATCTTCTCCGCAAGAGAAAAGAAGTGTTCATTGCGTTCGTTTGCTTCATTTCATATTTGATTGGTTTAACCTGCATCACAGAGGTAATTGACGTACTGTACCTATGTGGGAATTATAATGGATCGTTTTGTGTGGATAGGGTGGTATGTACGTCTTCCAAATTTTGGACTCTTACGCAGTGTCTGGTTTTTGCTTGCTCTTCCTCATCTTCTTCGAATGTATTGCTATTTCCTGGGCATTTGGAGTTGATCGTTTTTACGATGGTATTAAAGAGATGATTGGTTATTACCCGATGAAGTGGTGGAAGTTCTGCTGGACTGTAACCACTCCAGTTATTTGCATTGTAAGAAGCATTTTACTGTTTTATTTATAACGGATGGATGATTGCTTGAGTTAACCATTTGCAGGGTGTCTTTATCTTCAATATTGTACAATGGACTCCAGTAAAGTACCTCAATTACGAATTTCCCTTATGGGCTCATCTCTTCGGCTGGTTCACAGCGCTCACGTCCATGCTGTGCATTCCTGGATATATGATCTGGATCTGGTACACGACACCTGGTGACAGAGAAATCGTAATTTCTTCAAAATTAAACAAATTTTCTCTCAATTGTAAACAACTCTTCTTATTGCAGAAAATCCGTCTTCTTGTTCGAATTGATGATGATGTTCCCACCGTGCGAGCTAAAATGGTGGCAGAGGCGCAAGCGCACGCGGCGGCGGCAGCCAAAATTTAAGCACAAACAATATCTCTGACTATTATTTAACTCAAATATCAACCACCTCACGTCTGCCCAAAAGTGCTAAATCCATTCAACTTGTTCATCATTACTAGGCCCATGTCACGTAATTGTATTTCGCTTTTTTGTTTATTAACTTATTTTATTATTGTGAGTTGACACTTTAACGTAATTTAAATCATGTTCAACGATGTAGCTAGTTGACTATTAGTAGGGCCCACTTAGCAGTGTGCAATTAGTTATGTTAGAGCCAATTAAGTGCCGCATATTAATCGGTGTTCGACAACAATATCGATGAAAATGTATATTTGCTTAATGTTTTGAAATAAAATAATACCATATTCCAACGGATGTTCTACCACTAACGTTACCTGCCAACTAGCAGAAATTTCTGCGGAGAAATTCCTGCTTTTATCTAAATTAAAGCATCGTATTCTAGATGGCAGCAGACTGCACTGTGCCGCATTCTGTTTGCGTCGCGACGCCCAACTTTCCAAACTGCATCGAGCGTCTCTCCTGCAGACTATCCTTTCGACTGACATAACCCTCTTACTCTCCTGACACCATGCCCAGGATTCTCCGCACCGCGACGCCCCGCGACGTATTCTCGTTTCATTAATTTACGTCGGCAAATTTTCTTTAAATACTTTAAATACTAGAAGTTGTTGCAATAGCCGTGCCTTAATGTATATCAACAACGCAAACCGTAAAAATTTTGTTTAGTGCACTTGGAAATTTAAAGCATATCAAATATTTCCTCCGACACACGGTAAGGGAATGGATCAGAAAATGATGTATGCCTTTCGAGGCTGGATCGCCTTCGTCGCCTTCATGGATCTGGGCACTGCTGTGAGGTCCTACATTGAGAAAAGGTCCTTCTTGAGCAGCACATTAGCTGAAACAGATGGGTACACATATGATGATGGTAGGGACTCCTTCCTAACGTTTGAAACTTAATCAAACTGATGAGGCTTCTTTTATGTTAGAGGAGTATACAACATCCAGGATTCTTGGAATTTACTCAATACTCAAGGCATTAGCATTAATCCACTGTACGTTGTACATCCACTACAAACCGTAAGTGGAATTGTGTTTTAAAATGTCGCCTAGTGTTGACGCATATGTATAATTATAAATTCCTCAATTATTTTTAGCGTGGTCAGCATGGGCATGTGTTCGCTGCTGGTCACGATCGTGCTATACTTCTCCGAAACGCTGTATTTCCGCGCAGCAACGCTCAGCTTCTACGTTGTCTTCCCATGCATTCTCAATGGTGAGCAATGAGCAAATATTTGCCTAATAAAACAAACCCACTTACTTGGTTTATACAAGAATTTAAGCAATTTATACACACGTCTATCAATTGTTTTTCTAGCAATAGTTGTGGTACATCTATGTTCGCCTACAATAATCCGTAACCATCAAGTAATTTGCTGCTTTTACCTTTTATAGCGCTCACCTTAGGTGGATTGATTTACCTCCCAAAGAAGCTAAAACTGTGGGACCCGCCAACCGATATTGATGAAGAAAATCATCTTCTCAAACATGCCAGCGCCATGAAACGAAGGCGCAATACGAGGAAGCATCAGCAATAAATTAATTAAAGTAATTAATTAAAAGTCGCGCCAAACTAGTCCTAAATAAAGACCCTAAGGATTTCTAAACAATCCCTTATACTTAACTCAAATTAGAAGAGATCATAGCATAGAGCACTGCATTTTCTACCATTACTAAGATTACAAAATACGAATTCGTGTTGATAGATTGAAGTTTGCATAAGGTGCAAAATTACTAGTCTAGGTTACTTAATAGTAGATTTTTTAAAGAAACAATTGGTGATTAATTGATTGGTTACGGTTTGGTTCTCGAGTTGTATGTATTTCGTTGTAACGTTTAAGACACTATGTTACCACTAACAAGGGATTAAATAATACTAGAACTGTTTCTGAAAATAACTTATTTAATTCCGAAGCCAGCGAGCCGTACATGTCCCAATCTAATTGGACCTCTTCAGCGCTCTCTTCCGGATGTTCTCCAAGGTCCCCTTGACAAATGTGTGGCATAAACCAGGCGCCAGGTACTCCATAGTATGAATAACGCTATTCATCAATGTGTGGGCATAATACCCAGTTGTATGATCTTGAACTCCCACGGAGGAAAGTGCTTCAGCAACGAAAGTTTTTGGAGAAGGTGCCATCCAAGTAGACCTACGGATTTTGCTCATGTTTGTAGCGACATACCCAGGGAGGATGCTCTGGATAACAATTCCATGCCCAGCATACTCCATTCGAAGATTATAGGAGAAGTTATCCACATAGGACTTGGACGCAGCGTAAACTGTTAGTAAAGGATTCGGGATAACAGCAGCTGCTGAAGAGATATTGATGATAACGCCGCGTTTACGGTCAATCATACCAGGCATTACTATCTTGCACAGATTGGTAACTGAGAGGATATTACAGTTAATGATGTTCTTGTAGAGGTTGGGATCCTTCTGTTCTAGGAAGTATTCAGGATGGGGGTAGCTCATGCCGACATTGTTAACCAGTACGCCTATTTCGAGGCCCTGTAGCTGTTTGTCTATTTGGTTGTAGACAGAATCACCTTCAGTGAAGTCAACTGCGACGGTTTTTGTAGTAATTTTGTGGGCTTCAGCTGGAAGGAAATGGGAAAGTCCCTTTGATTATTAACAAATAAAAATTGTTGCAAATTTTTTTTAGACACACGACGGTCGACTAATTCACAGCGTTTTATTTTATGCTGTGCTGTTCAGCTCAATTGCTTTTACATCGGTTCCGTGCAAGAATTTCGACCGAGACATGCGAATAAATGACATTGAAATTTGTGTAAAAGGTGCGCAATACATTCATGGCCTAAAAAATGCCATAACATGTTCTAGCATCGTCTCCAAACTTTACAAAAAAAATTTAATCCAGCGAGTTAAATCGCCTTCAACCGTACGCAATTATACATTCCATTTATGGCCCCACAGGTCGCGTCTTTAAACTGCCTTTATGCTAAATGAATCACACAATAAACGTCTCTGCATATTGATGAAGCGGCTACCTGCAGGAAATGATATACCTATTTCTCTGGCGACAACATCGAGCTTGTTTTGCGACCGACTAATCAACACCACATCCATTCCTTTTTTCGCCAAGGCATCTGCATATGCTTTACCCACGCCATCAGTGGCTCCAGTTATCACTGAAACAAACAATAATTACATTAACAGTAATACAATGCAGCAGTAATAACACAATGGCAATTTAGATAATAAATGGTATTATTATAATTGGGTTGCTTTTGACGCAGTAATAACATGCGTATCGGGATTAAAAGCAATTTTCAGGTTCAATGTTACATTACATCATTTGTATTGGATTTGAAATATTCAAGGATTTGTAGCAACAAGTTATACTCAACAACCTAATGGCACGCCATTAATGATACCTTATCAAATATTATCAGTAAATTGCCAATGGCACAAGTGAAGGTTGCTTACCAGCCCATTTTCCTGTTTCCTTGAAGTTGATGGTATTGATCCCGAGAATCGGTGCAAATATGTTGAAAATCAGGCGATAGAGAAACCGAAGCAGTTGAAATCCAATCAGGAGGACACAGATAAAACTTAGGCTATCCATGAATCCCATTTTGCTGGAGAGTAAGTTCTGAATATTTACCGGCACTTAGTTATTTTTGCTTCGTGCACACATAGAACGGAACGCGGCGCGTTCGACGTGTGGCACCCGCATGTGAATCAAATTCTACGCGGTAGCAAAATAAGGGGGACGCTAGATTATCGAATTTCTGGCACGCGGCTGCGCGCTCGATGCCAACCTGATATCAGACGATGCCGTTCGTTGACTGCAAATACTCTGAGGCATTTTGCAGCTCGCTTCCGACTTTCACGATGCGTGACCGCGATGCAGTTGCCGTTTGGTGCACTTTCTTTTGCTACTGGAGGTGTAGGAAAGAACAAGTCTCATTTCAAATCCCCTCGCCTGGGAAATATTTTCACTAAGGAAACAGAATGGAGAAGCCGCTTATTAGAAATGAATTGATTTGCAGGTTTGCTTTGTATTTGATTATGTTTTATTGCTTTTGCAACGATAAACAAATTATTATTTAAATGCTTGTAAGCCCGTGATCGCTCGACCGAGGATGAGTGCGTGAATATCGTGAGTTCCTGCAATAGATCATGGAAATAAGTTGGAAATAAGTAATATAGTATTAGGCTTAAATACTGCTTGTTCAGCATGGTTCAGGACGATGATGGTTATTTTTGCTGGTTCCACACCTACCTTCATATGTATTGACACTTTCTAAATTGACCAAATGCCTAATGATGTGGTACTCGTCGTGAATACCATTGCCTCCCAGCATATCCCTCGCATTGCGTGCAATGTCTAGCGCTTTCCCCGCGTTGCTTCGCTTCAGCATTGAGATCATCTCTGGAGTATGTCTACAACATCACCACAACATCAACGTCAAGTTGGTTACCGATGTTTTTCAATAATGCTAACTTATTTTGGTCCTTCAACCTCCCCAGCTGCAGACACGCATGCAACCCTAATGTAATATCCGTCATCATGTCCGCCAATTTTTTCTGAATCAATTGGTTACCAGCCAGTGGCTTTCCAAACTGTTTCCGCTCCAACACGTACGCCCGTGCGCACTTCATACAAGCCTCCGCCGCTCCCAACGCACCCCAAGCGATGCCATATCGTGCATTATTTAGGCACCCGAATGGTCCGCCCAAACCCTCTGCTTTTGGTAGCAGGTTCTCCGCAGGGACCTCGACATTGTCCATGAGGATCATACCAGTAGCAGATGTTCTCAACGAAAATTTACCATCAATTTTAGGTGTTGACAGGCCATTAGCATTCTGGCGTCTATCAATAATGAAGCCACGTATTTTGCCATCTTCCGTTTTAGCCCATACGATAGCAACGTCTGCAAGAGGACTGTTGGTGATCCAAGTTTTGCTACCAGTTAAAGAGTAGGTATTATTGGCTTTGCTATACTTGGCACGAGTCTCCATTGAACTGGGGTCACTCCCATGGTTGGGTTCTGTGAGACCAAAACAACCGAGAATTTTACCCTGTGCCATTTCTGGCAGGTATTTCTGTTTCTGAACTTCTGTGCCGTATTGGCAAATGGCACCCATTGCCAGGGAAGATTGTACACTAATTGCGGAGCGATAACCACTGTCTACTCTTTCAATTTCTCGTGTGAGAAGGCCATAAGCAACGTTGGAGACTCCAGCACAGCCGTATCCTTGGATGGTACAGCCGAGGACACCAAGAGAACCCATTTCCTCCATGATTTTTGTATCAAAAACTATAATACATCAAACACCATACTAAATGTAACCAACATCTCAACTCAGCATGATTCTGTAAGGGTACCTTCATTTCTGAATGCATTTGTTACTCTCGGCAACAATTTCTTATCACAGTAGGCTTTACAAGAATCCCTAAGGATAATTTCATCTTGAGTAAGAATTTCCTCAAGATTTAAAGGGTCCTCCCAGTTGAAAGTAGCTAAAACATCATGTTATCAAAAGAAATGTAGTTCATCTATTTCGTTTGTTACCTTTATAATGAGAACTAGCAGCAAATCTTGATAAATGACGATTCGCAAACAATTTCAACTTTGACAAAGCCATCTTTACGTCGGCAAGTTACCACATTCAGTCGCTAACTAAAATTTGAAGCCACTTATCATAGTTATCACCATGCACACCGCCAACAAATCCTACATCTATGACCGTCTTGACCTCCCGACTTAACACTACGTTGCGCACAGTTTACAACGCTTGATCTCTAATATAAATTCTATGTAATCACATCAGGTATTTATATATTTGTATGGCACTCGCGTGGGAATCAAAATAGATAAAATATGTGCGGTTTCTGATGTTACGTAATGATTAGAAATTTAATTCAAGTACGCTCAACTTCAAATAAAGAGTGGGAAAAAATATAGGAGTAGGAAGAGCACAAAAACCATTGCCCTCTACATTTAGGCAACAGAAACACATAGTTTTGAAACAGCTTTAAAATTTTATTTCTACAAATGGGATTAACGCAAACGTTTCAACAACTTAATTAACTATAAACATTATGCTTTACCAAATTTAGAATAGAAACGCTCGCAAAAGAAGAACAAGGAAAATCAGAAATGCGTATACTAGACTTAAGGAATAAAACATATTTGTTGAAACATAATAAAATAAGAATAAAAGATAAATGCGAAGTTTGAATGTGCCCGCTCATCTATCCCACCTGCTCATACCGATTTCAGCGGCACCTTTGGACACGGCAATTCATAAGCTACTAAGATCGCCCATAGGAGTGTCCAGATGCAGCACACAGAGATTAAACAGCTGAGAGGTGCGGCGACTCACTTGGGCGATTGGGCATCACGTACTAACTACGAATCCTAGAGAAATGGCTACAAACGGCTGCAAAAGCAACGAATTGTTGGCGTGATTCTAACCTACAAACAAGTTTATCTATAAAGTTGGGAGCGTTCGTTTGGTTCAGTACGCGAGAGTCAATGAAGTGATTTCAGCTAATTAATATTGAGTGCCTGCAAGCACAGCCGCAAATTCCTGGCACGGGTAGAAGACCAGTTTTCTTGTTCAGTGGCTGCCGCACTCTCTGATCACCACAAGTGGGGACATTACGCGTTAATCATTTGACAAGCCAAGAAGTGAACCCAGTCAGCCAACCCAAGTGAAAACATCGAGGGCAAAGTGGTGCATGGGGCGAGTTCACATCGCTTCGCACCTTACACTGAAAAGTGCCGGGAAAACTCGTGTATCGTCGAGTTGATGATGTGAGTGGAGCGGGTACGTTGCGCTAAATCTAAGCTTCTTAGCGTTATGTTATGCTAATCGCATTGGAGAAAAATCGTCTGCTTCACTTTGTTGACTATATTCGTTCGGGCAGTGCATTAAGTCCGTTAAGTCGCGAGACGCCAGCACCGAGAAGGTACACGGTCATCGAGAACGCGCTGCGTTTGTGGACCAAGACAATTGCAGTGCAACATATAAACATCACGTTGTGTTGTGTGTAAGGTGCGATTGCTTCCGATGACATTTTATGTTTCCAACGTATCGTAAGTTGTTTTGGGCTTTGTTGCGTCTACGTGCAGTACATGGAGTGTATTAGTTCAGGCATTAACAGAACCAATTGCAATTGATTAGTAGATATGCGACCGACCCCGTTGGATTAAGCACCCTCGGTGTTCAATATCGTAAACTAAATTGCGCGTAGTCCACATATAACCGGTGTGTTTCCATTACCACCAACATTAATCGTTTTCAGCCATTTTGTTAATTACTTCAAAAGAAAGTAGAGGAGCCGTCAAGACCGCACGTGTCCAATGGAGTGCTCTTTGTTGCAGCATGGTGTGAGGTCCTCAATTATGTAATGCAAACATGATGAACAAAGAAGATCAGCATAGTGTAGGGGCATGCGATGTGGCGGAAAATTCGTCGCTGCTTTCCCAAACCAAGGAGTATGCAGCAAATGGATCGCGCGTCGGAGGCGGCAGCTTCGAGTTCATCGTGCCCCCCGAAGCACCTGTCTTCAGTCCAACTGAAGTCGAGTTCCACGATCCTCTGGTTTATATTGATAAGATTAGGCCAATTGCCGAGAAATACGGGATTTGCAAAATCAAACCACCAGCTGTAAGAATTTTAATCACATTTTAGATGAACGTGGACTATTCGAACGCAATTGATGGGCGATTATTGCTTTTAGAATTGGCAGCCACCGTTTACAGTAGACGTAGATAAGCTCAAGTTTACGCCACGTATTCAACGGCTTAACGAACTAGAAGCCAAAACGCGCATTAAGCTCAACTTTTTGGACCAGATTGCCAAGTTTTGGGAGCTGCAGGGCTCTTCACTTAAGATCCCTATGGTGGAGAAGCGTGCATTGGATTTGTATACTCTACATAGACTGGTGGAAAATGAGGGTGGCTTCTCAAGTGCTACTAATGGACGGAAGTGGGCAAAAATTGCGGTTCACATGGGGTATCCCCATGGAAAGGGCACCGGTACCATTTTGAAGACGCACTATGAACGATTGCTATATCCATACGAGCTATTTACTAATGAAAAGAAAGTATGTCTCTCCTACTATTACCACCACAATTCCTCTTATATACATTGAAATTCGCTTACAGCCTAGTGACATGTTAATCGAAGACATCAAAGAAAAAGACGATGACTACAAGCCACCAGTCGGTGTGAATCCTGCTACTGGTAGTCCCAAAAAGAATGGTGTAATGCGGCGGTCATTGAAAGGCGGAGACAAAGGCAAAGAACTGCGAAGGTCCAGGAGCAACGGCGATCTTGACATCAAGCAAGAACCTGACAACAAAGAAAATAAAGAGAAACAAAGCGACGCCGAAAAGGAAACTCGAGATGGTAAGGAAGACTCGAAGGAGATGAATGGCACAAGGGATAAACTGAGAACTCCCATTAAGGGGGATCTGGAGCCCGCAGAGGTTGGCAGCAAAGAGTTGAAACGATTGCAATTTTTTGGAGCAGGTCCCAAGATGGCTGGATTCAATGTGAGGAAGCGCGCAGAGGAGAAAACACGAGGCAAAGTGGTCGACTACTGTGATTATGATCCTGTAAGTCAAGCATACCTAACTCTGTAAATCATAACGTATTGCTTCCGTAGCTGGCTAAGTATATATGCCAAAACTGTAAACGTGGTGACGCTGAAGAGCAAATGCTTTTGTGTGATGGCTGCGACGATAGTTATCATACATTTTGTTTGATGCCACCACTGGCTGAGATACCCAAAGGGGATTGGTGCTGCCCGAGGTGTATAGCTGCGGAGGTCAGCAAACCAACCGAGGCGTTTGGATTCGAGCAGGCTCACAGAGAATATAATTTGCAGCAGTTTGGCGAAATGGCGGATACATTCAAATCGGAGTACTTTAATATGCCTGTGCATGTAAGTGTGATATTGTATTCTAGTCACAGGCGTTGTAATCAATGTTTATTGCAGTTGGTTCCTACATCAATGGTCGAAAAAGAGTTCTGGCGAATAGTTTCTTCCATCGACGAAGACGTCACTGTGGAGTACGGAGCAGATTTACATACAATGGACCATGGATCAGGTTTTCCTACGAAAAACTCGATCAATCTCCAACCAGGCGATCAGGAATACGCCTGCTCTGGCTGGAATCTGAATAACCTGCCAGTGTTGGAGGGGTCCGTGCTTGGTTACATCAATGCTGATATCTCCGGCATGAAGGTAAATTGTTTTTCTTAGGCCTAACTTTGAGACGTTGTAATCTGCGTGTGCCCCAGGTGCCTTGGATGTATGTAGGAATGTGTTTTGCTACTTTCTGCTGGCACAATGAAGATCACTGGAGTTACTCAATTAATTACCTTCACTGGGGAGAGCCTAAAACATGGTATGGAGTATCCGGCATGCAGGCCGAACTCTTCGAAAAGACGATGAAGAGCGCAGCACCTGAGCTCTTTCACACACAACCCGATCTGTTGCATCAGCTGGTGACTATTATGAATCCAAATATTTTGATGAACGCTGGAGTGAAAGTATTTCGCACTGATCAACATGCAGGTGAATTTGTCATCACATTCCCGCGTGCATACCACGCTGGCTTCAACCAAGGGTAGGCAAAATCACATGCACTATGATACCAGGCTGACTAGTTTGTTTGGATATGATAATTGTACTTTGACATTTGCTCAGATCACCGAGCGACCGATTTTCCGCCCCCCTTTCCGTATTTTTTGTATTGTATTGACCTTGAAACAGAACGGGTTGTGAATTTGAAATCAGTAGTACAAAGGTGCTACCGTGCAAAGGACATATTCAAATGTGTACAAGCCAGCTCGTTATCAAACTGAACGAAATGCGTAACTAATTTGTATTTATTGCAGCTACAACTTTGCTGAGGCTGTTAACTTTGCACCAGCTGATTGGATTGCAATGGGCCGAGAGTGTGTTCTGCACTACTCGCAACTGCGAAGATTCTGTGTATTTTCTCACGATGAATTGGTGTGCAAGATGGCAACTAATTCGGATAAATTGGACATTACCGTAGCTGCTGCAACTTACACAGATATGTTGCGCATGGTTGAGACTGAAAAGAAATTGAGGAAAAGTCTTCTAGATTGGGTGTGTATTGAATGATGTTGCATGAGGTACGTGACTTTCATAGCGCTTGTTTTTGGCGTAGGGTGTGACAAATGCAGAACGCGAGGCTTTTGAGTTGCTCCCCGACGATGAACGTCAATGTGAAATTTGCAAAACTACCTGCTTTATGTCGGCGTTGACCTGTGAATGTACCAAAGACCAACTTGTCTGTCTGCGTCACTACACATCACTTTGTAAATGCGTCCCCAGTAAGCACACCTTACGGTATAGGTACACACTAGATGAATTGTTACCACTGCTGCGTAGCCTCAAGCAGAAGGCGGAGTCTTTCGATCGATGGGCTGATTGCGTCAAAACGGTATTAGATCGTAAGCGCTCGAAGAGTGTTACTTTAGATGAACTTCGTACCTTAGCTGCGGAAGCAGAAGGCAAAAGCTTTCCGAGATCCGATCTAATGCAAACGTTAGCGAATGCGATTGAAGATGCTGAAAAATGTGCCAGTGTAATAAGGCAACTGGACCTCAAAAAGGTTCGTACAAGGCATTCGTACGACCAGAAGAATAAGTTGACACTAGAAGAGTTGCGTCTGTTCCATGAGGAGATTGACAGTCTGGCTTGCATTTTAGATGAAGAGAAAATCGTAAAAGAGTTGCTCGACAAGGCAAATCATTTTGAATGTGAGGCTGAAAAATTGCTCAGTGTCCCATTGGCAGAATGTAAATTGAAAGACGTCGATGATACAATAAACTCCTGTAAGGATTTGTGCATCGAGCTACCCACTCTGAAGGCGCTGTCTGATCGCCACAGTCAGCTGAAATGGGTAAAAGAGGTTTTTGATGCACGCAAAAAGTCGGGCGACATTGCAGATATTGATACATTACAGAGCTTATTGCGGAAGGGGGTCGTCTTGCCAAATGATACGCTGATTGAAAGTATGCTGGGAGATATTCAGAATGTTATCACCCAAGCTGAGGATTGGGAGGCCAAAGCACAGGCGCTTTTTAAGAAAACCGGGCCCGACGTCTTAAGTGAAGCTGAGAACTTAATTAAGGCGGCTAGTAAGATTGACGTGTATCTGCCTACTGAGAGCCAGTTGATTGATAGCGTTAACAACATTAAAGATTGGTATAAACTTCTGCAGGAGATGAACTCATTGGAATTTTACCCGTATTTGTCTTCAATTGAGGACTTGATTAAAAAGAGTAAGAACTTTCCCTTCCAATTGGAAGAAGTTGACCGACTCAAAGGCTATGTGAAGGGGGCAAATGAGTGGAAAGAGAAGACGTCGAAGACCTTCCTGCGAAAAACGTCGACTACGTCGCTTATGGACGCATTGTCACCTCGATCTCAGATTGCACCTATGAAGGGGCGTAGAAGAAATACGGAAGAGGTGTTTAAAATCACAGAGAATATGGACCAGGCTTCATTGGTGGCGGCTTTTAAAGATGCCGAAGATAGAGAAATGAAGTTCATTGAGGCGACCAGAGTTGCTAATCAAGCCAAAGTATTGACCAAGGAATCCGAGTTGACTTTCTGCATCTGTTCCAAGGCAGCGTCGGGCTTAATGATGCAGTGTGAACTGTGCAATGATTGGTTTCATGCCGGATGTGTGCAATTTCCAAAGGTTTGTGGGAGAAGACTCCGAAAGAATATAAAGGCATCTGCCATTCACATGGGATTTAAAGACTGTAAATTCTTATGCTCCTATTGCAACCGGACAAGGAGACCCAGGTTGGAGACAATTCTGTGTCTTCTGATGGCGTTGCACAAGTTACTCACTAGAATTCCTGAGGGCGATGCTCTGCAATGTTTGACTGAGAGGGCTATGAACTGGCAGGATAGAGCAAGGCAGCTGCTGAATCATCCTGAGGTCACGGCTGCCACCGCAAGGATCCAGACGATGACGCAAAAGTACAACGACTCGAAGGCCAAATATGACGGACATGACGATATCAAGAAGGAGAAAGATGTTAGCAAAGCTTCAATTAGCAGTGAGGACGAGTCAGCAAGTGGCCTATCATCAGATGAGGATGACTGCAAGGAGGAGCATGCGTATTCAATGCATTCAAAGATGGGGGAGAATGATTTCAGCGTATCGCTAAAGGAGGATACTAGGGAATTACTGGTTGAATTGCTAATTGAAGGAGACATGTTAGAGGTCTCTTTGGATGAAAATGTCCAGCTCTATCAAGTGTTATTTATGTCCCGGGATTATAACAAGAGTCCTAATATCATTGACTTGGATGTAGGTTTTCACTCTCCATTGTATTAATTGACATACTGATGTACTCTACTTTCTTGTTATGCAGGTTTCGGTCAAGACTCAGCCCAGGAAGGGCCGTAAGCGACGTTCCGAGACAGATGACGTCTTGAAGAAGAAAGAAGTGACGCCACAGAAGAAACCCCGGACGAAGCGCACCCAAAAAGAGATTGGGGGTAATGGCGGTATAAAGGTGGCAGGTCGTAAGCGCAAGGGTCGCGCGCGCAACTCCCAATCTAGTTCGGATGAGGATGCGGACGAAGATGCCATGTGCGCAGTGGCAAAGTGCCTGAAGCCCGTCGGCGACGAGGTCGACTGGGTGCAATGTGACGGAGGGTGCGAACAGTGGTTCCATATGGCGTGCGTTGGTCTCTCGGCCAAGGACATTAATGAGGACGAGGATTACTACTGCTCAGCTTGCTCGCCGCCCGATACCGTGAAAGAACAATTGAAGTTGGCCAACGCCAATGACATAGTTATTGAATATTAAATTAATTCTATACGTAGCTGATGCGCCAAACAAGGGAGAAGACCTTACTTTCACAGTCTTTCTTTGATCAGCTATCAAGTAATCAGTTCTATCAAGATGCGTTTTTGTGATAATTATAGGCGTTAATTTGCGAATCCGCCAGGAGATGATTGAGATCCAGTGTAATTAAACCATGTTCGTGATTAATTTATTTACAAATTCATTTTATACATGCTACTTAGTAGTCGAGGGTTGATCAAGTGAGAGAAGCAAAACAGTATTGCGTTTGTTGGAAGCGGGCAGAATGTAAATAATGTTTGGACGATACATTGATTATTTTGTGTAGTCTTCATTTATTTTTATACGAAGTCTAAGCGAGACGTGGGAAAGCAGTAGCTAGTAGTATTGTGTTGACTGTAAATACTTAGTGGATGTGTTGATTGCTACTTTATTCACAAGATATAGTATAATTTAATGGATGTCAATTCATTATACACTTGGCAGAGTAGATCCGCCAAGCGCACGCATTGTAGCGACATCAAAAATTACCAAACCAGCGGCATTGAATATATTTTTGAAGAAATTATTGGTACATCCGCATAGTACTATTCCACCACCTGCGCCTGATTCTTCTTTCCTCTGGCGGCCAGAAATGGAGATGCAACATTGTACAACTTGTCCCGAATACGACGATCTAGGCTGCCTGGAACGGCTGATTTCTTGCCCCTCGTGGTAAAAAAAGGATCGTAGCCATCTTCATCGCGGCGAACCAGCTCCCAGCGCGGTTCCTCTGCAAACAATCGGCTCGTGATTAAGAAGGGATCCTTCTTGCCTCGGTTAGCCCAGAATGGGCCGTCGGCCTTAGTAGTACGCTTCCATATACTTCGATTAGATCTGGAGCAACGTAGATTAATAATGGCGTCTCTGCAGGTGCCAAAGCTTTCCTCGCATGATTTGAAGGTCTGCACTGCAGAGGGGCGCCTACCGGGAACCTAGATAAATCCATTATCATTTTTGGAGCCGTTTTAAATTTGAGCATACCTCTTCCGAAGACAGCTGCATGCACGGCACACACGATAGGAACGACAACACCAAAATAGCGACCGTATTTATATTTCTCATCTTGTTCCGTTTCCGCCTGTACAGGATACGAACTCTCGTCGACTGAAACAAGCCATTCGTTTCTTCGGCTTTAAATACACCTGTAGGTACGGGGAGCATGGGAATGGGAGTCGCAGGTCATGATACATGATTAGTACGGGACCACTGGGACTCACCATACGTGCTTGTCACTCACCATTCTGATTACTTTCCAGAATTTCCTTTACCGAACGACTTATGCCATGAGGCGGTCACCCAGCTCCCTCGAAGAAAGCACAATATAATGCACCATAATAAATTTCCTTCCAGTTTGCAATGGTACAATTCCTCCAGGGAAATTATGAATACTTTTTCTCTATAAATTACATTTCCTCGATTTGGAAATTCAAGCTTGAAGCGGTAAAACCATTAATTTCGATTGGGAAAAATCAAATTAATTTATTAAGCACAACCATTATTATTACAAAGTAGGAAACATAATAGACTTTGTTCGACTTTTTGGTTTTATCTAACTATTCGTACTAGATAGAATGCAACATAATTTCTCTATTATTTGTTTTGCGGCTAATTGAAGCATTTCTTGGCGGCGAATGTGTGGATTTGTATTTTTATGCTGAAATTACTTGGTTAACACCAATTATTCATGTGCTTACACAGCACTGCACAGTTTTGATATGTCTATTAACAAGCCTTGCGCGAATTGTTCCTGGGCATCTATTCACGCTTCTTCAGTCATCCTAGTATAAAAGACTTACCTCCCTAAAATTGAGATCATTGCAAATTTATAAAATTTATCTCCGTATGCAACACACAATGAGCATTATTGACGTCGGCCAAACCGACGCCACCCTAATTAATGAGGTATGGCTTGTGCATGCGAAAGCCGTCGACACGCGCCGGCTTGATCTCTTCTGCGACGCCACCCCACGCTAGTCGGAACTCGCGCGATCGCCATCGAATTGCCGGATGAAGTAAGGCATGTAGGAAGAGGCACGGCCCGGAGCACTCGCGAAACAACCAGCCCACGACAAAGTCAAATTTGTTGAATGGCAATGTTCCGTTCTGCAAGCGTAAAAAACAGCGCGTTTCGGCGTTAGAGTTCGAACTGGGAAGAGTGCAACACTCACTTGAACGATTGACAGCAGCAGCCAGTCACACATGAACCACAGCAGGATGTGAATGAGGTAGAAACAGAGTGAGTCCCACTTGAACAGGACGCTACCGGCCCACGCGGCCAGCGCTCCAATTAGCATACACTCGGACAACGGCTCAAAGAAGATAATGGTTGGGATCATGGCCATTCGTAGCTTGGCCCATCTAGTAACAAGGTTCGAGATTACGACAACTAGGTTAGTTCGGGGAGTAAGCATACCTCGTAAGACGAGCTTGGAATACATTCACTTCGCAAATCCCCGAGTTTTGCAGCGCTGGCTGGCTGCATATTCGAATGCGCCAATTTCTATCCTTGAAACTTTTTGCAATAAAGAAATCCTCCGCTAAATAGCAACCAAATGTTCGAAGGCCACCTTCTTCGTCCAGAGCTGCTTTGCGCATCAAGCCAGACATACCCGTATGGCAGTTTACCCGTAGCAAGTCGGCTACCAGGTATATTCGAGATTGGGCAGTGCCGAAATAGATCTACAACAAGGTGGTAGCAACAATCATTACGCTATTGGAAAGTAATTTTACCTTTTCTAGTGTCGCCGCAAATCCTTCGCGATCTTGCGTGAAGGGCATCTGGTGCACGAGCGCCGTCCCCTCAGACATGAAGCTCATCATGTCCTGTAGCGTGTCTTCTTTCACTAGAAAATAATTGTGCTTAAGGCACTGTACAATAGTAAACAAACACAGCTTGCATGTGATGCTTGGTTAGGTCAACGGCAAGACTAATCGAATTTCATGCAGACAGTTGATAAATGTAGCAGTGTAGAATTTTACAAATCAGTCATGCATATATCATAAAGAGTAATAAAAATAGATCAAATCTTACTACGTATTCCACTGTCAGAAATTAATATAAACTCATAACTAGCAGCCTCATAGGCCTTATGTAAATTATTAATCTTTGGATTGACACCCACACAAGATCCCCCAATAAACATGTTTGCTTCAACTGATGGATACTTGTCCATCAGACCTTTCACCACCATTATTGCTGGATCAGTGTCATCTTCAATGCAGAACATGATTTCATACTGCAATCAAACACTTGTTAACAGTAGAAAGAAAGTTTCTCCATATCACACAATCACCACCTTGGGATAATCCATATTAAAAAAAGTTTCCAAGTTTGTAGACAAATTGGAATCAATGCCCAATAATGGCTTAAGTATTGTCACACCTGGCAATGGCACAGCATCAAGCTGCTGTGGTTTGGTTTTCTGGTGCAATCGGTACTTGCTAAAATAAAATGATGAAACATGCAGCACCTGCACATCTCCACAATCATGCACTCACCCATAGATGATGGCTAACAAATGCAGAAGCCATAGAGAGCACCAAAAGACGAAAAAGAAGATTGCAACACCATACTGCGTGTAGATTATCGGCGCCATCACTACAACGTCCAGTCCCTACACTTGGTTTTAAATAAGCATTTAATGCGTGCGTTCTGTGCGCCATTCAACGCGACTGCGGCGACCGGCGCTCCGCATCGCCAACGCTATGAATACATCTTGCAATGTGCCTTTCCAGCAGTTGTAGTTAGATTATTATATGGGTAGAAGTAGCAAGTAGTCAACGCTGCATCATGCGCTCAAGGGGTTCGGCAAGTGGATACCGTGAATCACTCAGCAAACCACTGGCGAAACAACAATCGTGGTAATTTCGAGGACGCACTCACACGTTGCTCCAGCTTATTTGAGGCGCAGCAATTACGGACGCCAGATTACGCCAAGTCTATGTTGGCACACCACACGCCCTGCAAACTAAACGACCACTTACAAACTATTGCTTCAACAGCACAGCGGGTCTAGCTGAGATAAAATACGCGGGTGTCGGGCGCCATTAGCATTTTACGCCGTTCTGCGGTAAAAAAAAAAACGCTTGCGCCGCTCTATCCCAAGATCGGCGCGCCACGCGCGAGCGTAGCGGAACTAACGATACAAGAGGCGCCCACTGAAGGGAATAAAAAAAGGCCACAGAATACTTTCGAATATGTTTATAAAGGTGTATATCGTTTATACTTAGTATATAATAAATTTATTTCAAATAAAATGTATGAAAAACAGTCAAATAAAATCGTGTAGATACAAAGATGCGGTGGACAAACGCATGACGGAGGAGCGCGCAATCAATAAAATAATAAAACTCAATATAAAATACAAAAGGGAATCTATCGTCGTTATGTACAGCAATTTCATTTGAAGCTCATCACAGTAATACACGAACGCAATAATAATAGACGCAAAATCAACGAATTCCTAGCAAACGCATTGCGCAGCCAAGCCAGAGCCAAATTGAACAAATGTTTAAATACTTTATGAATCAGTGCAATATATGCTCCACTGAAACCCGCACATGCGACAGAGCGTTGATATATCAGACAGGCGCAGTGGCAGGCTTCATTGAACTCAACAGACTATTCGTACGTGATACACACTTCATTATGTACTAGTTACCATCCGCATTCGCCGCCACTGTTCGGATGTGGGTGCAAATCAAGACCTTGATCGGGATATGAATGAACGAATGAATACATGGATTAGATGCAAGTTTCGATTCCGCACACTACCAGTCGCCGCACGATTACACCCAGGAGTCCTTACCAGCCGCGGCCAACGCCTGCTGCTCATCCAGGTGATTGGCGTTGCCGAGACTGGGCTGCCGGTTGCGCTTCTTGTCCATGTTGACCTGGGCGTACAGCGGCTCCGGCTGCAAATAAGCAAAACAACATGAGTCCAGCGCCCATCACTGCGTGGCATGGGTGGGAAGGGTCTGGTCTGGTCTGGCGGTAGTAGGCGTGCTTTGTTGTGAATGGTGGGTGCGCTGGTCAGGGGCCTCTCGTTTGCTAGGCAGCAACCCTATCTTTGAGATGGAGGATGTCATGTGCAGTGCAGTAAACCAAAGGCCCCAGCAGCTCTCGTTGGGTGACTAATTGCGATGGGCGATTAATTGGCAACCTTGTGAACGCTGCGTGTCTGCTTACCTGGGGCCTATGAAGCTGGTGCACGTGCTTTGCCTGTTGCTGCTGTCAGGGCCTCTTTCGCTCACCCACCCTCACCCTCGCTCAGAAGAATACGTAACTGACCCAACCACTTCGCTTACATGTACATACTTTGGAATATAGGTGCTAATAAGCTAATCGTTAGTGTACGCTGTGGCTATCGGAAGTGTAAGTGTAGACTGTACATGAACATTGAGATACATTGATGCGTGAGGCCATGAGTTGCATGTCGTTATTAGTAATATACTATGTTAAGATAGTGGAACACGTCCATAATACTGCGTCCAAGTACCACCCCTGGTCGCCAGGGACCACAACTAGCCTAGTATCCGGAAATATGCCTCTGAATTGACTTGATTCGGCGCGAATGCGAGGCGCGTGCATTAGTGACTTACTGGAGGAGGGTGTGGGCCCGGGCCGGGGGTGTACGCCCTAACGCTGCCCATTGCGGGCTGCAGGTCTGGATATGCCATGTCAGCCATGGGGATGTCCTCGTTCTGCAAAGAATGCGTCAACTAGCGTCTCATCTACATTACAGTGTGCACCGAGCAAGTGTGCCTGGCTGGCTGCGTGCCTGGCGTGTTGTGCGCTTACCCGCTGGTAGACCGGTGCGCCGCCCGCTGCGCTGGAGTTGCCGGCGGCCGCCGATGAGCGCGACGTCCCTGTGGCCCCTTGGCCGGCGTTGCGCTTCATGGTGCGATCCTCGTAACGCGTGCCGCTCTGCGAAGCCATAGGGCGGTTCAACGTGCTGTTCGCGTTGTTGGGCGAGTTGGGGCCGGCGTTACGCGCCGCCACCGTCTTCGTGACAAACTCCTGCTCCTTCCAGCCGTGCTTCTTGTAGACATCGCGCAGATCCTGATGCTGCCACATCGTAAAGAGCACTTGTCCGGCAAACTTGAGAACACGCGGCGTGTACTTTTGCTTCTGTTTGGTGATGGTCATCAAGCGGTCGACGCCGCCCGCCTCGAGCAGCGATCGGCTGAACTCGGCGTTCTTTTTGATCACCTCGTTGAGTGTGGCCAGCACGGCGGCGATCGTGTCATCGGAGGTGGCTTGATCGTGTTGTGCATTGCCGGACGGCAGCTTTTGGACCAGATCGCGCATGGCATACTTACCAATTAATTCCTTATTGCGGTGGTCAATAGCCAAATTACGTAGGGCGGTTGCTACCGCGCAGACCACTCGATCTACCTCCATCCGTAGCAATTCCACAAGAATGGGCAAGCCCTTCTCTTTGCGCACCGCCGCTCGAATCTCGATGCTGGGCTGCCAGTAGCAGGCCGCAAGGTTTTGTAGCGCGCCTGCAGCTGCTTCAAGGGTCTCCGGGTTTGAACAACTTTGCAGCAGAGCAAGATAGGACTGCACCACATCCGGCTGCCACAGCAATTCCGTGCCACGCCACACTTCGCCGCGTGCAGATGAGCTGTTGGCGCCAGCCAGGCCTAGCCCGCCTACGTTGTTCTCTTTGGCGTCGGACGCCGCCGCATCCTTCTTCTTTTTACTGCCACCGAAACAGCCCAAGTTGTCCCCTGTAAACAATTGGGACAGTAAATGGGAACTAGGATACATTGCGGGCGCAGTACTACCTTTGGAGCTGGTCGCAGCGACGCGACTCTGCGTGGGCAGCGGATTCTTGTCATAGTTGGGATCTTCGACCTCTTGACACCGATACGATAAATTTCTTAAGATACAAACGCAATTCTCTACAATCTTATTGCCTATATTCGACTTGTCTATGGCACAGCGCACAACAAACAACAACGCATCCACAAGCCCATCACATTCACGCAACTTCTTTCGCGCATATTCACCCGCCGAGCTTACGTTGCGCAGCACGCCAGAGGCGTTCCGAAACACGGTAGACCAGCACGTTTCGCCCGAATTTCCCGCAGGGTCCCAGCCCGAGTGCGGGATAATAATATACGTCACAATCACCAACACGCCGTCGTCGATAATAGCGCGCTTGAGATCCTCGCAGGAAGACATGTTCCAGATGACTCCAGTTACCAGTTCTTTAATTTCCACTTCGCTGGACCGTCGCAGGAGGTTAATCAACGCTGGAATACCGCCAGCATTCTTAATAGCTCGCTTGTTCTCGTCGTTCTGTCGGCCATAGGAAAGATTGCGCAGTGCGCCGCACGAGTTGCGGAACACCTCAACGCTGTCGTGGTTAAGCAGCTTGACTAGCGGCGGGATACCGCCCAACGCGCGCGTCTTCTGCTTGTTCGGATCGTCCATGTAGCATAGGTGCTGCAGGTAGGCCGCTGCGTTCGCCTTAATAACGTTGTTAGGATTGTTCAGGAAGCCAATCACCTCGGTGAGGTTGGGATCGCGCCAACGCATACCGCGCTGGTCGTCGTCAGTGCCGCCCACGCTACCTGGAGAGGCCATAGCGTGCGCCCTCCCAATGGCTGGCGCCGGCATGCCAATACTATGCCCATGCAGATTCATCTTGCTCATATGTTTCTGCAGCTCCTCATCTTCAAACATGGGCAACGCTGCACTAACCGGGACATTAAGGGCCTCGTCGTATGGACGCGACACGTATGCAGCGCCGGCATGACCCCCAGCAGTGCCGTATGGAGAGGGCGACACGTAGCCGTAGACGACAGCAGGATCGTCCTGGTATGGATCTAGAATGGCTCCGCCCGGTGACGGCGTGATTCGGTAATGTTCGTCCACATCATAGCCCGCTGCCAAATAAGCCCCAGCTGTTTGTGCGTTCAGTGGCAGGGGCGATGGCGCGCCACTATGCTCGCTTGGGCTGGGTGGAGTGCCGGTACGCTCCGTGGCGGCTGGGTAGCCCATGTAGGTGCCGTAGGCATTAGGTGGTGGGTAGTGCTCGTAGTCCTGATAGTGCGAATGTTGGTGATACTGGGAGTACACATGATGCGCCGGCTGCTCCATGTAGTCCACGTACTGCGCGTGCGGATGCGTCGGCAGAGATGCGTGCGGATGTGGGTAGGCCCCAATCGGAACGGGTACGTATTCGGCTTGCGCGCCGTCGCCCCCTAGCTGCTGCACCACTTTGGTTACGGTTGTAACCTGCTGTGTCGTCTGCTGCTTGTGGGCGCCCCCTCGCACTAGTGGCTCGTCGCTGTGTACGGACATGTGGCTCGAATTGGGCGAGTGCTCCGAGTGACCATTGCTATGCGCGTGATAGTCGCCAACCGATACGCCGGTTTCTTGCCCCCTGCAATCATAAAGAAGGCACCAACGTTACGTACAGCCGACAACGATGTATTTGTTTCATCAGCGTGAAATTTAGAATTAGCCGAACAAACTCCAAGAACGGACTAGGTACTCACTTGTAGTGCGGCATATCGCTGGCCTTGTCTGGCAATACTCGCCTAAAATGATAACAGACAACGATTTGAGTGAGCTGAATAAATTCGAGAATGGGCAATGTCGCTAAGGGGCATGAAAAGCGTTACCTTTGCGTGATCTGCGTGTGGGTCACACTGTGCTCCTGCCGCTGCTCCACGCGTCGATGCACCAGCCTGGCATCGAAACAAAACCCAATGATTTAACCGATGGCTCGGGCAATACCGAAAGATACAAGCCATTCAAAGCTACGCATGCACGCATTCGCCGGCTTCGCTCTCGGATATCTCTTATCGATATTGGCGCATTTTCGGCTACTCAATTATTTGTTTAGTGTGGAGTAATATGATCGCAGCAATTACAGGCGCTTTACTTACAAGCAGGAATCCATTAGCTGGTTAGTGGACATCGCGACCGCAGCAATCCCTCAACCCTGTATGTTTCGTGTGCAGTGTTCGCCACATGCAAATACCAGCAAATATCACGTTAGTTTAACGTTAGAATGCGCAATGATTGCACTTAGTAATTGGTTAGGCATGGTGTACTCAACAACTTCTAACACATAAATACCTTGTTTGCGGCGAAGTCAAGTTAATGGATTTGGACGAGTCTTCTCATCCTGCAGGTGCATTTCTGAACTGAAATAAGAGCACAATTAACCACCTGCATTAGGCCTAAAGACTGTGATCGTGCACCAGGTGTGTTTGCTTAGTTAGCAATTTTCAATTACACGGGGCGGGGCGAATCGTGTTTACGTACCACTTGCTTTACGCGCAGCACCCCAACCGCCGCGAACTCAACCACCCTCAACCAGCGCTACTACGCCGGCCTGGAATGCGTTTCCTGCTTTTTATCTCCGCCGCCTACTTTGCATCCGCAGTAATGGATTCCTCGGCGATGAGGCGGATGCATCCGTCTACGTCACCACAACTCTTAGCTGGTCAGCAAAGCCCTGCTGGGAAGTTACTTGGCTCGTGTGGATTGTTGGGCTTACCGCCCCACGACGCTAGCCGCACTCTCACCGCACGCACGCACACAGCACACCGATCCCAGGCGAGCCGCCGAACGGATTCGATCGCTGCCGCCCGTGTCACATCACTCGCGTCTCAGCGTAAACTTGCACTTTCTCCGCGCTGTACTCGCCGCCGACGTCGACAGAGCCACAAAAAACGCACCAAAGGCGTCTCAGTCGGTGCTAACGAAGCTCGGTCTCGAATTGCGAATTGTTAGCGGCTCGCCTAACACACGGGCCTCGAAGACGCTCGGGCGCGCAGGTTCACCGCTCAGGGGTGTTCGAGCGGCGGCGGTTTGAGGAGGAGGCCATAGCGCTGCTGCCCCGCCGTGCGCGTTTCGTGTTGCCTCGATTTTACGACGTTGCCATTAATGCGATGCAAGCTTTCAAATATCTATGGCAATTTATGGTCCAGGCGTTCTATAAAAATACACAAGTCCGGAATATTACAGTTTTTTTACTCAGTTCAATTTTTATTTGATTGCGGCGCAGCGAATACAAATGCTCTGGAAACGTCGCAAATTAGCACTTCATTTTCTACGTAGCAGCAACGTTGCATTTGCGTGTCACCAGGTAGATTGGGCATGAGCAGCCTGAGGTAAGTGAATAGGAATAGGGTGGATGTTACAGAATGGTAACATCGTCGTCGTACGGGTGCAAATTCAAATATTAAATCTGCAGCTTCTTATTTTATAACGCACCAGGGTGATTGACGTCAGCGCGTGAAAGGCCACGGAAACACAAGTGTACACGTATCGCAGTGCGCGTGTACTTCTTCAGAATGTCGTCTTCAGCAATTTTTATCTTAGATGTGAAGGGCAAGGTGAGTCTGAATTGCCAATAGTATTGGCCAATAATCGCTTGGGTTGGCTGTGTTTTAGGTGTTAATTTCACGAAACTATAGAGGTGACATTGACATGGGTGTGATTGACAAATTCATGCCATTGTTGATGGAGAAGGAAGAAGACAGCATGCTAACTCCCATTTTGCAAACCTGTGAAGCCACATTCAGCTACATCAAAACAAACAACTTGTATATTGTCAGTATAACTAAGAAGAATGCCAACGCCGCCCTGATTTTTGTATTTCTGCATAAAATTGTCCAAGTGATGTCTGAGTATTTCAAAGAGCTGGAGGAGGAAAGCATAAGGGATAATTTTGTTGTCATTTATGAGCTCATGGACGAGTTGCTAGATTTTGGTTATCCACAGACCACAGATAGTAAGATCCTGCAAGAGTACATCACTCAGGAGGGCCACAAACTGGAGATTCAACCGCGAATACCAATGGCGGTTACCAATGCAGTGTCCTGGCGTTCGGAGGGCATTAAATATCGAAAAAACGAGGTGTTCCTGGACGTCATTGAGTCGGTCAATCTGTTGGCCAATGCCAATGGCAATGTCCTACGTAGCGAAATTGTGGGCGCGATCAAAATGCGGGTATACTTGTCGGGAATGCCAGAATTACGACTTGGATTGAATGACAAAGTCTTGTTTGAAAGCACCGGCCGCGGCAAGTCGAAGAGCGTCGAGCTGGAGGACGTCAAATTCCACCAGTGCGTCAGGTTGTCGCGGTTTGAGAATGATAGGACCATTTCGTTCATTCCCCCTGATGGCGAGTTCGAGTTGATGTCATACAGACTCAACACTCACGTAAACATTGCACTGAGTGTCAGCAGTGTTTATATTCGCCTGTTTTAGGTCAAACCGCTCATATGGATCGAGTCAGTTATCGAGCGTCACGCGCATAGTCGAGTGGAGTATATGATTAAGGCAAAGTCGCAGTTCAAGCGTAGGTCGACCGCCAATAACGTGGAGATCATCATTCCAGTACCTGCCGATGCGGATTCGCCCAAGTTCAAGACCACCATTGGCAGTGTGAAGTACGCTCCGGAACAAAATGCCATTACGTGGTCGATCAAGAGCTTTCCGGGCGGAAAGGAGTACCTGATGCGGGCGCACTTCGGCTTACCCAGCGTCGAGTGCGAAGATGTAGAAGGCAAGCCGCCCATTCAGGTGAAGTTTGAGATTCCATATTTCACGACGTCCGGCATACAGGTACCGCACACGAAAATATCAGGAAAATGAAAAAAAAAAAGAAAATAGGACGTGCGTTCATTCCGTTTGCTTTCAGGTGCGCTATTTGAAAATCATCGAAAAGAGCGGCTACCAAGCGCTTCCCTGGGTGCGTTACATTACGCAGAACGGAGACTATCAACTGCGCACGAACTAGTTTAGCTTTAGTAGTTGTTTCGTTGACGATATGTTGCGTATCGATAATCACCCGTATTTGTTTATAATGCATTTGGGGCACTTGCGTTGAAAATATATTTTGGAAGTACCAATGCAGCATCTACACCGCCGTCATCTAAATTTTGTATTTTCTTATTAAATACTTACATAAATCACAAATCGGAATATTAGCAATAAACCTAAGGCATTATTAAATGGTATGCCAAATGGAGGTATATTGGTCCAATCACTGACTGTTCAAAGGCAAGTGGAATTTGATGTGATTGCTTCCACACTTGTGCTTTGCAATCAGACCCATATCCCCCATCCAGCATATGTGTATAGTAGCATTGGAGTTGTTAAATGAAACAAATCTGAGCATGCACTGCACACCAAGCAGTCACATTGGCTCTGCTTGAGTTCACTTCTTGGCTAGCTCATTGGACAGCCAATCTAAGCCCTCATATAGACCTTCGCCCTGAGTGGCACAGGTTGACTGAATATACCACTGAAAGACAAGGTATTTGTTAGAGCTGTGCTGCAAGCAGAGGACCAATTGGGCTATTTGGCTCACCTGGCGATTACGTAGTTGGTTCAATTGCAATAGATCTGTGAGTTCAGCTGCATTCATTGAATTGGGCAGATCCTGTTTATTGGCGAAGACCAAGAGGATCGCATCGCGAAGTTCGTCTTCCTGAAGCTGAAACATTTGGTGTCAATTTGTTGCAAACACAGGCACAAATATTACTGCTAGCTTACCATGTTTTGCAATTCCTTCTGTGCCTCTCCTATTCTCTCTCTATCATTTGAGTCAACTACAAAAATGAGGCCCTGAGTGTTCTGGAAGTAGTGGCGCCAGAGCAAACGAATCTTGTCTTGACCGCCGACATCCCACACCGTAAAGCAGATGTTCTTGTACTCCACAGTCTCCACATTGAAGCCAATTGTGGGAATTGTGGTGACAATCTCACCCAACTTGAGTTTGTACAGAATGGTGGTCTTGCCAGCAGCATCCAATCCAACTAAAGAGGCACACGCAGGTTGCGAGGGGTAAGTAGTTTAGATTATTTATGCGACATTCGTCGCAATTTAGTTTGCATGAAGTTAATGATGAATGAGTCACACATAACCTTCCTTACCCATTAGAATTCGCATCTGCTTTTTGCCGAAGAGTTTGGTGAGGACGCTGGATATTGTCAGGCCCATGGTGGCTTCGATGAAGTGGCAATTTGCTGCACAAGTACGCGGATTCAAGAAAGTCTACAAAATTACGGCACTTGCCACGTCGTAACGATAGCGGACTTAGCAGACTTGTGTACACCGTGCAAGTGACGCGCCGACACCATAGAGCAAATAATGGGATGGAGACCGTTTACACGATGTACACTGCATACAACGAAATTCGGAAATAGTTCTACCAACGGCCGCAAAGATGGTGTAGCGGTGTAGCTTGTGTATGCGCCGAAGCGGTAAATCTAAATTGTACAGGAATTATAGTGGTAATCGTATACAATTCATCTAGTGATTAAAGGCATAGCCTAAATGGAATTTATTTCTGTTTATGCTCTTTGCAAAAGAAATAACTATTTCCAGCTGATGCTTATTGAAGGTTGACGGCGTTTGGAAGTACTAGTTCCAGGTAGTTTAAACTAAACATGCGCTAACAACAAAACAATTGCTTTTGATTGTGCTCAATAGGCCTTGCCAAGCCGAGTTCTTGCAAATATCCTGTTGCTGCAGAGCACTTGCGCATGTTGAATTTCTCACCGCACGTAGTCGCTTTCCATGGCTATCCACGCCTTAGCCGTGCCGCAGCCCGTATGTGCGCAATCGCAGGCAACTACGGTAGTCTATCTCCCTGTTGGTGCGTGCTGGCAGCAGTTCCAACCGCTGCATCGGTTGCAGGGGCAAAACGGCGAAGCGGACTACGCGGCAGATTGCAGTCGCGGCACGCTTCAGCGATCGCAAACGGGACACGTAGTTGTGAGCGCATCGAATTGACCGAATTAACGGTGTTCAAGCATTCGACATCAGCAGCTAGTCGACAGCTTCTAGCTGCAAACGTGCAAACAGTAGCAGCAGTGACTGGCGGGCGAGCAGTGTAGTGCCAGCGAATACGAGCAGTACGAGTGTGGAAAGCGGCCGGAGCGTTTTACTTGCGTCTACTTAGTCTACTGCACTTGTGTGCGTTATTGCTGCTGTGGACGTTGAATTTTAAGTGTTCTGCAAGATGAGCACCCCCGTGAAGAAGGTTCCGATTCATTTGCAGGTATAGGATACAACCGTTGTTTATTTTTGTTCTGCTCCGTGCTGCATGTATTGGGCAGTATTGGCGTGATTAATAAAACTATTGCGCCAACAAAACGAACGCTTGCTAGAAATCAACTGCAATATTATACAAGCCCCGGCTTCTAGCAAGCGTGGAAGATTGTTGGGCGATTGCGGGATGCGTGATAGGCAGGCAAGCAAGCAGAATTATTGATTTTCCCACGCCGGAGCAGTTATGCGTTGAATGCGATCCTGTGCCTGCTCCGGCGGCAGGACGGGCGGCAGGAATTGGCTGAATTGATCGCACTGTTTGCCGCTTACTGCACACAGCGGATGTAGCGCTTAATTAAATCCGCTGGTATGAATGCGTTAATTAGGCCGCGGAGAACACGGGTGAGCACCAAGCCATTTCTAAGCCTCCCTCTGTATTAAATACGCAAATACATTTGGGTTTCATTCATTCCGTTTACATTCGCTGCGTTTATTTCTGGCGCACTGCGTTGGGCGCTCAGTGCAGCACCAACACCATGGGGCAGTAGCACGTGGTTTGCTCTATGTTCTAAGTTGAAATGCACATTTTTGTTAGAGTTCGCAAAATCGACTCATAATCAAGAACGGCAAGATCGTCAATGATACTGGCATCACGGAGGAGGACGTCTTCATAGAAGATGGCATCATCAAACAAATCGGAAAGAATCTCATTATTCCGGGCGGCACGCGTGTCATTGACGCCCGTGGTCGATTCATTCTTCCGGGAGGTATCGATCCACACACCCACTTCGAATTTGACTTCATGGGTACTCGCTCAGTGGATGATTTCTACCAAGGGACTAAAGCCGCCATTGCCGGCGGCACCACCATGATTAGTAAGCATGCCTTATATATGCTGTGTCGATAAACACGGCGATAATTGCAATGTATGTTTGCAGTTGACTTTGTCTTTCCCAAGAAGGGAGAGTCCATCTTGGACAAGTACCACGAGTATCGGCAGAAGGCGGACGACAAAGTTTGCTGCGACTATGGCTTGCACGTGTGTCTGACCTCGTGGAATGATCGCGTCCGCGAGGAGATGAAAGTGCTATGCACGCAGCATGGCATCAACTCCTTCAAGATGTTCATGGCGTACGATTTTATGCTCAACGACGAGGAGCTCTATTCGGCCATGGAGACATGCAAAGAGTTGAAGGCGCTGGCTCAAGTACACGCTGAGAACGGATCCATTATAAGGAAGAACGTCGAGAAGTTGAAGGCCCAGGGCATCACCGGCCCCGAGGGTCATGAAATGTCGAGACCAGAGAGCGTCGAAGCAGAGGCCGTCAACCGTGCGTGTGTCATCGCCAAACAAGTAAGTAGCGTGGGCAATTGCCAAACTGTTCCCAGAAACAACGTCAGGGTGATGCATTATTAACCTCACACACACCTTAGACGCGGTGCATCAGTTTAAGGCGCCGATTCGTGATTCGCCCCCAATCGTTTCTTCTTTTCCTAGCGTAGGATTTGTTTTGATTTTAATGCGGGCCCTCTCTGGGTCTCGTTTTAGGCAGATTGCCCACTGTACGTAGTGCACGTTATGAGCAAGTCCGCCGGCAATGTAGTGAGAGAACAGCGTGCTGCTGCTGGGGTTCAGGTGTGGGGCGAGACCCTGGCTGCCGCCTTGGGCACAGATGGCAGTCATTACAAGCACACCTGTTTTCATCACTCTGCTGGGCACGTGTTGAGCCCTCCCTTGAGACCCGATCCAAGTACACCCGGATATTTGATGCAGTTACTGGCACAGTAAGTTGCGCCGCCTCCATCTTGTCGATCTAACAATTACGCCTGCTTCGCGCATCGGTTGTAATCTAACATGCATCATGCGGTTGTGGGTCTGCCTGCCTATCTCGGCTGCTGTGGCTTCTTGTGCGATTGTTTGCAATCACAGGTTGGAGCGTCGCTGTGCATCGACGGCGTGTCGACGGGCGAGTCGGGACAAGTGATCCGGGATGCCCAGGCAAGTGGACAAGCCGTATACGGGGCGACGCACGTCCACAATCTGAGTCTGATTGGCAATCCGCATGCGGTGCACACGATTGCCTCACCTCCGCTGCGCTCCAATCCAGACGCACCGGAAAAGATCTGGGACTTGATCGTCTCGTAAGTCTATGGGCTCCTTTTTTAACACACTCAACAAGCAAGTCTCCTTGAATTGACAATATCTAACATGCTTTGCCATTAACGCATTAACACCATGCGCTAAGCATATTGATGTGTGCCGGAAGTGACATGTTTTCTCTGCTCTTGCCTGTAGGGACGTGCTACAATTGACCGGAAGTGATCACTGCACATTCAAGAAGGAGCAGAAAGCCATGGGCCAAGGCGACTTCTCTAAGATACCCAACGGCGTCAATGGCGTGGAATCCCGCATGGCGGTGATCTGGGAGAAGGGCGTGCACTCTGGTTTGATAGATCCGGCGCGATTTGTAGCCATCACTAGTACCAATGCAGCCAAGCTCTTCAACCTATATCCACGCAAGGGCTGCATTGTTGTTGGCTGCGATGCCGACATTGTCATATGGAATCCGACGAAGACGCAGACCATTTCTGCAAGTACTCATAACTTGGCCGTGGATTTCAATATTTTCGAAGGCATGGTATGCCACGGCGTCCCGGAGTTTGTCATTGTCAATGGTAGGGTGTGCGTGGATGATGAAAACCTGCGCGCTGTGCAAGGACATGGTAACTTCCTGGAGACTCCTGTAAATGCCCCGTTCCTCTACAATCCCGAGAAGCTGGAGGAAATCTTTGAATCCAAAAAGAATGGTGTCTTGGACGAAGTAGAACTCCAGAACAAGCTAGCCAAGGTAAAATAAAGCATAGGTATACCCTACAACGTTTTGCTACTCTTTTATTTTTGCTGTACTGACTTTACATAAACTTGATTATGCATTGTGTACTACTACTTTTAGTTGTCTGCCTTTGGTCTGTATGCGTTTGTTTTCTGTCACTTACTCTTGTTTGAATAACGCCATTACAGTAGTTCTTAGAAATGTTTGTGGACGCATATGATGGGCATTAAAGCCGTTTTTGTGTGTAAAGATCGAATTTGAGCCCAAGACATGCTACACGCCTACTCTACCAGATTCGGCAATCGGCACGCCATCTTGCCGTGGTGCTAGGCCCGAGGGACAGCGCAACATCCAAGATTCTACGTTTTCCATTAGCGGTAATTCAAACAACTTGCAATTATTTGATCGTAAGGATCGTATTCAACTTGTGCCTTTTGCAGAGGAATTGGACTTAGAGCGAAAATCGTGTATTAAGGTGAAGAACCCGCCAGGCGGGAAATCATCTGGTTTCTGGTAGATGCCACAGTCGTACCCGGGTGTTCACTTCAGTTGTGCTTACCTAATCACTCTTAACCACCTACCAAAGCAACTAATCTAAGGAAAACATTTCCTTCTTATCGTGGAAATTGCCTGCTATACTTGACGTGCGTGTGAATTCTATTTATTGCGAATATTTGCTTATGGCCTCTTCTCTACAGCCGGACGTTGAGTACAATTGCGTTTTATTTTACTTACGGTATGTTGTTGTACAAATGGTATCCCAAAGATTCCCAACAAGTTATTCATTAGCATTATCCGGGGAGCATTGATGATAGTATGGGTATTACGTCTAATACCCATCGTTTGCTTCGAATACGATACTAGTGTTGTTACCCTCTACGAGTGGCGTTGCAAACGCATCAATCGGCGCCGGAGCACATTTTGGTTGCTCCACAACAAATAACAATTTTAATAAATAAATTCATTGATATATTGAACACAAGCTTGCTTTCTGGAAATTTATTATTAATTACGTCAGCGGTGCATATCGTAGCGCCACATGAAAGGCGCACTTATTTCTAGTCTTTCTTTGAGTGCTCCTCCTTTTTGTTATGAATCGAGAAGTCAAGTCGCACATAGATTACAACAATCAGGAACATAGCGTACAGTGCGATGGAAATCAGGATCGGCTCGTGGAACAAAAGAGATGACGACCATTCGTAGACTATTTCCATATCCTGAATGTGCTGCTCCACCAAATCCGTTTTCTTGAGCCTGATGACCTGCCTGCCAATAGTGTCCAGAAATTTATGGGCGACTTCGTTGTCCAGCTTAGTGACCTCAAAAGGGTAGGCGACTTGAACGTTCTGCACGCCCACTGGCAGCACTACGCTCGTTTCCAGATTATCTACCTGCATATCGTCGAACACATGGTCCAGCAGTCTCATATTGAGCTTGTAGTTGCCATTGGGAAGCTTGTACAAGTACTGGTAACTGGGAACGCTGTAGCCTAAAGTGTACGAGCTCTTCCAGCCGCCGAAGAGTGGGAAACGTGGACGCAGTTCCAGCTCGATCCAGTCCTTCCGGTTACGTACTTGTGAGGTGGAGATGTTGCCATTGGAGTCACGATAGTAGATGCTGTGCGCCGCCGCGGGAAGGATAGTCTTGTAGGATTTGATACTATGGTGGGCTGCATTGGTGTCCCTCTGGAAGTCATATCTGGAGAAGGAGCCTTTCAACTTGGCGCCGGTGTGTAAAATTTCAATGTTCTCCTGTACAGCAATGTTGCCCCAGTGGGAGATCTCAATCAGGCGCTCTAGCCTGGTCACAGTCAAGAACGGAGCATTATTCTCATAATGCACAACCATTCTGTCCCTGGAAAAGGGTTCCACATCAATATATGGGCCATACTTTATGGTGCTGTCACTTTGTGTAGTTGGCTTCAGCTTGGAGTAACCTTCAATATTTTTGGTTGCAAGTGTCACAACAGTTGTCTGTGTGCTAGTCTTATATGGGCTATAGAAGTAGTGATCACCAAAGTACCTCACCAATTGCTTCTCCTTCTGGGTGATGCTCAATGGATAGTTATCAAGTGCATGTGAAAAGATGTAATCAGCTACAAAATTTGCAGTCCTGCCTGCAGGCATATTGGATCGTAAATTCACCCTATATGCAACTTTGCCGTTCACTTTGACTTGGTGCACCTTCAGTTCCTGTTTGAGGGCGTCTTTCACAGATACATGTGATAAACTTCCGGCGTGTTCGGGCTCTGGCAAAAGATGAAAATGAGTTGCAACATCTTTGCCGGTATTTTCTAGGGTTATGGTTGCCGTGATTTTGACGAGCTGGGACGCCAAATCAATAATACGCTCCACATTCTTGTTAATGAGGCTTGCACTAAACGTTTCGCTGCTAAGGGCAGAGGATGCAAACAGGAGAATCGCAAGTAAATATTTCCGCATTGTGCAGAACGGAATACACCGCAGTCCGCCACACACAAGCAACACACAACTTCAATCGCTTCTAAATTGTATAATGACGTGGATCGTATAGCAAGCACCGATTGGTTGACTTAGACGACGTGTTCGGCATATGTATACCATCAACATAGGCAACTCTTTTGACATTGATCAAACAAAAGTATCGCGCACCCCAGCGCCACTACCGGAACGATGGATTTACGTACAAGCTAGAATCGTCCGCGCCCAAACAACTTAACCCAACAAGTAGCGCGGCCTTGATTACCACGCTGATGTGGTACAACAATCGGGGTGCGACGCGCACGTCGTAGCACAAACCCGTGAACGCAGGGTATGTAACCTTCAAAGGTTATTGTCTGGTATAAATAGCGGGCTGATGCGTCTGTGGCATTAGTGTTTTTTTTTTATATATAAGGTGTCGTTGGGAAAGTTATGCACCTCGTGCCAGAATAGATACAACGTACACAAGTGTTGTGAAAACTAGCTATTGCATGCGCCCGATGCGTCTCTTGATGGGTAAGGACTTGTTTGTGCCTCGTGGACGTTGGCGATTTTTCGTTATCTACTACCATACAATTGTAGCAGGTATCGTACACGTGGTAGCATGGTGTCGATGCAGATGCCGTTCTTGCATTACCATTCCATATCTGGGAAGAGAATGAATGGCTTCAAGTTCGTCAATCCTGGACCTTGCACGCCACGATGCCTCACGTGAACCAACGCGGATTGCGCAAATCTGCAGGCCACTCGATGAGCTCCATCGTTGCCAAGTCTCTCGGATGATACGGAGTTGCATAGAGATGGAGAGCAGCATGACAGAGCAACGAATCAATGTTTCCACTCTACGTCGTGTGCATGTTGTCTCGTTTACTATACCAGCAGTAGCAACATATCCAGTCGGCCAGCGCCAGTCGCCCGGAATTGCGTCGCTTCGAGTCAAGCGGTCGTGCAGTGCACCGCGACCGAATTTAGCCACCACAAACTGCCGTGCGGCGCGCGCGCGCATTGCCTAGGTGCACTAGGACACGAGGAGGTGAATTCGCATTCCGCGATTGCAAATCGAGGCAACAGCACCTGAACGATCTGAATGGTTACGGAGGCGGTGACGTAACGCGCGCGCGGAACAGCCCCCGGAACTGTCATTACCCAGACGAACTCCTTGAGAGCATTCGCAAGAAGTCGACACATCCTACAGTCGTTGGCGGCAGTTAGAAGTAGTGCGGACTGGTTTGTGTCGCCTGAAAGTGCTCTGTGTCCTAGTTTCGCGAGTGCAAATACCTCTGGTACAATGGATTCTTGTGGCAGCAGGTAGAGGTTTGGAAACCATCAACGAATTGCAGGTGAGTTGGCATTGGCAAACGGTCCGAATGAATGAATGAAAAGGCTTCAAATTGCCTTTGCTTTTTTTACGTGCCTGCATCAAACGCACGATGAATCACGCTCCCTACCAGCACCGAGTTATTTATACCAAAGGGAACCAGTCGTCTAGCAGCTGCTGCGGTTAGCTGCTGCTGGTGAATATTTGGGATTCCAAACAATTTCCTCGAATTTTCATAACGACCTTCGGTACTTCCTAGGTCGTGCTGAGTTTGAATTCAGAATGTGGGCGTTTCTTGCAATATTTTCTCGCAATTTCTCGCTCATATTGTTACGAGTCGCATAAATTATATGCTCGCAGCGGAGAACTCTGGCGCGCACCGCTCCTAATTGCATGTTTGCAGTACCCGTAACCTTTTCCACATCAATATTTATTATAGAATCGCGGCACTGCTCTCTCCTGGCATGTTGTGAGACTGTTTACGTTTGCCCACACAAGGAAATTAATTTGGCGTAATTTTTTTCAAAACCTTGTTGGATAATCTACTATGAAATTAACGAAAACCTTAGTGTCGACGGTGATAGATTAATATGCGCAGTTTATAATTGCCTTGACAGTTACGGCGGCGGCGGATCAATTCAGCCGAGACAACATGAACGGACGTACATATGATTGCAGTTCAGAGAATTACACTGCGCCGGTGCCATTTGTCGTTAGCTCGACAGTCGGGAGCCGCCGCGCCGTTTTTCTCCGTTATCACAATTTGCAACGACCGTGGTGCGGCGATGACGAAGATATCCAGTTAGAAGTGGCCCGCCGTCATAACACTCAACGGATGTGAAAACCAAAATACAGATGTGGTGTTGCTGCGCGGCGAATTGCAATTTACAAACGTTTCGAAAGTGAATGCGTGTGAAACGTGTTGTTTCGCCAGGTTTCCGCTTCAGCAGCTTGCAGTAGGTCCGAATTGCGCAACACTCTTTAATATACCTTGCCAGCTATTTCTGGGAGAATTAAAATAGGATAGAAAATATATCATATATATCACCACTGTTATTTCTTTCATATGGTGCACTTCATTTGATTGCCCTCCGGTTTTCGCTTTTTCGGTTGTTTAGTCTACTACCACTATCTCGAGCCTGCATTCTGACATGTCAGTAGAGTTAAAAATGGGCGCCAGGTAAACATCTTCGCTTCCGTGCGGTCAGTGGTGACAGTTGAAAGAGGCGGTGTAATACTTGTGTCTTTCATTCGTTCAGCTAACGTTCGTAGCCGCGAAAAGCCATAAGAGAGTTTTGGCAGCTTTCTATGCACGAGTATTAATCGCTGACGCTGGATAGGCCGTGGACTGGTTGGCATTTACGTTTTCTTCCCGTCGATCATAGACGATTACAGCTGCGAAAGTTAGAAACACTGCGCGGAATGCCCCTTGAAGCTGAAATTGGGAACAAAATAATCGCTCTAAGTGTCTCAAGTGCTATAGTTAAAGTGGCGTATTTGTAGCTAATAAAAATCGCGCTATGCCTGTCTTATCTTAATGGCAACGATTAAGCTGGCGCACCAATGCAAACAATAAGACAGAGACAGTGCAACCAAATTACATGTCCTAATCACCGCTACAATCGAAGAATTCATAAATAATTCGAACCATGACGCGCCAATGAAAACAAATTCGATGAATCAAATGTTGAGGTGCTGGTGCCTTCGGTGTCTGTTTGTAGCATAACACCGTGACCACATTCCGAGATGTAAGTAAAGCGTGTTAATTTGGTGCATTTATTTTAAGCTCGCCACACTTATTATTGTGACGCACAAATCACAAATGAGGAAAAGGTATTTGAATTGGTAAGTGCCTTCTAAGAAGACTGCTTAGCAGGAATTGTTTTGTTTGAAAACTACCTTCTCAACAGTTGATGTTTGTTCCAGATTGACAGTGGGCGCACGAAGCGTGTTCACGGAAGAAGAAACATCTGGGAAATGTAATTAACTATGGAAAACGAAACGGAAAGAAAGGTATGGCCATTCAGCACAGAGAATTTCGCAGCGCCCAAGGACCATTTCATTTACAGGTGCAAAATACGCAATACGTGCCAACGAAATGTAGGGTGACTAAACCAGTGCCGCCCAAACCAGCTTCAAACCCGATGCAGTTTGTCGCTGTGAAGCCCAGTCCACTTTCAATCAAAGCCCAGGAGATCAACAAAAAGGTGGAGGTTGTTAAGGAAGCGCGCAAGGAACATAAGGAGGAAGCGGAAGATTGGCAGAGTGTAAAGCTACATGATGCATGCATATTGCGAAGACAACTAAAAACGTGTGTTTCTCTGCAGAATTTGGACAACTGGAAGAGCAGCAGGCGAAAACGACAGGAGCACATCATTGAACGCGTCGAGGAGGTGAAGAAACTGGAACTGCAGGAAAAGGAGAGGAGCAATTGTCGACGCGGCTCAACGTTTAGCGAAATCCTAGAGAAAAGGTGCCTTCTTTCGATTAACCGATTTGCGCTCACATTTATTCCGGGTTCGGCCCGGCGGTTTCGGTTCACGATTTAACACAATTTTAATAAAATTCTCGATACCAATTTATTGCGATTTTAAGTAATGTAGCATTACGTTTAACAGGAATAAAGGGCGCTTTAGCATCCCGATATATGACAATGATGCCAACGACTTGAGCGATTACGGCATCGGCAGCAGCAGCTCTAAAACCAACAGCATCAAAGATGCGGACACCGATGACAACAGCAGCGGCTTGGTATGTAGACCATCGTTCATTTTTGGACTGACCTATTGAATACTAGTCTGTCTAGGATGAAAAGGAAAACTTGTGCGACGAGAACACTCGTTCAACTACCATCGTTCAAATTAAAGGGCACAGGGACGACGACATCATTGGCGGCGCCCAACCCGAGGAAGAACTACCCGCAACGGAAGATGGTTTTGGCTCTACGAAATTGCTCTGCAATGAACATTATACTTACGAGGGCGCCATCGAGGACTATCGCTCTCGCATTTGCACCAAAATCAACCTCAACCACTCGCTGCTGGAGGTAAAGCTGGAGCCGTACAGAAGCAAAGAGTTCTCAGAGGCGCAGACCCTCTTACCGAAGGGATATCTTACGGAACGCCGCAAAATGTTTGAAGCCCGCCTCAATGGGTCCTCCGAGCCAAAGCATGTCGAGGAGGACTTGATGAATACGCAGTCCATCAAGGAACGACTACAGTCATTCGAGAGGAGTGTAGAGCAGCCGCCACTAATAGCAGCAATTAAGACTGAGGACCTGCTCGTTGGCAACCTCAAGTCCAGGTTGACACAAATCACCGCTGCTACAGCCGGAGCAGCTACTGCTTGTGATTCTGATACCAAAAATAACAATATGGAGGAGAGCAAGGCTGAGTTGAGTAAACTCAGGTTGACGACGTCTTCGAGTGATCTAGTAGCCGCGTCTTCCTCGGATAGAGAAGATAGCGGCATCCATACGACGGATGTATCTTGCTCAGTGAGTCAGTCCGATGACGTAGTTGAAGATAGCGATTTAATGCAACAGGAAGCGCCTAATTTTAAGACCATAACTGCGAGCTTTCTAGTTGGAGAAAGACAGTTTGCTGAACAAAATTGTCCACAGGTTGAAGAATCAAGAGCAATAAATGTGCCTGCATTTCACCCAAGTGATGAGAAGCAAGACTCAATTGAAGTGCATTCCTCGCTAGTTGAAAACATAGCCAAAACGATGAGTGATGTGCCAATCGGCTACTTTGAAGACGGCAAGATTCTGGAGATTTACGACAATACCCGCGATCCGTTCACAATAGACGGTACAGACTTGCTAGATTCACTAGCATCGCCCAGGCTCCAGCCACCCACTGAGAAGCCGCCACCTCCGCCTCCCTTGTCACAAACCAACGATGACAATGCCAACCATATTAATAGTCTCGGTATGCATACCAAGAATGAGCTACTGATAGGGAGATCTAGTTTTCTGAGCTGTGAAGGCGCGTCCATCAACGAACTGGAGATTCACAAACAGCGAAGAGAGGTTGACGGGCGGCATGTAAGTACCGTAGCTACGAGCTAACGGCACAAATAAGATGTATTTTCTGACAGTTGTTGCAGCATGAGCAGGATTTGTCACGGCAACTTCAATGCCAGGCGCAAGACGCACTATCAATCTACCCGAATGGTTTAGTTCGGGGCGGGACGAGAGCGAATGAGGAAATTATAAAGAAAGAGCGTGAGATAATCGAGATGATCGAGCTGGAGGAAAAATACAGGCCCTCACGTGAAGTGATGGCGTCGCAGAAAGACTCCCACTCAAACGACAATACCGCCAAACCCTCTCTGGAAGAAATGGAGCCGAATGACATTTATTTAGGAAATAAGAAATTCGACGAACCATTTTATCCTGAAGTAAGTTTCAATGAATTTCATACTGGGGCAGTGTAATGGGGATAGAAGGTAGAAGAAATGTTAGTTTACTTTCTCTCAAATTCGATAAATTTCAAATGGGGGTTTTCAAAACTATTTCAGCATATACTTTCATTTTATCTGTGAAGGCATCTCCATTTGTTTTGCCAACTTTTTTTCACTAACCTGGTGAATGGATGTAGAAAAACTGATCATGTAAGAAATCCCAGAACCACGTAGGCACCTTTCTTGTAAAGAACTTTAACGTTGCACTGGCATGATATTCTAAACTGCTACTAATGCTAGGGGGTGTTCTCATGTATTGTATCGTAGCACCTAGTGTCGATTGTCCAAAACATCTTAGCATTGTATATTTATGTATGTACTCGGATTATAAGCGAATATATGAATGATTTGCAACCTAATAGCGACTTCCTTCCTAGCCGTGTAATATTAGTTTCAATGATCAGGACTCAGAGGTGACGCGAGTAGAGCAGGAACTGCTCCAGTTGGAACAAGAAGAGTTAAAGCGGAAGCGTGATACCCAACTCTTCAGGGATCGCTCTGCCGCCAAGCTGCAGAGCAGTCATACCACTTACGAGAACATGTACTTTGATATCTATGCCAAAAACGGGAGTACGAGGAAGTCAATGCCTGAGTTGAGTTTGGCGGACGCGATGCCAGAGTCACACACGCAATCTACTCAGCTTGCGGATGAATGGGGCAGACGCTCGAACGTTTTTAATGGCTCCTGCGCTCAGCCTAGGCAGCCGGTTCAACTACTACCCCAATTGAAGCAGCAGCAGATGAATGTGCCCATGATAAGATCAATACTTAGAGGGGATGGCGACATCATCCATCCATTCGTCAAACCAACGTATCATAGAAAGTCAATGCCTGATCTGGACAGAACGATGCACTCTGCGTTAAAAGGCAATACGGTGAATACTAATTTGTTGATGCCGATTCAGCCAATGTATGATCTGCCAAAGGACAGATATAAAAGGTAGGTACCAAGAGTGTGCCAGCACTCAACAATAAACGAGGGCGTTAGGTTTTATGATAATGATTGCCAACCAATTTTAGCCCACACTCGATCG
>JAODGC010000004.1:3085310-3162807 GCA_027574925.1 Ecitoglossa quadriceps
GCCAGCACTCAACAATAAACGAGGGCGTTAGGTTTTATGATAATGATTGCCAACCAATTTTAGCCCACACTCGATCGAGCCTGGACGCAGCATATCACGTCCAGGTCTGCCGCACCAGTCGAACGCCAAACGGTTAATACAACTGAAGCAGAGGCCGCAGCCGAAGAGTTACAATGAGCATTGGCTCTACCAAGAAGCGGAGCTACGTCGTCTGGCAGATCAGCAGAGAATTGGATGCGTTCAGAACCGCCACATGCAGGTGAATCCAATGGACGCCAGCTTGCCTTACTTGAGTAGGCCCAATCCACAAACGTACGCTAATGCCCTACCACTGTCTTCCTACCCACAGCCGTCGGAGGATCGTGATGTAATTCTCAGTGTCAGCGGGAGGAAGAAGTGTTCGTACTGCTGCAACGAACTTGGTAAGCTGGGCTTTGGGAAATTGTCGCAGGATTAACGAATGATTCAAAATAGGTCGCGGTGCTGCAATGATCATTGAGAGTCTTTCCCTGTTCTACCACATGGAATGCTTTAAGTGCTGCGTGTGTCACATACAGCTAGGCGACGGCTTGATGGGCACCGATGTACGCGTGCGCAACCAGAAACTGCACTGTCACAACTGTTATTCGAGTGACGATGGAATTAAGTTTAGTTGTGTTTAATCTTCTAGATCAATTTTCATTTTATTCATTTCACCACAGAGTATTTATTTTGGCGAGGTATCTAATCTTTTACCTCACGTTCACCTTGGTCCTTTTTAAGTCATAGGAAGAGCGCGAGAATGTATTTTGTAAATTGTAATAGTTTGCTGTATATTAATATAAAATATTATTGTCAACTTTCTCTTTTCACCCCAATACAATGCACCCGGTATGTGGTCAACATTGCAACGCAATTTGTTCAAATGTCTCAGATCGTTAGAAAAGATATGTCATACAAAATTGGACGGAATTATTTCGATAGAAAAATTCAAATATGTCCTCGAGAAACAGCGAAAGCAGCATACGGAGCGATCGATTCAAGGCCACAACAATTCAATGTTTGGAGATTGCATCTCAGTGAATATTTGAAACTGTGAGTAGACCACTAGCCAGCAGTACAACTGTTGAAATCAAAATTGTAATAGATAAATATAATACATAAATAAAAATAAATGCATACTTACATTATAGCCCATCCAAAGCCAATCAACCAAAGCATAATACACAGTATCAAGCTAAAAAAAAAGACCAAATGTCAAGGCATGCTTATCATACTAGTATAACTTACATATATGTAGTAACCACCAATCATCCACAAACCAAACACAAGCTGAAATGCAATAGCAGTGCCAAATAAAATCATCCAAGGCAGCATATATCCCCTATTCATTTGTTTTAGGCCAAATATGAGAACAATGGCAGCTGCAATAAGCAGGATGAAGAAGAGCAGTAAGAGACCCCCAATCACTTGCATGGCTACAAACACAAAAGATATCATTGAGTGGTATCCCTTTTTCAATGTTTACATACAAAATCGAATATCAGCTTCAAATAGTGGACTGTATAGTTGTGTGGAATCTCCACCAGTCATAAAGAAAACTATGAATGTCATAAGAACTAATGACATTGCAATTGTATATACTGCAATGGATTTGACACCAGAATGTAAATTATCAGTCCAAATAAATGGGGACCAGCAGGAATTTAGGAAAACCATAGCTATGCAACTAAAATGAAAACTGTCAGTAGTTGATATATTTTAGATTTAAGCACTTACTTCAAATGATATAATGTTCTATAGGCAGACAAATGTTAAAACCAGAGGGTTTTATTAACTGGCACGCCCTGGATGACGCGAATATGAAGCAAACAACACAAGTGTTGGGTTCGCTGGCGTCGTTGGGCGTCGATAGGTATCGTAGGTCAATGGGTGGTCATCAGCGCCAATAATGTCAACAGGAGTATAAGGAGTGAACGAGATTTTCACCGTGAAGGTGAACTCGGAGAATAGGTAGGGGGCGTCAACAAATCTACGTGTCCCAGCGCTTTTACCGGAACGCATCTACCAAGGCATCATCTCTGGCCTTAGTAGATGTGTTATTTCACATTAAAGCCGTGAAATTAGTCCAGTAATGCCATTGTGTCGCTCTGTGCGCGGAAAAACGCAGAAATGACGCATATATTCCGCTAGCACCACCTACCCACTCGCTGGGAAAATTCACGGGCATTCACAGGTTTCTCGCACTCGAATGCCGCTCATTCCCCGGAAGAAACCGATCTGCCACGACTAATATCACCACTAACGCCCTCACCGCGTCAAACCAATTAAGTCAAACGCTATCAAAAAAAAACAAGCGGCTTCTCTCGGCTTCCATGGTCTTCCATGGGCTTAAAATCTGTTCGCTTGTGCAGTTTTGAAGGATTATTGTTGTAAAACAAAGAAAACATGCCACTGTATGTAGGGCAATAATTTCCATTGGTATCGAGTTTTTAAAAAACTAATTGTATTTCTGCTGCGAAGATAACTAATTCAAGCATAAAAATGCTTGCCCTAGGCCCAAAGAAAGACGGAAGTCCTAACGCCAAGTTCTTTGAGTGTCCGGAAACACTAAATGCCCTGGCGGTTATCAAAATATGGTTGCAAAAGAATGCAAAGAAAGTTAGTACTCCAAATAACCCATTGAACAGTGTATCTATATGAAGTATTGTATTGTAAAACATTCAAACTTACTTTGCAGCATATTCAGTCAGACCCATTGACAAACAATATTATCTCAGCACTTATTATACAGATGCTGCAATTTCAAGAGGACAATCTGGGTAAAAATGCCACAAAACCAACAATGACAAGAATACCTGTCAAATATTTCATGGACTTTAAGGCTGGTGGTGCTCTTTGCCACATTATTGCCACTGCATACAAGTTTCGAATGGAGCAAGGATGGAGAAAATTTGAGTTTCAAGTGGGAAAGGTAGCATTTTTTTTAGCATTTCCAGGTGTATTTATAATTGCAGCCACTTATTGCAGAATCCAGCCAAGCTTGATAAACTGGTTGAGATGTTCCAAGTCATTGAGAAGGTCCTAATTCAAAACAAACTCTACACCATTCCCAACTGTTTCATTAAGCCTGATGTTGAGAAGAATACTGCAAACAAATTAAGAGATATTCTGAAAAGGAGGGGTTGCCAGCTAGTAGAGTCAGAAGCGGCAGCTACGCACGTTTTATATCCACACTGTGATCCGCTGGATGAAGAATATGCGCGGCCGGGGATGAGACAGGATAAAATGATGATGATGCATTGGTATTACTTTCCTGAGTCCTACGACACTTGGGTTAATGCCGAAAGCATCCTAGAAGGTGGTGGTGAGTAAGGGAAGGAAAATTGATCGCCCTGGCCTATAATCTTTCTAAATTATGTGCGCAGGAATGTCACCAGACAGTCCCAGTCCTCGCAATGGGGCCTGGCGTGTTTCTTCAACTTGGTTGTTTGATTCTGATCAGTATAATGAGTGGATGTCTGAAGAGGACTATGAGGTTGATGAAACTGGAAAAAAAAAGATACACAAAATGCGATTATCTGTTGAGGACCTCATGAATCCAGGCGATGAAAAACGGTGAGTAATTTAGATTGCACATATTTACTCTTCAGCTATTGACAGCTTGTTTTGGCAGAAGAAAAATTAAGCGAAAGCGCTCACCATCGCCTCAAGCAAAAGCTGGGAAGCGTAAAAGCGGAAGGTCTCCTGCAATTGGCAAGAAGACCCGGTTAGACGATGAAACTGAGGATCTTACACGTGAAATGGACGATCCATTGCCTGAACCCAACATCACTGAAGTAAACGCTCCAACACCACAACCACCCCCAATTGGTGGTGGCGGTAGTGGTGGTAAGAAGGACAACGAGTTGCAGCCGCTGAAAGGCGGTTCCATCACTGATTTAGATGAAGCTGATGATCGAGGAGACGACTCACAAACTGGAAAGAATTCTGACACGACTACCCAGGACGATGGACAGGAAGATAATGTCACTGAGCAAACGCATCATATAATTGTTCCCTCCTATTCAGCCTGGTTCGACTACAATTCTATCCATGAAGTTGAGAAGCGTGCGTTGCCCGAATTCTTCAATAGCAAAAATAAGTCGAAGACACCTGAAATTTATCTCGCCTATAGAAATTTCATGATTGACACCTACAGGCTAAATCCCACGGAATATATTACGAGCACTGCGTGCAGGAGGAATTTAGCGGGTGATGTGTGCGCCATCATGAGAGTACATGCCTTCTTGGAGCAGTGGGGGTTAATAAATTATCAGGTGGATACCGAGTCGAGGCCCACGCCGATCGGACCTCCGCCTACTTCGCATTTTCATATTCTCTCTGACACGCCGTCAGGCCTCCAGCCTGTTAATCCGCCGAAGACACCCCAGCCCAGTGCGGCGAAAACTCTGCTTGATCTGGACAAGTCCGCCGCTGAACCTGGTAAGAGAGCCGAGGGCGGCGACTCTATTTCCAGTTTTGGTCTCAAGTTGGACCAATACTCGAAAAAGCCAAGCGCTATGAAGAACAAAAGTGCAGCGGCTTTGGCAAGAGATTGGACGGAGCAAGAAACATTGCTGTTGTTGGAAGGCTTAGAGATGTATAAAGACGATTGGAACAAAGTATGTGAGCATGTCGGATCACGTACTCAGGATGAATGTATCCTACATTTTCTGCGGCTTCCCATCGAAGATCCTTATTTGGAAGATCCTGAAGCTGGAGGAGCACTAGGGCCGTTAGCATACCAACCCATTCCTTTCAGTAAGTCGGGAAATCCTATAATGTCCACGGTTGCCTTTTTGGCGTCCATTGTGGATCCACGGGTTGCCGCGGCAGCTGCCAAGTCTGCTATGAACGAGTTTGCCAACATAAGGGATGAAGTACCGGCTGCCCTTATGGATGCACATCTGAAAAATGTGGAAGCTTCATCCACGGACGGAAAATATGACCCTGCGGCTGGTTTGGCATTAAGTGGAATAGCTGGAACGGTCTCTGAAAAGGAAGAAGATGATAAAATCAAGAAGGAGACGGCGGATAAGGATGATGAGAAACCAGATGAGCAAAAGAAAAATGGCATTGAAATAGCGGAAGAGAGCGAGAAGACGCTAAAGTCCGAGAAGGAAGAGGAAAAAGAAGACTCGATGGAGGTGGACGTAAAGCCTGAGAAAATCGTTAGAGATAGTGAAATGCAGAGTGCAGCTGCGGCAGCTCTTGCCGCGGCTGCCGTCAAAGCGAAACATTTGGCAGCAGTTGAAGAAAGGAAGATTAAGTCGTTGGTTGCTCTACTGGTAGAGACTCAAATGAAGAAGCTGGAGATCAAATTGAGACATTTTGAGGAGTTGGAAACTACAATGGAGCGGGAGCGGGAAGGACTGGAGTACCAACGACAGCAGTTGATCACCGAGCGGCAACAATTCCATCTGGAACAGCTGAAAGCGGCGGAGTTTAGGGCGCGGCAGCAGGCCCACCAACGGCTGCAAGCCGAGCAAGGGCAGCAATGGGCCCAACAACCGCCAGCAGCACAGCAGCATCCAGCACCAGAGGTGGGCGCCAGTACAACGCCAACCCCACCTTCACCGCAAGCGGCGGCTGTGGCATCACCCGCTGGCGCTCATCATATTTAATTCTTGTATTACGATTTATTACTTGGTCTATATTTGTGCATTTGGGCACTACTGCCTAGTTGGTAGGATGGGTCGCTTTGCGATCAACATGTATTCGAATTATTTTAACTTGGAATAAAACTGATAGACGTCAATAATACTCATTGTTGGTTTTTGAAGCGAAGACGACTATTATGAGAGATAGTCGAATCGGAGGCGGCTCGTAGGTCACAGCAACTGCCGCTGCCATACAAAGCCTGTTGTGAAAAGCGTCGTATTGATGAGCAGCCGCTACCTGACAATTCATGCATACAACGCCTTTGACTATCATCTAGTTATGTATGGCTCGGTTAGCATGCAAGCGCCCGTGCTCGTCGGTTCTTCCAGGTGTGATGAGAGCAGACCGCCGCAGTTCTACGGACAACATCGGCGGCGGCGGTTGCCGCAGCACTCGCGCGCGAAATGTCCATCCGCATCCGCGAGTATAAGTTCTTTCGCAGCCTCAGCGTCAAGGTGAATGATAACTGGCCAGTCCGGAAAGCGGAACAGATATGGAAACAACTACGTGCGCACAAGATAGCAGGCAAGTCAAAAAAGGGCCATAGCGGCAATTGTTCCTAATAAATTAGTTTTTAACAGTCTTGCATTCTTACATATTTCTCGTGAAGCTTCCAAACATTTTCAAATGATCCGCCTAACTGGGCATCAACTACATCGCCATTGCTGTACATCATTTCATTTTCGCTGATTGAATAGTAGTAGTAGTATTGTATTGATTCGCTATTTTTAACGCTCATTGTTTGCTTGGTTGCACATCACACATTGTGTCCCATGTACCTGTTGTTAATTGTAGAAATCGAAGCGTTGGAGGCTTGTAAATGGCTGCGCGCGGCAGGATTTCCACAGTATGCTCAGCTATATGAAGGTAATTAGCTGCTGCTCCACGCACCTACCTGTGTGCGTGTGCCGTTTTCATTGTTATTCATCACATTATATTACCATTCAGATCAACAATTCCCGGTGGATGTTTCCGCCGTGGAACAGGACCACCCTATGTTGGAAGCCTCCGTTATGAAGTCTCTCTTTCGGCGACTGCAAGCCCTCAATCGCTGTGCCAACGTTCACCAGCAGAAGCAACCGAAAGTGGACGAAGAAGAGGAGACGTGCGCACTGAGTGAAAACTGGACTTATCAGTCAGATGTCCGGAGGTGGTCCCGAGTAGATCAGCTAGAAATGCGTAAGGGATGCTCTTCCAATTGAATTGCTATTTAAACTTCCTTTATCGGTTGCAGCAACCAACATAGATGACTGGCACAAGAATGTCCTGAAGAGACAGCAATCTAAACATCAATCCATCCGCGACAAACTCGGTATATTCAGTGCCAGTCGCCAACGGCGCGGTCGTGAAGGCGCCAATGAAGGTTCCCCGGTACTCGACTTCCTTTCGCGGCAAATCATCAGCATCAACACTTCGGATGGGCCATCCAATGCTTCTGACGTGGGGAAGGTAGCGCCCCGTGAGCACGACTGTACCGATTCCCAGAATACCAGATTGCGAAATCGTAAGGCACGCTCATTTGACCGGGCAGATCGATGGACCAGCTGCTCACCGAGTCACCAAACCAACCAGGATAGAATCACGTGGCGCACGCTGTCTACGTCCGAGGAGTGGGACGAGGCAAAGTTTGACCTCGAAGAAGGAGGTCGCCCCATTTTTACTTTAGCCTGCACCCAGCTCCATGTATTGCGGAAACTTGCGCTTTTGAAACTCACCGCGCACATGGAGAAGTACTGCCCCACTCATCGCACCGGATGGAACTGGGATCTGCCGAAATTAATGCGCAAGATAAAGGCCCATGCATATCGCGAAAAAAATGTCTTTGGTGTACCTCTCTCGGTAATCCTCCAGAGGACCGGATCGGCGTTGCCGAAGGGCATTGAGGAGGCATTACTATGGCTTCAACAGTGCGCCTACGATCAGGTCGGCTTATTTAGGAAGTCAGGGGTCAAGTCGAGGATTGCTAATTTGAAACAATTGATCGAGACACAGTCCGGAGATTGTCTTAATTTCAGTGAGTACCAGGCGCACGACATTGCAGATGTGATCAAACAGTACTTTCGAGATTTGCCCGAAGCACTGCTGACGAATAAGTTATCGGAAACGTTCATGCTGATATTTCAATGTAAGTATGAAGGCATTCATTGGATTTGCATTGAATCTCAAAACCTGCTGCAGTTGTCCCGGAAGAGGAGCGCCGTCAGACTGTGCTATGTGCTCTCCTTCTAATGCCCGACGAACACTGCGAAATACTCTTGGTGTTGCTTCGATGTCTTACGAGCATCGCGGAGCACTCATCGGTAAACCAGATGAACGAAAGTAATCTGGCTGTGTGCTTTGCGCCATCCCTGTTTCATTACTCCACTAACTCAAACGCCGCAAACACCAGTGTAGCACTTCGCCGTCCCCCAGCAACATCATTAACGTGGGTCAGCAATGCGCACGAGAAGGAACTGGTCGAACATAAAGCGGCGCATGATTGCTTGTTGTACTTGTTACAGAACTCGAACAATTTATTTAAGGTAAAAATCATGCGGTTTTGGACATTGCATAACTTAAAGGAAATTATTTCATTGGTGGTAGGTTCCCCGCGAATTTCTGCAACAATGTGCCTCAAGCGAAATGAAGGAGACCAGCGTCTTAAAATTCTCGCAGCTGAGCATAACTAACGGCGGAGGCTGGAAGGACTACATGCAGGAGGCCCAAAACTCTACAATGCGCGAGGCACGTGAAAAGGACTGGATCTACATTCAAACGTACCACCAAAAAGTCGAGATTTCCTACAAAAAGATTCTCGATGGATACCCATTGCGTATGTGGCGCCTGTCCTGCGAGATTAATGCGCCTCCGGGCGAAGTGCTCTATCGTATTCTCAAGGAGAGGCAAAAGTGGGATCAAGAGTTGCATTCTACGAGGACGCTTGCCCAAATTGAAAAAAACGTCGAGATATTTCAGTACGCTAGACGAAACGTTGGCCCACTCCCTTTGGAGGAATATTGCGTTGTACGCGGCTGGCGAACGGACCTCCCCGGTGGTACCTGCCTTATTATTGAAACTTCCGTTGAGGATCCTGAGGCGGCTAATATCCCGAACAGTGTGCGAGGCATTGTACTTGCATCTAGATACCTGATTGAGGTATACAATGGAAATAATTCTAGATTGACGCATTTTTCCAGAATTGATACAAGAGGGAGAATGCCCGAATGGTACCACAATAACTATGCCCACATATGTGCTATTAATATTACCAATCTTCAGAAGTCTTTCAAGTGTAGCAGCATTCCAGCGTGTCAGGCCCAAAACACTAAATGTGCAGGTTATGAATAAATGAACAAATCATTGCAACCATTAAGTAAACGAGGAGGGGTTAGAAGCAGAAACAGTCGTGGTTGAATGTGAGCACATGGATTAATAGTGGTTGCTAAACGTAAAAATGTGGTGTAATGCTATTGAAAATAGAAACAAATTAATTTCCTTTAAAGCGTCCAATGTAGATAACAAGCAAACGTACATCCCCTTTGTTTCTTGTCTTCCCCACCTTGCACCAAGGCATGTGCATTATTACGATGTTGAATAAAATGAAAGATCAACCAATATTCTAATATCTGCTTTTAAGTAGACATTTAAGGCTTGCGTAATTAGGATGCCCAGGTGTGCAGATCTAAATTGCGTTTTAAACAGAATTTGTTGGGTACTGTCGCTATAAACCACAATTTGTTGATGTGCCGCACCACTAGTCCACATTTTGGCGTACATTTTTCATAAAACCGTTAATGTTCCACTTTATTTAGTTATATTTCTTAGATTAGAGGTGCGACTGCCTTGTTTCATTCCGTTTGATTCATTTTCATTGTTTACTTAGGTTATTTAGCTATTTTAGAAAGTATATTTTATGGCACTGAGCTAATTTATATTTATACAGTATCTTAACTGTTTTTTGCTAATTACATTTATTATGTTGGCTAATTATACGGGATGGGGTATGTTGACGACTTCGCAGCTGCTGTGACTGCTTGGACCACAACGTGTTGTGCCGTTGATCCGGAGAGGGCAGTTCAAATTCCATACATAAAAGATTATTATTATTTTTTTTAATTCATAAAAACAACCACCACCGCCACTTATTTGCAACTTTTGGAATGAGATGTTACGAACAATTCCAATACAGAGACCTACCCAGCAATTCTAGTGCTAAATAAATATCTCGACGACAGCAGCCAGCACGAGTTTTAGTTTTCTGATGATACGTAGAGGTAGCAGAAAAAAAATGGTCTTTGTTGGAATTTTAGTGATAATATAAATTCCCTGAAACTTATGCGTTTTTAAGTAAATCGGTAAGTATAAATTCTATTAATAAAGATTAATCTACTCACATGTATAGCGTTAATTATTTGTATTTATGGGGCACCAAACAACGCATAAATGCAGATTCCCCCCCAGTTGCGTGGAGTGACGTGAGCGTTTCAGGCACTGACTTGGCATCCAGCAGCGAATAATATTCGGAATATTCGCTAATAGTCGCTAATTATAAATGCGCTAATTGCAAATGGCGGACTCACGTGTCGGAAACGGAAGCAGCAAGAATTTATGCGAAGATGCACGAGTAAGTAATGCGCAAAAGTTTCCCGCGTAGACGTTCAGTCCATCTTTGTTGTGATTGTATATGATATTTTCTTTTCTTTGCCGTAGGCGAGAAATTTTTTGATAAGCGCCAAATTCTAACCCAAGTGACAATCCTGTGCCATAAGGGTTTGCGTAGCCTGTCCAGCGGCTTCAGCCAACAGCAGGTCCGACGATACCAACAGTACCAGGCAGTAACGCGCTCGTTGGATTGTTCTCGACAGCCGCTCCTGCGTTTACACAGCAGCCGCATTACGGCGTCATGCCGTCTTCGCCGTCCCCACGATCAGGCTATTACTAGCAGGAAAAGGATTACCTTGCAAGATATTTCAGCACGACGTTGAAAATGGTTGAAATCGGGAACTCGAGCCTTCTACACCTTGGAGACGTTGTTTCCCTGTATGCAGAGGGAAATGTTAGTGGCTTTCTCAGTACACTTGGGTATGTACCAATAATAAGCTAAAAAGGGTAATGCTTGACACATTTACTAAATAACACATCCTGCCTTTTAGACTGGTTGATGATCGATGTGTTGTATGTCCAGAAGCAGGTGATTTAACAAATCCACCAAAAAAATTTCGAGGTAATTTACATAGGTTTTGTTTTACATGCATAAAACTGGACGTTCTAGATTGTTTGTTTAAAATATGCCCTATGAATCGATATTCCGCTCAAAAGCAATTCTGGAAGGCCGCCAAGCAAAGCATTACATCAAACACGGACGCCGGACTTTTAAAAAGACTGCACGTGAGTATGTTTCTGAGCAGGCGCGCTCTAAAATAGGCCATTAGAAACCAAATGAACGTGTTGCAATAACAGGCGTTAAATTGCAATTTTGTAATGGCATTCAAACTTTTTCAGCATGCAGCCGAAATCGAAAAAAAACAGAACGACAGCGAGCACAAAAAGATGCTGGGTTCCAACGTTCCATATGGCACGGTGGTGCAAGTGAGTCTCATTTGCAAACTTTTAATTTTAGCCACCTGCCTGCCTACTTTAAGAGCAATGAATAACATAGTTATTTATGTTTGGAAATGCCGTGTTTGCGAGCTATAACTTGAGCTACATTGATTTCTTTTCAGCTCCTTCATCTGAAGTCTAACAAATATCTTACAGTGAACAAACGCTTACCAGCTTTGCTTGAAAAGAACGCGATGAGGGTTCATCTGGATGGCAATGGGAATGAAGGATCCTGGTTCTACATCCTTCCTTTCTATAAACTAAGAGCAAATGGCGATAACATTGTTCTGGGCGATAAAGTAATCTTGAATCCTGTGAACGCAGGGCAGCAAGTTCTTCACGTTGCAGCCAATCACGAACTTCTTGATAATCCTGGATGCAAGGAAGTTAATGTAGTCAATGGTAGCACTTCATGGAAAGTTACTCTGTTTTTAGAACATCGAGAGAACGCTGAGGACGTTCTAAAAGGTGGAGACGTCGTACGATTGTTTCACGCAGAACAAGAAAAATTCTTAACAATGGACGAATACAAAAAGACCCAAAACGTTTTCCTGCGTACCACAGGCCGTACTTCAGCCACCGCTGCTACTAGTAGCAAAGCTCTGTGGGAGATTGAAGTTGTGCAGCATGATCCGTGTAGAGGTGGGGCAGGTCAATGGAACTCTCTCTTCAGATTCAAGCACTTGGCAACCGGGCAGTACCTTGCTGCGGATGTTGACACTGACCAAACTATGGATCCGATGAGGACCAAGTTGAGATCTGACTTGGGTTCATCTGGAGAGTCTCAGGTCTACCACCTTGTACCAGTCGCATACTCGAATGAAATTGCTTCTTTGTTTGAACTTGATCCTACTACTCTAACAAGGGCTGATTCATTAGTACCACAATCAAGCTACGTGAGACTGCACCACCTCTATTCAAACACATGGGTCCATTCTACATCAATCCCAATCGACAAGGATGAAGAGAAACCCGTCATGTCTAAGGTGGGTTGTGCTTTGATGAAGGAAGACAAGGAAGCTTTTGCATTGATATCGGTATCTCCTGTGGAGGTTCGCGACTTGGACTTTGCCAACGATGCTTGCAAAGTTTTATCTGCACTATCTGGCAAGCTGGAGATCGGAACAGTATCCCACAATGAACGCAGAGCAGTCACTACCCTACTGCAAGATATAGTTTATTTTGTTGCTGAATTAGAAAATGACCAGAATAAAACTGAAGCGTTGGATTTAATAGTAACAAATCCAAACCGAGACCGGCAAAAACTCCTTCGCGAGCAGGCAATTCTAAAGCAATTATTCAAAATACTCCAAGGTCCATTCCAGTCTGTTGATGGCAGGCCACCCTTTTTGAAGATTGAAGAACTCAACGACCAGAGACATTCGCCCTACAAGTACATCTATAGATTATGCTATCGTATTTTGCGGCTGAGTCAGCAGGACTACAGAAAAAATCAGGAATACATTGCAAAACACTTTGGATTTATGCAGAAGCAGATTGGCTATGATATTCTCGCCGAGGACACTATTACTGCACTTCTTCACAACAATCGCAAGTTATTAGAGAAGCACATCACTGCTGCTGAAATTGAAACCTTTGTTGGTCTTGTCCGCAAAAACATGAAGAACTGGGAGAGTCGTTTCCTCGACTATCTCTCAGATCTTTGCATTTCCAATCGGAAAGCAATTCCCGTGACCCAAGAACTTATATGTAAATCTGTTCTTAGTGAGAAGAATCGCGATATACTAATTGAAACAGCCATAGAAATTCATGAAATACCTGATGGGTCCATTTCTGGCAACGAGGATGAGTTTGAAGCCTTGGAAGAACCAGTCGAAGAACGACAGGTTGTTCTTGTGTGGAATCAGAATAGACGGATGAGTCTGTCCGGATTATGTTGCAATGCTAAAATGAGCATTCGTGATGATCAAGCAATACTTGATTACTACAAACACCAATTGGATTTGTTTTCCAACATGTGCTTAAATCGGCAGTACCTCGCTTTAAACATACTCTCAGAACAACTCGATATTGACTTAATTCTGAAGTGCATGGCGGATGAGAGTGTTAGCTACGAATTGCGCGCGTCGTTTTGCAGACTAATGCTACATTTGCATGTGGATAGGGACCCACAGGAGCCAGTAACACCGGTCAAGTACGCTAGACTCTGGTCGGAGATATCAGCAAAGATGTCTATAAATGACTACGACCGGAGCAAAAGTCCAGACGAGAACAAAGAAGCAGTCCAGAAGAAGTTCTCGTCGACTATGAGTTTTGTCGAGGACTATTTGTGCAATGTAGTGGCGAAAATGTGGAGTTTTGCTGACCAGGAGCAGAATAAATTGACATTCGAGGTAAGTTAAAGGGCGTTCATATGTTTGAAGTGGCACTATACGATTTTCTCTGATTGCAGGTAGTTAAACTAGCGAGAGAACTAATCTATTTTGGTTTTTATAGTTTTTCTGACTTATTGAGACTAACCAAAACATTGCTTAGCATTTTGGACTGTGCGTCCGAGAACGACTTTGTTGACGGTCGTCTGCCAACTGGGGAAATTGACTGTAAGTATTCTTCTAATATCTTAAACATGATCATCACATATCGAATATCATCTGCTGAAATTAGGTTTGTCTGTAGCTCAGCAGCAAGAGGCAGAAAATGCGCGAGTTACAACAATGCGAGGTAAAATCCCGCCAAGTATTAAATCCATTTTGGTTTTTGATATTTTAACTGCTTGCATGCACTAAGGAGAAAAAGATCCATGGCCAGAAACACTCGTGCCTTTGAACTTCTGCAAGAGCATGATTCCAAATTTATGCTTATGGAGAATGTTTTGTAAAATAATTTGTTTCTAGCTGAAGGCGGTGTCCTCCGTTCCATTGGAGACATGGGCGCAGTCATGACCTCATTAGCTTTGGGTCCAGGTGGTAGATCAGTAGTATCACCAAATGGAAATCAGCATGGAAAAGGAGGACTTAAAGAATATCCACTTGTGATGGACACCAAGTTAAAAATAATTGAAATTCTCCAGGTTGGATCCCATATTAAAGAATGTAGCAAAAAGTCACCTTAATGTGTTTTAGTTTATCCTTGATGTCCGCCTCGATTATCGAATCAGCTGCCTCCTCAGCATTTTCAAACAGGAGTTCGACGAATCAGAAAGAAATGGGTCTGATCTTTCGCAACTAGGTCAAAAGAACATTGACCTCGAACTAATTGGCAGCCAAGCTGAAGGAATCTTCGGGAGTAGCGAAGACTGTGTTGTTTTAGACCTCGATGGTCATGGAGGGCGCACATTCCTACGCGTGTTACTCCATCTTACAATGCACGATTATCCATCTCTCGTCTCAGGTGCTCTGCACCTTCTTTTTAGACATTTTAGTCAGCGCCAGGAGGTACTGCAGGCGTTCAGGCAGGTGCAATTATTGGTGTCTGATAGCGACGTAGAGTCTTATAAACAAATCAAAGCTGATTTAGATGTTCTAAGACAAAGTGTGGAAAAGTCCGAACTCTGGGTCTACAAATCAAAGAGTGCAGAGGAACACGGTACATCTTCAACCAAAAAGAATAAAGATGACGAGGAAGAAGTTGGAACAACACCCAGGAAACTTCCACCTGCGTTCAGCACAATTGAGAAGCAAGGATCTGCTATTAATTTGGATGTAGGTCCACCCTTGCATCCGGAGCAAGCTGATGAGTACAAAAAAATACAATTGATTCTAAAGAGAATGAATAAGCTTTGTACTCAAGAAGCATGTGCATCTTTTATAAAGGCAAGGAAGCATGAGCAGAGATTGCTGAGGAATGTTGGGGTCCACACTGTTGTCCTTGATTTGCTACAAATTCCTTACGATGAGAAGGAAGATATTAGAATGAATGAGTTAATGCGTTTAGCACATGAATTCCTGCAAAACTTTTGTTTGGGCAATCAACAGAACCAAGTTTTGCTTTATAAGCATTTAGATCTTTTCCTAAATCCAGGGGTAAGTTCAATTCACTTTTTGTTTTGATAGTTAAGTGATAAAATATTTTTAGATAAGGGAAGCTCAGACTGTGTGTGCCATTTTTCAAGATAATTCAACCCTCTGTAATGAAGTTAATGAAAAAGTAATTCAACATTTTGTGCACTGCATTGAAAGCCATGGTCGTCATGTGCAATACCTCAAATTCCTGCAAACAATTGTCAAAGCCGAAAACCAATTCATACGCAAATGTCAGGACCTCGTCATGCAGGAGTTAATCAACTCATCTGAAGACGTTCTGGTCTTCTACAATGACAAAGCATCCTTCAATCATTTCATCGAAATGATGCGCTCTGAAAGGCACAGTATGGATGAGGGAAGTCCGCTGCGTTACCACGTAGAGTTAGTTAAACTCCTAGCTTGCTGCACAATGGGAAAGAATGTGTACACGGAAATCAAATGCCATAGCCTACTTCCTCTGGATGACATTGTTGCCATGGTCACCCATCCAGATTGTATCCCAGAGGTAAAGGAGGCCTACGTCGGCTTCCTAAACCATTGCTACATCGACACTGAAGTTGAGATGAAGGAGATCTACACATCCAACCATATGTGGAGCCTCTTTGAGCGCTCCTTTTTGGTGGATATGGCGGATATTGCTACAGCGCCCAAAGACAGGAAGCACCACGATAAGGCATTGGAGAATTATGTCACCAATGGTGTAATGAACATCATTTCAACCTTCTTCAGCAGTCCGTTTTCGGATCAGAGCACTACAGTGCAGGTATTTTATTGCATGACATTATAGTACAACTATCTAGCAAATTTGGGCATATTATATCAGCACTTTTAGTGGCGTACATTTAGACTGCTCTATAGGCGTTGCTTGTGGGCGAAATTAAATGAAGGTTGGATTCTGGGATATTCAAAAAGTGATTTTCTTGTTCTTGGGTTGATTGATAACGGCTGTGTATTGTCGGGTGGCGGGAACCTTTTGTTTACTTTTTACTAGAAACATCTGCATGAGGCAAGGGTATATTGGAGCGATTCCACTCTGGATGACTATGACCCTTTCGGGGCGGTTGCGCCGCTAAAATACTCGCCATTTCCTACGAGCGACGTAAGTACCTGGGGAGGTTTATTATTGATGTTTATGTCTTTTGGATGTCATTCTGCTTGCGGTCTGCTTTAACACCACTTGCTTCTGGCTTCAGCACTGCTCAAACAAAACATTAAGTGACATTAAATTTAAAATAAATACACCTCTCACTGATTAATTAATTATAATATTTAGAGGTGCACAATAGAACTTTTTAAAATCTACTCACACTACACTTGAATGCCCCACAACTAATAGTTGGTAGTTTTAGCTAGATGCCCAGGAAATCCGGATACGGCAATAAACACAGCCACCGATAATTAAACGACACACATTTTTTCTTTATCTCTATCGCACGAGATTGTATATACGATGTTTGTGACCCGCAAATCATTGGTATTTTGCAGACGCGCCAGCCAATTTTTGTGCAGTTATTGCAATCGGCATTTAGAGTATCCCAGTGCCTATGGTTAGCTGCTTCGCAACGCTTTAATGTTGAAAACTGTATACGTACGCTCTCAGAAGTTGGTTAGTTCTTCTTTTTACTTATGAAATCTCAGTATCATCTTAGAGTACCTGAGTTTAGTCTAATTGGGACTCTTTGTTATAGCTAAAAACCGAGGAATTGCAATACCATTGGACTTGGAGAGCCAGGTAACGAGTATGTTCAATAAAGCCGTCACCCTAACGAGGCAAACGAGCAAATGGTTACAGGCTTCTAAACTACCCAAGATTGAGCGATCCCAGTCACAAGTAAGAAATCTAAAAAATTGCAAAGAATCTAAAATACTAATTTAAATAAAATCTGTGTTATCGCCAGTTAATGCGCTTAGATCGAAGTATTATTGAGGGGCTCCAAGACATTGTTTCCTTGTTGGAAGACCAATTGAAACCTTTGGTGCAATCCGAACTATCTCTGCTGGTAGATGTTCTCTATCGTCCCGAACTGCTCTTCCCCCCAGGAACAGAGTCGAGGAAAAAGTGCGAAAGTGGTGGGTTCATTAGGCGCCTAATCAAACACACCGAGAAGTTACTCGAAGAGAAAGAGGAGAAGTTATGCGTTAAAGTCCTAAAAACTCTAAGAGAAATGATGGTAATTGATCCAGAATATGGCGAAAAGGTAGGTCATAAAAAATATCAAATGCAGGGAAGGAAACACGACCCCATCAAACTTTCCAATATAATTTGCCTATTTCTTTTTTATGCACTCATTTAGCCGGAGAATTTAGCGGTACTAGATTTAGATATCATTCATCTATATACCCAAAATCAAAAATTGACATTGATATGTTTTAGGGTGATGTTCTACGGAACAGTTTACTGACTCGTTATTTTGGTAAAGCCTTCCTTCCCAAGAACGACGTGGACGTGACATCAATGCAGGTTTCATCCCAAATGCACGGGCCAGGTGCGAAGATCTTGAGCAGAGCATGTCGCACTTTGCACGAAGTGCAAACCCACCTGGATAAGGAAGGTGCCTCTGATTTAGTGGTGGAATTAGTAATCAAGTCTCTCAATTCTTCATCAATCTTCAACGAGGCTGTAGAATTGGGCATAGCGCTACTGGAAGGTGGAAACCCGATTATTCAAAGAAGTATGTTTAACAAACTAATGGGTGGAGATTTAAGTCAAGCCTTCTTCAAAGTGTTTTACGATAAGATGAAGGACTCTCAGCAGGAAATTAAGTCAACTGTATGTGTTAACACTTCCGATATGGCTGCAAAAGCCCACGAGGATAAACAAGAGGGAAAAGAAACTGACAAGACTACGAGGAAGCAAGGGCCCAAGTCGAATGGCATCCTTATTACAGAGGAACTACGAGATGAGCTTAGCAGAGCAGCGACGAGCACTTCACAGAGTTTCACGAATGTAAGAAGCGTTGGGGCTGGTGATGACAATGGAACACTGGTAGTTGGTGCAGTCTCTGCCTTCGAAGATGTGCTAGCAGAGAAACTAGAGAAACACAGAGATCGCGACGAGCAATGTGGATTAACCGCCAAAATTCTGATAATGCAACCCATTTTAAGGTTCCTACAACTCCTCTGTGAGAACCACAATCCATCCTTGCAGAACCTTCTAAGGCATCAAAACAACAAAACGAATTACAACCTTGTGTCTGAAACGTTAATGTTCCTGGATTGCATCTGCGGTTCCACCACTGGTGGCCTGGGATTACTAGGACTATACATTAATGAAAACAACGTAGCATTAATTAATCAGACACTAGAGACACTCACAGAGTACTGCCAAGGTCCATGCCACGACAATCAAAACTGCATTGCGACCCACGAATCTAACGGTTTAGACATCATTACTGCGTTAATCCTGAATGATATCAATCCTCTTGGTAAATCCAGGATGGATTTGGTCCTTGAACTCAAGAACAACGCCTCTAAATTACTCCTTGCCATAATGGAAAGTCGAGGAGACAGCGAAAATGCTGAACGTATCCTTTACAACATGAATCCAAAGCAGTTGGTTGATGTGGCCTGCAGGGCTTTCCATCAAGAGTCCTTGGAAGACGATGATGATGATGCAGATGGAGGTGATGACGGTTCTGCAGTGTCCCCCCGAGAAGTTGGCCATAATATCTACATTTTGTGCCATCAGCTAGCACAGCATAACAAGGAGTTAGCGGCCTTGTTGAAACCCATTGATGGGGGTAATGATGCTAAAACGCATCTAGCATTACTCTACTATGCTACCCACACAGCCCAGATTGAGATTGTTAGAAATGATCGTACATTGGAGCAAATTGTTTTTCCCATTCCGGAAATTTGCGAGTACATCACGACTGACACCAAGTATCGTATCCTGACAACAGCTGAAAGGGATGATCAAGGTTCCAAAGTGGCTGAGTTCTTCGACAGGACTGATTCAATGTTTAATGAGATGAAATGGCAAAAAAAACTTAGAAGTATATTGCACTTGTATTATTACTATTGGTGTGTATGTAGTGGTTCATTGTTGTTTTATTTCAGCCCAACCTTTGCTCTACTGGGTAAGCAACTACATGTCCCTGTGGAGTAACATCCTCTTCAATTGCGCTGTACTTATAAATCTCATCGTTGCCGTGTTCTATCCCTTCAATGACGCGGTGCCTAGTAAGTACATGTTACGTTTAAAGTACTCTAAACTAAACGCTGATTGCGCAGAACTTTCTTCGACCATATCGGCTTTGATCTGGGCTGCCATGACGACTGCAGCGGCTATAGTCATTACTCTGCCTCGCGAGACCGGCATACGTACATTTGTTGCATCAACAATACTGCGTTTCATCTTTTCTCTCGGCCCCGAACCCACTCTGGCTCTATTGGGTACGCTGACCGTCTTTCTCAAGGGCATACATCTAGTCAGCATCATGGGAAATCATGGCACCTTGACGAAGACGTACCAGAAGATACTCACCGATGCAGAGTTGCTGTACCATCTGGCTTACCTCATCTTTTGCATGTTGGGGATATTAATGCATCCGTTCTTTTTCTCGGTTCTGGTAAAAATCCGTCAATACAACGCAATTACCTAACCGCTGAAGTATTTACTTTTCAGCTTTTTGACGTCGTATATCGTGAAGAAACTCTCCTGAATGTAATTCGTTCAGTAACCCGTAATGGTCGCTCTATCATCCTCACTGCAGTCTTAGCGTTGATCCTGGTGTACATGTTCTCCATCATTGGCTACATGTTCTTCAAGGACGATTTCATGCTCAGTGTTGACGACGACAGCAGCACACACCGCACAGGTCCGGCAGATGAGTTTAGCTGCGAAGCAGTCCATGATAAATACAAAGCAGACCCAGGGCATGAACAACTGCATTGTCATCGGGAAGTCCGAGAACGGGCTTGTGATTCGCTCATCATGTGCATTGTCACCACGCTCAACCAAGGCCTCCGCAATGGGGGCGGAATTGGCGACATACTGCGGGCTCCAAGCAGTTCAGAAGGTCTCTTCGTTGCCCGCGTCGTCTACGACCTGCTGTTTTTCTTCGTGGTGATCATTATAGTCCTCAACCTAATCTTTGGGGTCATCATTGATACCTTCGCAGATCTCAGATCCGAGAAACAACAGAAGGAATTGATCCTAAAGAACACGTGCTTTATCTGCGGGCTGAACCGTTCCGCATTTGATAATAAAACCGTCAGCTTTGAAGAGCACATTAAATGTGAGCATAACATGTGGCACTACTTGTACTTCATCGTCTTGATCAAAGTGAAGGACCCTACGGAGTTTACCGGCCCGGAGAGCTACGTCTACGCGATGGTAAAGTCCTCAAATTTGGACTGGTTCCCGAGATTACGGGCAATGAGTTTAGCATCGGTGGAGCATGACGGGGAGCAGATTGAATTGCGGAGTTTACAATCCCAATTGGAAATTACTCAAGTACTGGTGACTAATCTGTCCCAGCAATTGATGGAGCTTAAGGACCAGATGGCGGAGCAGCGCAAGCAGAAGCAGCGCATTGGGTTGTTCAACTCGGCGTATCAGCACGCCAACACATTACCGTAAATACAATTCAATCCTTAGTCAATAGTTCTAATTTTAGCGAGTAATGAGATAGCGTCTCCAGGCAATTAACTACAAAGTCATGCGTACTCAAATTTTGTTGCAATTCCCAAATATGTGTAAGAAATTATCAAAACACGCAATCACTTTTTGGACTAGTTGGCTCTATGTGTATGTCAAGCGATTTGCTGAGTGTGTAAATACAGCTATCATGTTGGGAGTAATACTTAAATAAATACAGTAAAATAAATGCACACGGTGAAGAAATTAGTTCTCTTAAAAAAAAAAAAAAAAGAGTTTGAACGTAGTGGTAAAATAGGAAATTGCATTAAGTATGACCTGGTAATATTGTGGCCGCTCACTAGAGGCCGAAGCCAGTCCTAATACGCCCAAGAATTAAAATTTTTTGGAAACCAATCCTAATTCAATTAAAGAATCGGTTTCTGTAACAGATTTACATAATTACAACTTGAAACATAAAAAAATGAACAGCCTGATTGGACAATGACGATCTAAGGAACTATTCAAAGAAATTACAGCTGGTAGATGTCGACAAAGTACCTCATTGAAGAGAGTCGTACGCAACCGATACAAGCCGAGAGGTCCCCACTTCATGGGTATCGAGTGAATTCCAGCGGGCCCCTCGTGGCAAAAGCACGTCCATCGCACATAAAACACTTCGAGATCGTCCACGCATTAAGATGGCGACGTCGTGATTGTGGCTCGATTGGAAATGGCTTTCGCGCATCGCCTTCTCATGAACTTTTCATCGGTCGGACGCCTTGTGCAAGACTGTAAAGTGCTGTCTTCTTCGTGTGCGCGCAGCTAGACGCCAGCAGTCCAGCTGGATCGCGAAGGATAACACGCTAGTGCTTGTACGGGAATCCCTCATCGGCGCCAAGATGCGCGAGTTCAAAGTAGTGGTGCTCGGCTCGGGTGGGGTTGGCAAAAGTGCATTAACGGTGCAATTCGTCTCGGGGTGTTTCATGGAGAAATACGACCCCACGATAGAGGACTTCTACCGCAAGGAGATCGAGGTGGACCAGTCGCCGTGCGTCCTCGAGATCCTTGACACAGCCGGCACGGAGCAGTTCGCCAGCATGCGCGACCTCTACATCAAGAACGGCCAGGGCTTTGTTGTCGTCTACAGCCTCACCAACCACCAGACCTTTCAGGATATTAAGCAGATGAAGGACCTCATCACGCGCGTTAAAGGCAACGAGCGCGTACCCATCCTCCTGGTCGCCAACAAGGTGGATCTGGAGCACCAGCGCGAGGTGCCGCATCCGGAGGGCGCTGCGCTGGCATCGCAATGGAGCTGCCCGTTCATCGAAGCGAGCGCCAAGAACAAGACCAACGTCAACGAGGTGTTCGCCGAGATCGTGCGCGAGATGAACTTTAGCCCCGAGAAGGAGAAGAAGAGCTACTGCTGCTGTACGCTGCTCTAATGCACGGGGGCGGGCGGGTGTTATCCCCACCGCTTGCGGGCGCTCCGTTACTGGGAACAATTGAACAATTGCTGTGCGGTGGAGTGCGCTGTGGTCATAGGCCCCGAGCAGCGCCTCCTCTATTTTTATATGTATTCGAATTTTGATCAACGGACGCGTGAGAACTCGATTCATATCCACCAATGCGAGATCCTGCTGAGAATGATGACAGTGCCTCAATCAAAATGTGCTGGCAGGGCCGCGTCGGGGCCTAAATCCATCCGTGGGGGCGCTCCATCATCCACAATCCGACCGTCAACACCCCACCGACCATTCGGGCTCCGCCATGTCGATATCACATTTATTGAATAGTGTAATATTATTGATAAATCGCTCATGTATGTATATATTTTAATATAGGTCTATAACATTTAATACTTTTACGAAGAGATCTGCGTTTTCTACGACGATGACACTCGCTTCCGACTGACGGCAGAAACACGACGGGGACGACCGACGTTAACGATATTGATAGGGTAGCACTAAACATATGAATACTTGATGGACGTAGCCGTGACTGAGTGGATGGACGTGCGAATGGGGCGAGCATGTGGAGACTGTGGTGGCGGCGAGTGCGTGCATGCATACATTCGAATAGCGAGCGCAATTATTTTCTATACCACACCACACACATCTGATTGTTAGCGTGCGTGTTCTGAGAGCCAAAAAGGATTTGTGATATATACGTATTGTAATAAAAAGCATTTTAAGTGGAGACACGCAGTCGTTATTTCGACCTGATTGCGCCCAGAGCGGCGGCAGGTAAGTCTGCAAGCACGTGGCGTGGTGATTAATACGTCGCAGAAGTAGTCGACGGGGGCGCTCGGCTGGTTGGCTTGGAAACGTAAAATCTATGCCAAAGAGAAGTTTGGTTAAAGAGTCGTCATTGCGTACTAATTTCACTTAACATTTGCTCTAGTTGTTACTAATCAATTCACACAATTATCTACTTTAAATTATGATTCACATAGCTTTGTAAGAAACAAATTTCAATTTGCACATTCGTATAAATTTCAAACAAAACTCATTTATTATGGAGAACTATTTGAACCTAAGCTGTAACTGTTTTTTTTTTAAAGTTTTTTCCTCATATTTTAAAAATATTTTCGCGGTTGGGCTTGGCAGCACCTCGCTAATCTTTGCGTGACAAACATAGATTCATAGACGTCAGTCAGTGTCTATTTAATCTATCCGCATTTAAATTCGTGCTCACGGCCGCTAACAGATGATAAACAATTAACAGAAAGCTGAGCACGTACAACTTGACCACCAACTCTACTCCACTTTCATGGAAACAATGAGAAATTAATTAAACTAAAATAGGATTGACGTAAAGTAATCTAATTAGATGTTCTTGGATTTTTTGGGTAGAGAAAGTGAAAAAATATGTGATCATTCATGAATCAGCATCAACTCATCAAATTTCAATGTTTTGGCTTTAAAGCTGCAATTAGCACCGACCAATAATGTAGCAGTAAAGAATGCTATTGTGATTGGAATACGAACATAATTTATTGCCGCAATATGCAGCGTCGGCGTGTTGGAAACCATTTTCCGGTTACGTGGCTCTGCATGATGTGTCATCATGAAAGTTTATAAATACGCCATGGGCTTTAAATACGCGCAACACACAACAATAAACATACCGTGAGCCATACACTCGCGAATTAAAACAATCATTGCGAGGGTACAATACAATGCGAGTCAATGCCCATCCAACTACCAGTTCATCTTAAAACAAATGACTCACTAAAAGAGATTCACATGAATCTTTTTACTAATCTATCATCGCGCATTTCATTTGTTCATGACTCATAATTCCAATGAAAAAAACACATTTTCGGGTATTACAAATGGGTGTAAAAATGCATGTAAAATGCATGTTCAGTAATATTGCATTCAAATTAATTTCTAACTCCCCCTCCCCCAAATCTTTTTGCAATTTCTGGGTTCTCCTTTGTTGTCCACAGACAGTGAATTCTTGAGTTCCTTACCTTGACTCAGCGCGTCATTAGTGAAAGTAAGCGTTGTGAAATGATCAACGTAACTAATCTGCTAGACTACTACTACTAGCCCTTTCAGAAACTTTTCACTTCTCAACTCTCAGCAAACAAGCAGTGCGCTTCAACTTCTAGATTAATGCTATCAGCAGTCCGCGTTGACCTTCAGTCCTGTTCAATCTGTGCACTGAAATGCTGTTGCAACTTGCGCCGGACATTCCAAAGCGTCCCAAAACCGATAACCTATAAGCGGTCATTATTTTTATTTCTGTGTTTGACAGATATCCCCAACAAGGACCGATAATTTAAGTGCTTCAACCCACGTAGACTGTAGACGAAACCCAACGACTTTGTACCACTTTTCAGGCTTTGCATTCGCCGGTGTTGGGACGATGTTAGCAATCAAAGACTCATAGCATTCTGCCTGACCCTCGAAAATGGCCTACGATCTATATACATCTAATGTGCTCACAGCTTGTGAGTTAGGACCCCGAGTTATTTGAAAAGGACAGGTCCGGGTGGATCATTTGCAATTAACATGAAAATTCCGCATCTAAATATTTTACATTTTCCTACAAAGTGGACAATAATAGGACGGAAACTGCTAATTAAATCTTTCGACTGCGCGTTGGTTGCAAGTTGTGGCTAGAGAATGCCGAAAAATATTGGTGCTGCCCTGAGTGCAGTGAGCACAAAGCATCACTCAGTCGAGCGTCAATTCAAAGAATAACCGCTGAGTTGATAACAACGAAGGCACTCGCATTGAAAGGGCGCGCAACATCCAGTTTTCGGATCAAAGTCTAAAATAAAAGTAAATCAATCAGACAATGCAGCAGAATGTGAGACTGAAATTCCGCGTGAAATCTATTAGATTTTGACTACAATCAAATCGCGGACAAGTACTACTGAGTCTGCATCTGAGACAGATGACGTTTGAATGAACATTAAATCACATCAAGGGTTCTCATATTCACATTGCCCACAGCTGCACAACTGGAGGAATTAAGTCGGTGGCTGAAGCTGCCATAACCAATGTAAGTGTAAACCGCTTCTTCACTCGCAAACAAACCCAATCAAAAACAAAAAGCGACGCAGATAGCCCAATCACTTAATTCAAATTGAAAAAAACAGGAGAGTAAACTTGGTTATGCAAGTAATGTATCATGCCACTGATCACTTTTGGCGATAATGCTCGTAAAATACACCTCAGCCTACACTTGATTACCAAACATTTTCAAACACTCGAAACTGAACTCAGAATATGAACTCGTTAGACGTTGCAGACTGCAAAACAAAGACGTAGCTATTAGAAAATTGGTCTCCCGCAGAAAGTAAAGAAAGATCAGTTTACGAACGTAATTTAATTTTCTCCATGCGAAGCCATATGGTGATTCAAGCTTGCTGGTGCATGCGTTTACAAAGCTTCATTTTAAGTACGCAGCTTACATTAAAGTCGACTAGAGTGCTCGCCGAGATAACTCTGAATCGAGGCAACGATTCACCGCCTAATCACACAATATCGTAGCCAAATTATGACTTTCAGAAGCATCGAAAGGCATTAAAATGATGTTGGCTTCCAACAGTGTGGCTGTTGTCTCCCAGTGTTGAAAGGAAAGTGACGACGAGATTCATTCACTGTTGTTGTTGTTGAGTAGGTTGGCTGGGTGGGACGGCAACCTGGGTCACATTACCTAACTTTCTTTTCTCTTCGTTTCTACGCTTTCGGCTGCGTGCAATGTGCACGAAATAAACTCTTCCACGAAGCGTGTTATGAATGGGTTTTGTCTTCCAAAAGTTTAAACACGCTAGGCACGAAACCCCACAGTATAGGGTTGACTTCAACAAGAAGAAATCCCAAACAATAAACGGAAATATAACCAGCATCTGCCCCATCGCAGGATGTTTACGCTCAAATTACATTTGGAAACATGCCTACAATATGCAGCCATCGCAGGTACCAACCATAAGGAGAGAAGCGAGAGAAGTCTTCTATCTTCTGGTCTCGGGGGTCTTTGGACGACAGGGCCATAATAAGCGCATTTTTTGCAACCAGAAACCAGTTGTGAAGTAGTGGCGTGCTCGTCCAGCGTCAACATTTTAAATGTTTAAAAGCCGGTCCAGTTTCTGTTGGATGCATGTGGTGCGTGCAACTCCTCAGTCACGCAATGGAAGCTCTTGAGGCACAAGAAGCCGGTTACGTTTACATTGTAAAACTTAGTACAAATATATGCGTTGTAATTGACGCACGATTCTTGCTTGAGTTCTTCGTGCGCGTGCTGAGTATTCAAGCAAGACAGAGCGCATGCGGGGCAAAAATCTGGGTCGCGCATATTGTTTAATATATCTGTGCTAAGAAAACGCGCAACGACCTTGCCCAAGGCGGACAACTTGTAGACTACAGGTACTGTAGCACAACAAGCAGAGAAGCAAAGACATATATGCACACTATTCAAACAAAACTACAAATTGCTTATCGCACTAAATGTAACTAACGAAGAGAAAATGTGCAGGACCAGTGTAAATATTGATGAACTAATTAATCCACATCGCGGAATGCGACCAAATTAGCGGTATCGCACCGTTACACCCGCTACATCTGAATTGAGGTCCACACCAATCAACTATGCCACATTACTATCAGCGTCTCGTGTAGAAATTCAATCAGACAGGAAGAACGCCGGCGCGCCTGGTTGTGGCAAGCAACATGCCCGTTCGTTGATACCCATGACTCATTGCGGCGCACACAATGCGCTTCTCGCATTCTTAATGTAAACGCCATCGAACGCTGCGTGCAAAACTACATTTTATCCTCCTCGACGCAATGCGTGCCGCAGTTATGACCGCTGTGACGAGAAGCAATGTATTAATAGACTACCACATAACGCGCGTTGACTCGCCTATTGTGTATTTGTATAAATTTCAGCAGACATAATACACAAACATTGATGCGCGCATTGTGCATTCGCGTGCTGGGAAATGTTGGGCAAATACAATGTGGAAATAGTGGTCGAGTTGTGTTTGTTACACTCCAAAGGCAAAAAACGAAATAAACTAGCAACTATCGAACAACGTTACAATGGTTGCAAACAACTGTCTCCGTACGTGCTCCCTATACATTGAATGTTTCTACCGCGTGAAGTAGATATGATTCACTTCTGCAAAAAGATCCACTTTTTTTTACGAAATAGTATCGAGGCGACATCTATATGTAAATGTCTATATAAACAGTATATTGTGCAAACCAGTGCAAAAGAGAGGACACGTTACAATACCACGCTAAATTAGGAAGGCAAGCCAGGCAAATTTCAACTGGAAACGAACGACACTTACTAATGCATTTATACCAATGGTGCTTTGCGTAAGTTGCCGCAAGTGAAAAACTCAGTGCATTGCTTTGGAACTTCATTGATAGACCACATGCTAAGTAGACACTTTCACCGAAAATATCTCAATGCAGGAAGTTGGCATAAAATGCGCACTCTGAGCTGATCCCTATCAATCATTATCAAATATGATAAACACATGAATCTTCATATGTCACTGGTTCCCACAATTTTCCTCTATCTATCAAATAAAGATGCGGATAACATATTTACGACGAAAACATTGTTGTCAACAATGTGAACATTAAATGTGAAAACACTTACAAACATTCATCTTCATTCTCATTACTATCCTAATCCGCCTTAATTTTTGAATTAACATGATTACTAGTAATTGCAGTTGGACTGTACCCAAGTTCTACTTCTTCATTTAACTTCTTCGCGAGGAAATACAACTCTGCGAGGGCTATGATTAATGCGCAAATTATACCCAACAGGAGGCGGAAACCGAAGTCAAGTGAACCCGTCATCAGCTCAATTCCAATGAACCCAAATAGGAATCCAGTTAGGACGGACACAACGAATTGGAATACTGCGATTAGTTGAGTGTTGATTTGTTTCACTAAATCATACAAAAAATAATAGAGAACAGAACATGAAATATAATTGAATAACAATGCATAACTCACTTTGATAGGCTATGGTATCCTCTGGCATGTGTTTCATTGTATTGTCCACGTTTTTAGTCATCAATTTGTACTCTCTATTACTCTGTTGATTCCGCAACTCTGCACACCTAGCTTCAAGTTCTTCACTCCTGGAAATCTCCTTATTTTTTGGGAGAATAATCTCAGTACCTTGGAATAACCTATGAAAGTAGATGAAATCATCCTCTTGTTTGCTTTCATTTGACATCTCTATGAATTGATGCAACCATGTTAAATCATCAAAAGTAAGGAGTTTATCTAACTTCTTCACAGTTGTCTCACATGGTTTTAAATTGACAAGATGTTTAGTACAATCCAAGTTCAGCTGATTTAAGTACTGAATGTCATTTGTATTCAATACAGTCAAGTATTCAGAAGCTGTAATGGTTAAATCTTCAGTAGTAGATGTTTGTGTGCAACTTGTTGAAATTCCAGCAATATTTGCAACTGCTTTTGGCATTTTGTGGCCATTGTCACATTCTGAAAAGTTCTTCAACCTTTGAATAAACTTTACAAGGTTTTTTGATGGTTTATAGAAGATTTGTGAGTCTGTCAAAGGTCCTGCAATCATCTTCACGAAGTTCTAGTTATTTACCAGGAGCTTCTTCTGCAGATCTTTGTAGAATCCTCTCAACTCTTCTTCTTGAATGTCAAGTTTCTTATCAATCTGAAGACAATTGTCACTTGCACCTTCAAAAAAGTTCTCCCAATTCTGTTGCCGCTTGAGTCTCCTCTCTGCCAATGTAATATCTTCTTTGTACTTCTGTTCAATGTCTTCAATTGCTTTTGTTGTTTGTAAAGCTTGACCCAAATCAAGCTGGGCTTGGGGATATAAAGAATCAATCAGATGTTTAGCACGATCGATTTGCGTGTCCCTAATATTTGTGATATTCTCTAGAATGCTGAAGAGTTGTTCCACTTCCCTATCATTCCGTTTTTGCTAAATTAAAGGAATTTCAGAGTTATGTTCCTTTTAATGGAGTGGTGAGTAGCACACGCTAACCTAACTTACTTCAAGCTCTCGAAGTAGCAACTGTATTTCACCGTTGAGGAAGCCTCGGTGGTCGAATAATCGCAACCAGATTGAATTAACACCTGTAATTAGAAGTTTGTTAAATGTTATACTGATTTGCATCACTTTTCCTATGCCCCACCTTTGAAAAGTTCGGACATAACGTTTATCACGTGGAACATTTAGTCACCGACTGAGAGATCTTTGGTGGAATGGGAATATACGTGATACGTGAGAACCGTGATATTTAGGAACGCGCAGCACTTCGTCGTATTAGTGCAGTGCGCCCATGGCAGTCTTTTTGCGACAATAGATCATTCCATCTCATCTAATATTGATAGATTTCCGTGCAAGTCATATTTCGCTAGGACCGATTCCCTCCAGTCAACGGGATTTATGGATTCTAGCTTTATATATGAAAATTTCGTTGCAGTTTACGTTGATACATCAATGAAATTTACTTACTTAATGCCTTAACTACCTAAAATTTAAATCTCCCACCATTCACCTGCTTTTTGTGCCGAACAAAGTCCAAAGTGCTGCAAGCGCTGTAACTCTGCCGATTTCTACTCAACTGCACTTTAAATTCATTTCTGCACCAGTCTCCATGTGCGACGCATAACTCAAATTATTTTATTCTGTTAATACATACCCAAATTCACGGACATCATGCTGCGTGGAAGCCTTCTAGTGTCCAAATTGGCCAGGAACCAACTTATGTTACCAAGGTAGTTTATAAAATTAAGTTTGCACAGTTAACTATTTTAATTGTTTTGGCGCTTAACGCTTTAATTATCATGTTTATTGGGTCTCAGATATATAAGTGGCACAACAATCAACTGCAAAACAGTAACAAACCATGAGAAGGCAGCAACACCATCTGGGGAAAACTATTCCTTCACCATGAATATGTTTAGGGGGCAATTGCAAGGCGCCCAAGTCTTTCCCTATCCAAGCCCCTTGAATGAAGAGAACAGAGAGATGATTCAAATGCTGATTGACCCAGTTACTAAGTACTTTGAGGTATTTGCATAGAAATTCTTTTATAAACATTGACCTAAAATCTTTTTTTATATATACTATAAACTAACTCTGGGCCAAAGGTTAAGAGTGATTAGAACCAGAACATGTTATATAAATTCAACATGCTGAAATTCAAACAAGACATAACAAAATACAAGTGATATAAACGGAAACAAACTTGCAATAAGCAATCTTATAATTTCAGGAGGTAAACGACGCTGTAAAAAACGATGAAAACGCACTCATCGACGATAAATCCCTGGAGGCACTCTGGGAGCTTGGTGCATTTGCTTTGCAAGTACCACAAGAGTTGGGAGGTCTTGGTTTAATGAACACACAATACTCCAGACTTGTGGAGATTGTTGGCATGTATGACTTAGGTGTTGGTATCACATTGGGTGCTCATCAGTCAATTGGATTCAAGGGTATCTTACTTTATGGTACTGAAGAACAAAAGAAGAAGTATTTACCAATGGTATCAACTGGAAAGCACTATGCTGCATTTTGTCTGACTGAACCATCATCTGGATCTGATGCTGGTTCAATCAGGTTAGTAGTCATTCAATTTGAGTAGAATCATAAATAATAAATATTTTAGGACACGTGCAGTTTTGTCAGACGACGGAAAACATTACATCCTCAACGGATCGAAAATCTGGATCAGTAATGGTGGATTGGCTGAAATCATGACCGTCTTCGCTCAGACTCCGATGAAAGATCCTAAAACAGGTGAACTTAAGGATAAAGTAACTGCATTTATCGTTCAACGTAGCTTTGGTGGTATTACTAACGGAGCACCCGAGAAGAAAATGGGTATCAAGGCATCCAACACTGCCGAAGTCTATTACGATAATGTCAAAGTGCCAGTAGAGAACGTTCTGGGAGGTGCTGGAAATGGTTTCAAAGTTGCCATGAACATTCTGAACAATGGTAGATTCGGTATGTCTGCTTGCCTGTCTGGAACAATGCGTGCTTGTACTGCAAAAGCAATTGAATTCGCCACAAGTCGCGTTCAATTCGGGAAGAAAATTGATACATTCGGTGGCATTCAGGAGAAAATTGCCAATATGGCTACATTACAATATGTCACTGAATCAATGGCATACATGATATCGGGTAACATGGACAGTGGTTCTGAGCATTATCACCTAGAAGCTGCCATTTCAAAGGTATTCGCTTCAGAAGCAGCATGGTACGTGTGTGACGAAGCTATTCAGATTATGGGAGGCATGGGCTTCATGAAGGAGACTGGTCTTGAACGTGTGTTAAGAGACTTGAGAATCTTCCGAATTTTCGAAGGAACAAATGACATCCTGCGCTTGTTTGTTGCTCTGACTGGTATTCAGTATGCTGGAGCACATCTTAAAGAACTCCAGAGTGCTTTCCGCAATCCTACTGCCAACCTGGGGCTTATTTTCGAAGAAGCTTCAAGGAGAGTTGTACGTTCTGTTGGTCTCAGTAGTCCACCAGCAATGGATCATTTAGTGCACAAGGACCTTGCCCAATCAGCTCAGCTTGTTGCCAAGGTATCGTACCTTCATACAAATCTCCGCCATAAACCGCTAGTCTAACTGTAGTTATTTAACTTCATTTAGGGATTGGACGCTTTTGGCCAATCAGTCGAGATGGTCCTGATCAAGTATGGCAAGAGCATCGTGAACGAACAATTCATTCTCAATCGGTTAGCAAACGCCGCTATTGATTTGACCACATGTGCCGCAACATTATCTAGATGTACAAAGTCTCTTAACGAGAAAATCCCCTCAGCTGAGCACGAAAAGCTAATGACTGAGTCGTGGTGTCTTCAAGCCTCTGAACGAGTAACAGCCAACCTCAAGGCAATAGCTACTGGAAAAACCCTTGTCAATTACACTAAAATGTCTTCGATCTCGAAGAATGTATGCAAGGAGCTTGGCATTGTCCAGAAGAATCCTCTAGGATTTTAACGCTCTAGATAAATTTAATCTATTCTAATCTTTTATGTGTTTATAATTATTATGAAGTTTTATATGTACTCGGTACATTTTACAAATTAATTAAGAAACTTAATTAAATGTTTTCAATGCTTGTGTGTTTCATATAAAACGACTTTTTTTATTCGATTTTCTAATGAGCTTTGGCGGAGTATCGAACACAAACTTCTTAGAAAGTTGAGATTCACACGTTTGGCAGTTTTATCACATCTAGCTGCTTAAAATTAACATTAAACTGTTTATTTTAAGCAATGGACATGCTAAAACACCTAATCACATTTTACACAAGTTCTAAAGACTTTTACACATTGTTCCTACTTGTTGCAAACAATTGACTTCATTTGCACCAAATTTATACAAGAACCAATCACTTTACGCATAATTTTCTCGATTTTCTTTATTTAATTGTATTGTGCCTCTTTTGAAAAGTTCTTTACTTCCAATCAGGTTTTTTAGCGCGGTTTCGCAAACTTAGATCTTAGTTCGCGTTTATTTTCTAATCTTTTTGAACATCGTCAAAGATTAATTATAGCGCACAATACGTGGTTGAAACACCGAATGTTACCATCATGCTATAGTAAAAAATTTTTTTAAAAAATGCTTATAAAGTTGCATAAAACGCAAAATTATCACAAACAATTGAGCCAATTAACCGCCGAGATGACTGTAAAATATAAGAAAATCTGACAAAAGCACATTTTACACTAACCGCCTACTTAAAGATCCGAAGACCCCCAGAGAGAACTTCTACAATTATTGCAAGTTTGATCCGAAGATGGTGGCTTGATTTTCGTACTCCACCATTTATTATTCGCCACTTACCGTGCCCATCACAAACCATTCTCAAATATAATTTTATTGGGTAGAAGCATTTATGCAAATCTTCCCAAGTTTCCAGCAATTTCCATTCGATTGCCATAAATTGTTATCACACAAATTCAACTTAACACAGTTTAAGTTAGATAATAATCACACTATTGGTGCACACAATACACGTGTCACAAAATTAAACATTTTGTACTTTGATTATGGGTAATGTTCCATTTACCGCCTAATTTAATTGAATGCTTAGTCGGATTCCTCGCTGCTTGTCTGTTGCATTGAGGTGAACCACTTCTCTCTTGCATTCGACGTACAAGGGTAACTCCTGACAGTGAAAAACATATAAAATATAAATAAATGATCTCATTTATACTATAATCTACCTGTGTTTGTTTTGTTTCCTGGAATGTGCTGGCAACGTCAGTGACGTGCGATAAGTCAATTCATACCCGGATTCGGACAAAGGACGTCGTTGCAGAGACATGGTCTCGTTCATAGCTTCCCCATCATGATCATCGTCACCCGCTGCGGCATTGGCAGTTTTACAATTCTCACATTCACTCCTAAGAAGATCAGAGCCAGAAAAATGTATTGTCAGTGTTTTGTAAATGTTCTTCTTCAGTAAGCTCGGAAATCTTGAGACTTATTTCTTCATTACCCCTTTGGAAGTTTGCATTCTTTGACAAAAAACATAATTTTCAACCTAATGTTCTTATTCTAGACTATCCAATGTTGATTGGAAATTTTCCGTGATTTCAAATTCGATGTCCGCTCTTTTCTAGAAATAGCACCTTCCAGGATAATGAATATAAGAACCCGAAAACACAAAGCCAGGTCTCAGGTTTACCGAACATACTGTAAAAGGCAAAAATCAAAAACGTTATAACAATAAGTAAAGTAGTGAGTGTCAAAGTACTTATAACAACATAACTGTTTAATCAATAAAATACGTATGATGTAAGTATTACCTATAATCCTCTTCATCGTGAGAAAAACTCTGATACGTCAATAAATTCTTCACTGGAATCTCTTTTGTTCTCTCCGCTGGTATCACAGGTGCAGAAGTTGCCTCTACAAGTGGAACAATAATCTGAGGAGTCTGTTGATACCCCATTGGTTTAACGGTCACCTTATCAATTTTTGGCGTGCTACTGAACGTCACTTTCGGAGTGTTCGAAGCGCCAGAAAATTCCTTGTGTAACTGGTGACTACTTAAAGTAGACGCCAGCTTGAATCCATCAGGATTAGAAAGCAGTTCTCTAAGATTTTTGGGTAATGTACGATGCATACTCTTTTTAGCGTCATCTTGTCGACTCTGCCGATATTCAACCTGTTTCAATTTTGAGAAACCATCTGCTGATTGTCGGTTGTACACATTGTAAATGCTTTGAGACACCGACGAAGAAGCGGTTAATAGCTGGGGAATGTGAGGGACTAATTCGTAAGTGCCCGGTATCAATGACGAGGTTGTAGACGATAGATTAGAACCAGACTGGTTCAAAGACGAAGAATTCGATAACTTCGAGGGTTCAGTAGATGTTTGATGGGACGACCTACTCCGTGTTTTATGGTAACTTGTCTTGGAGTTACTGGGTCGTTCTTGACGCTCCTGATTGCTCTTCAGTGAGACAATGTTTTCATAGGAAGCTTCAGGTTTCTGATTTGGATGAAATTGCTGCTGTTGATGATGTTGTTGCTGTGTTTGATGATATTGGCGATGATTCTTTTGATCGTGTTGACGTACTTGTACCCTGACATTGACATACTGATGAGTGTTGCTTGAAATGTTTGGTATCTCCATATTGGAAGTGGTGCTATGAATATTTTGGGTACTATGAGAGCCTCCAACAACAGCAGCGGAGGTGGAGGTAGATTCATCATGACGGCATTGAATAAATTGCGGAATCATTTCTTGGGCATAGGTTGAGGTTATAGAGTTGATCAAGGCATTGTGAGTGTTGTGACTATTGTGACCAGGTTGTTGGTTCTGATAGTTGACGTTGTGAAGGCTTGACAATTCGTTCTGGGCAGTACGCATTGCCTCCTCGTAAGGAGGTGGGGCTTCTCCGGGAGGGAAATAATTTCCTGGAGGTTTCCATAGAGAGAAATTGGTGTTGGTTTCTTCGTAACGAATTTCCATTTCATTGTTACCAGCTCCCATGTACCTAATTTAAAAAATCCACCAATATCCTTTGACATGAACAAGAAAAACCATCATGAACCATAATTACCCCATATTATGTTGATTATATCCAAAATTCCCAGCAATATAGCCAACATTACTGAGATTCCTTTGTTCCTCATGTTGATGGGTATGATGCTGCAGCGACTTGTTCCTTCTCAGACGGTTGTACAAAAAGAAAAGTAGGGAAATCGAGAGAACTGCGGTGACCGTAGTTGCAATGAAGCGCAAAGCCACATCGTAGGTATCTTTGTAGGTGTCATGAGAAGAGAGGATATCATCCAAACACTTAAATTCACAGCAGGAGCTCCCAACTTGGAAGGATTTACAGTTCTACAGGGCAACAATCACTAAAAATATAGTGACAATAAAAGAACATTTGCTTACCTGAGGGGGTGAACACAACACAGACTTGCACCACTTTGGTCCACCCTTATCACAAATACACAACGTGCAGGGGTTAGTTCCGCCCGGGACATAGTGCAACCCCTGTGAGACAATCCTGGAGTGGATATCAATACAATGTCCATGGACATCTATAATGTGATAAACAAAGTTGTCAATACTCAGTAATCCCACTGCTAACAGATACAATCTAGTATCTTGCCTGCTAACAATGACAACTATTCACCTTGTGGCACTTATAAGCTTTCCAGTGTGGAAATTTTTTGATGGAAACGTCTACTTACGATAAATCTCCAGCAGGGTAGTTGTGGACAACAGCAGGCGCCTGATTCGCATCGTTGTGATGGCACGCAGTGAACAACGCGTTGTTTAAGTCATTTAAGTGGAGCACTCGCGGTATTGATCATTCCTTAATTTCGAATCACAACAACAGGCGAGCGATGAAGGAACACTGCGCACATTGCGTTGACTGCGCGATTTTGGTTGCACTAGTAGGAGTGGACAGAAAGGGAACACACGAATGTTTAGCTACGTGGGCAAGGAATCGTCCCCTGGTATTCGAAAGTAGTACTGTGCTTTGTAAAGAAATATCTACAGATTTCACACTGCGGTGGCAAGAAAAGAACAGAAATCAAAGTAGAACGCTGTTACACGTTTAATTGATAGAGTTCTGTCGGGCAGATGTTATTTATAAATGCAGCTTAGGCCAGCTTAGGTGTGCCCTAATTATATACCCAGTCGCATTCTTTCAATGTTTGCTTGTTGACGGTTGTGACGATACACGCAATGATGTCATGCTATCAACAAGGGGGAATGCTTGATTGCTATTCTTAATTCATCCGCACACCAATCGGAGTGAGTATTAGCCTTCATAATTAAAATCCTTCACTTCAGCCACAAGTGTCAGTTAATGATTTCTTCCTAGTCCTCTACAGAGGGACATTTTTCAGGTGATTTTCAACTCACCAACATTATTTGTGGGACGATATTAATAGCCTATAGTTTCCTGCTGTCCAGGCAGATCTTGCGGCATATCAACAATGTCTTATCCGCCGCCACCTCAAGGCAATCAGTATCCAAGCCAATTCAATGGTAGTAAGTATTAAATCAAATAAAACAAACATAGAAAGCATAAATAAGCTACTATCAAATGTCACAATTAAAGTTCTTTAAACTTCAAATGGTCTATTTTTGTTTACTCTTTAAGATTATCCACCGCCTCCTCCTCAAGGAGTAGGATTAGGCTATCCTCCGGCCCCACCCGGCAACTATCCAGCTCCTGGTCCGCATCAAGGTGGTTATGGCCCACCTGGTCCCGAATATGCACCTCCCGCAGGAGGCTTTCCTCCTTCGCAAGGTTCTGGCTACGGTTATCTCCCAATGGGATATCCAGTTGGCCCTGGCGGCTATCCACCAGTTGTTAATCAGCCCATGGGCCAAGGACAACCACCTAATAGTAAGTACAGTCAAAATCAATTGTTTATAGTTGGAAAACGTGTGTTACACGTGGTTTGAAGTAGTTTTATGCGGCGTCATGACGAAAAGCAACTGATAAGTCGGTCTTCAACTGTTGTTTGCCTTGGTAGTGGGGTTAAAGTACTTGGGGAATCAGCGGAGTCTGATCCGGGGCATACCATAATTTGATAATAGCCGCGATAATGCAATTGTTTGTTTGATGTGAGTGTCAACAAGACTTGCGTCGCGGCAAGTTGGGTCTACGCGGCACCCGCAGAGAGCACGAGATAGCAGACAACGCACATAATTAACGACGTCCGTAGAGCCATCATGCCGGGGTCAGTTGCTGCGCTGCGGTCCGGTGCGATGGAGGACTGGAAGATAGCCACACGCAACATGTACAGTAAATTGAAACGCGTCTTTAAAATAAAAAAATCGGCGAAGAAAAAAGGGTACAAGAAGTTTCTATCTGATGAAGAGCAAAGGTATTAATAACATATCCCAAAACGACAAATCTATATTGCAAATGGTCAAAATAGGTCTTTCACAAAATAGGATTTAATTGTTTTCCCTCCCTTTCAGGTGGTTGGATGCATATGCCGCAAGGACCAGCAGCCAACTGCCCACCAGGATTGGAATACCTTACTATGATTGACCAGTTGCTAGTGCATCAGAAGGTAGAGCTGCTTGAAGGTAACTAACTGCCTCATTCAAAAATCCGCGCAGCGAAGACTGTTACAACTTCTTTTGTTCCGGAGATAGCAATGACAGGTTTCGAAACTAACAACAAATTCACCATCAAGAATAGTATTGGGCAAAAGGTCTACTATGCTGTAGAGACCAACGACTGTTTAACCCGAAACTGTTGTGGACCTATTCGACCTTTCGAGATGCTGGTTATGGACAACTATCGCAACCAAGTTATGCATTTACACCGCCCCCTGGCATGTGATTCCTGCTGCTTCCCGTGCTGCCTACAGGTACAGTACACAAAATCTTCTCCTCATTTATAATAATCCAAACTAATCCATAATTAATCGTGCTTAAGAGTATGGAAGTTTCTTCGCCGCCCGGGACCATTCTAGGTACCGTGGAACAAGAGTGGAGTATTTTTTGCCCCACATTTGCGATCAAAAACGCTAGCGGTGACACAGTTCTTCGTATTGAAGGTCCTTTTTGCACAATGAGTATCTGCGGTGACGTAGAGTTCAAAATTATGTCAAGTGATGGTCAGACACAAGTCGGGAAAATTTCTAAGCAGTGGTCTGGATTGGTTCGTGAGATGTTCACTGACACCGATTACTTTGGTATCAATTTCCCAATGGATCTTGATGTGAGGATGAAGGCTGTTATGTTAGGTGCTTGCTTCTTGGTCGTAAGTACTCGCCTGTATTTATTGCTTAATGTTCGGTGTTTATCCAATTGTGGTTCTTGCAGGATGCTATGTTCTTTGAAAAAGTCAGGGATCAGCATTAATCTGCGCTGTTAGATTGTTGGGTCCGTGAACGTATATTGTCGTGTTTTGCAGAATCTTTTCGATGACTTTGAGCAGCTGTTTATGTATTATGTGGCATTGTTACGTTACTCTATTTTAAATAAATTTTTATTATATCTGAAACTTCTATTGTGCGGAATAGATGTTGGTACCTGTTGTAATCTAAAAAGTGATTTTAGGATATGATGCTCTTTGCGCACACGGAATAGTTTTTTTCAACCGCCTCGAGCCTTTGGCTCGGACATATAAAAATGACATCGATTTCAACCTCTCCAATGAAAAATATTTTAATTTGTTGGTGTCCAAATAAACAAAATCAAAATTATCTATTCGCTGGCCTGAGTTGAAGCATGTAAAAGTGCAACTTTTACATCTGCTACATGTAGAATGATAATAGAAATACTTAAAATTAGAAAACAAAGACCCACCAGTAACAGATTATGTACAGCGTCGTATTCTTGAAATAAATATCTAGCGTAGTTAAGCTTTATGCCATAAAAAGGGCGTCTTTGTCAATGTATAATCTCAAATCTTGCAAATAACTGCAATTATATACCTGTCACGCAACTGACTGCATCTCTAACAGCTCAGCACCTATATCTACGTCCTTCCCACACACGGTTTATCGACAGAATCCTGTCGCTCTTGACTCACTGACGTCGACGACCTATTGTGTCTAAGATGGCTCTTCACCAAATCTCCTGCGGTCAACGCCGCCATCAAAGACAACTCTCCAGCTAGAACAGTACCACACACAATACGAGCCAGTTGCTTGGCGTGTGCACCAGGCACATCTGGATTGGACCCTTTTACGCGCAACATATCGAGGCATGCACCTTGTGGCGACAACACTGTACCTCCTCCGTGGGTCCCTACTTCAATTGAAGGCATTGTACATGTAATGTACAGATCCTCCATGTTCGGCCCACCTTTTTCCATAAGGGTCATACAATTACTGCTGCCTACATTCTGAGCTGGATCTTGCCCTGTGGCGATGTAGATAGCAGTGATAATGTTTGCAGCGTGTGCGTTGAACCCGCCAATGCTGCCGGCTGCAGCTGAACCCACAAGATTTTTGGCAATGTTGGCTTCGATCATTTTATCGACTGTGGTTTTCAGTACTTTCTCGACGACTGCTTTCGGGACAATGGCTTCACTCAAAGCGTATTTCCCTCTTCCTTCGATCCTGAAAGCATAAATTTATCAGAATTATGTTTACATCATTTGAGTAGGTACAAACCAGTTAACAGCAGATGGTTTTTTATCTGTGCAAAAGTTTCCACTGACGCTGATTACTTCCATATCAGGGAATTGGTGTTTTAACATGGTTAAGGTCTCTTCAGTGCCTTTGGAAATCATATTCATACCCATGGCATCTCCAGTTGTAGCAGCAAAACGGATATACAATAATCTTCCAAAAATTCTGGCATGGATGTTCTTAAGACGTGCAAAACGACTGCTGGAGTCAAAGCGTTTCTTAAGGCCCTCGTAGTTCTCTGGTGTTTGAATCCATTTAAATGCTTCACTAAAACATTGTTTTGTACTTGATAATAAAGAATTTACAAGGTACTATTTCGAAAACACACCTTGCTCTTTCCATACTTGGGAACTTTACCACTGGTGCCCTCGTCATTCCATCCCCTATCACACGGCTGGTGATACCGCATTCGAACAAAGCCCTACATCCTCTATTCGTACTAGCCACCAAGCATCCTTCAGTTGTAGCCATAGGAACATAAAATTCTTTACCGTCCAACTTCATGGGACCAGCCACACCCACTGGTACTGGCATGTACCCGATGACATTTTCACAACACGCGCCCATTACCTACAAAACAATATGAACATAAATTTAGTCGACATGCGAGGAAAACGCGTACTGTTTGTGTGATGCAACTAACTTTCACACCTCCTCACCTTGTGATAGTCGTAGTTTTTGTACGGCAGGTCAGCGATGGCTTGCGTCACATCGCCTTTAGCGCCAATCCACCGCCGACGAATACCTACGCCACGCACTGGGTCATCTGTAGCTTTCTCAAGATTGTACGCGGGAATAACGCCAGACTTTATTAGGAGGACTACTTCTTCGTCTGTTAGCCTATGAGCACTGCCTGTACTATGATAAATATGGCTACAATCTGCCACACTACGAATCGGTAAGTCGGAAAGGAGTAAATTTTCTGTAAGAGGCGTTGTAGGATCAGAACCGGGGACTACTTCGAGTTTATGAGTAGTGGTTTCATCAGGTTTTGTTTTAGCAACTGCATCGGTTTGCACCTCTTTGTCCACAAAACCCTCGTCGACATCGTGAGATTTGAGGAATGCCCCACATGGGCGGGCAGCCATGCGGGCACGTTGCTGCTCCAAGTTGTCCTTGTTCTCAAAGAAGATAAACTTGACTGCTAATGCTGCGAGAAGGATCAAAATACCGATGTGATCAAGTCGCAACGTAATCCATCTGTGGACATACAACAAGCCCATAAAATCCTCCATCCATATGGAAACAAACGCAGAAAGCACAAACCTCATTATATACCCGTGAAAAGGAGAATCATCCGTTCTGTTCAGCGGCATCCGTTGGTCGGGTAACGACGAAATATGATCTTCACCTTCACGTAAGGGCCACCAACTGGAAAATGAACAGAACATCGTCGAACATCTCATCTTATAGTGTAAAACAAATCCTAAGATGACTATTTCGGTAACAATCGCTCAAAACCACTACAAAAGCCCGGATGTGACTTTTAAAAAGCGCGCAGTCCAAAAATGGCGAGGTCTTGACCCTTTTTTCACTACATAACTTTACACAATTCGGAGTAACACAACTATCGGAATATTAATACCTGTGTGCATGCACCAGCATCAATCCAGCCGACATAATCAACTTAACTCGTTGAACTACCGGATTCGACTTCTGGAGGTCCTCCTTTAACGCGCGTGAGATCAGAGAGCTGGGAATGACTCGATTACCATAGATGTTCGCGATGCGCGATAACTGAAAATCCCAGATCATTAAAAAATAAACATCGCTATTTTAAGTAGTGTATAGCAGATGACGTACTTCCAGGATGAGCGACAGGCACGCCGGGTAGAAGGTCATGAAAACCACGTAGTTGACCAGGACAGAAAGGCAGGCAAAGTAAGAGAGCATTTCGAGCCGATGAACACCTGACAAGGTGCCAACCCCAATGACTAGAGTCTCTACAATTGTATCCAAGGTAATGGTGGGGCCAAGGAGGGACATACCACGCGCAATATTCTTTTTAACTTCGTCCTGGTTGGATGCACTCAGAGCGAATTCAGCTAAGATGGCAGCTTTGGAAAGGTCGATCACAAGGAGGAAGAAAAAAAAAGCGTCCCTAAAAGTTACAATTTTTAGTATGCCTGTGAAAAACCACTAGATGGCAAAGGCAAACTGCTTACTTTAGATCTGATACGTCAATCCGTAGGAAATTTAGCACCGTTGAAGTAAACACAAAGCTGGAGCAAACAGTGAACAATCCAGCGATTCCTGAAATCAAAGCAATATAGTTATAGGATGCAATGCCCTTGGTGCGGTCTTATTTGACATCAAATTGAGCGCTTCCCCGAAAGATTTAGATACTTAGCCAGTTATCCGCGGTTCTGCATTCCTAAGGATATTAGCAAAAGATTAAAGAGGCTTCCGCGTGCGGTAACGGTGGAACGGCGTATTGGATTGCATGCAAACGTATACGTATCGTATACGTACTTTCAAAACAATTATTCACATCTATTGTCAAGTTGTTATCACAAACCTAATATATATTTACATCCCAACTTCTGAAGATTGCAGAATTGGTAATAGCTGTATAGCACCGCAAGACATCGGATAACCGTCATCAAAATGACATCAGCGGCGTTATTCTCTGCCTGCAAAATCAGCTGTGAGTTCAAAGTTTACAACCTAACACCGGTATTTCCAAGTTACCTCATTCAAACATCCAATACAGTGCATAATGGGCTGCTTGGGTAAAGCTGCATGCTGATGCTCATCCACCGTGAGCATGCATACCGTGAGAGTCAACGTGGCTACAATCACCTCCCATGGGTGCATTGCACAGAATTCGCCATGTGCCCAAAAAACTCGAGTGGTCATCTTGGAATCCTTGAAGTTCCTAAAGGAAATGCTCAATATAGCTCCAAATGCGTCCCAAGATTGGTAACTTAATAATATTTAGGATGTTTTATATTGACATGAACCTGAAACAGGAATAGCGAATGCTAGAAGTGTTAAGAGACTTTAACATTGTAAACTCGCAATGTTAAGGTTGTGAAATGAAGACGAAAGTAACAGGAAGTAAACAGTTGAGAGACCAAGCTCAGGGTGTTTGCAATTTGCGCAGGCGCAAAAGGTCAAAGCATTAAAATTAGAAACATTAATAGATTAACTTATTAGCGTGCCTCGTAACTGTCTGTGGCGTCTGCAAATGATAAATAGAAGAAATCCAGCAAGAGAGCAAATTGAAAGTGAAATTGCACGCAATTATTACGATCGCCGCGAGCTTTCACCGTGTGTGCGCGTTCGACTTCGGTCAATGTTGCCCAGACTCCACTCCAACGAAAGAAACTGCAATTAAACAATCATTGGACATCTGCTTTAAAAAGTGGCATAATAATGTTGATTGGTAAATTCAGTTCGCTTTTTGACGTTACTGCTGTTAACCTTGACGAATTCCGAGCAATCAACACTTTTCCGAAATTCCGCTGTATTCATTGCAAATTGCAAACATTTGACCACAATTCAAACAACTTACGCAAACCACGCTCTATTACACATTTATCAACTTTGACTCAGTGTCAATTAAGCATTGATTTGTATTCCTCGAAGACGCGTTGAAAAGTCGTCGCGTGGGTTGCACCCCAATTATGGATCGTAATTTTCACCGACATCGAAATTAATCATTCTAACCAGCCAATCAACCTGAAAACACACGCCAGGCACTAACTAAGCCGTGAGATATGCAGGCACCTCAAACTGTTTGAGGTGCTCGGGCACGAAGTAGAAAGTTTTTACCGTTTAAAACATGAACATGGAGTTTATTTTCGTTCCAAGACCATCACCAGTCACTAGATAAGAAGGAACAAGTTCACTCTTGAAAACTGACATTATCATAAATTCCACTCTTATATCACTCAGCGCTGATGCAGTTAATTTATTAATTTCTAGATTGAAGACTACTTGAGATGATGGGGCGTATTCTCAGTTTCAGCTTAATGTCTCTTGAAAGTTGGGCAACGATTTCACCATTGTAGCTCAAGGTTGATTCCTCTCCCTCAAAATCTCCAAAAAGTGCTAGATGGCTCAACGGGCACTGCCCTTATTCACTCAGTGTAGGAGATTGATTTTGGGAGAATCATTAAATATTACCACACTCGCAACAAATACAAATGCGCCTATAGACCGTCGCCAGATTCAATTCAGTAACGAAGAAAAAATAAGAAAGAAACGATGAAAGCTTTCTAAAATTTACTTTGACACTTACTAAACATTTGATATTATAATAACACTTTCGGCATGTTGGGAAACACTTAAATTATAAATGTTTTGGTAAACCTTGGACTTGATGCCTCGCATAACTAGCTCTTTAAATCCTATTAGTTTTACTATTAACAAAACCTAAAGAAAGTATACCACCTTAATTCAATTAAATCCCCATAAACAAAATTCTCACCCATTAAAAAGCATATTGTAGACTAATTAACTACTTCAACATTATGCTAATATACTTTTGAGTGTCCGCGATATAATTTCACTCCCTTCGTTGTAATACAATTTGACCTAAAAACGCACCAATTTTTGCGCTGTCTGCACCACACACACTTATATACAAGTTCCGATGCAAAGGTGAGAAAAAACCCAGGCATCTCTACTTGCCATTCGTGCGTTCGATTTCTCTCTTTTATAATATTTAGCTACGTTATGGTAATCCATCGGAGCGGTATGATAATCTCGTCCATAGAGGTTAAGTAACCAGGCTGAGATTATGATTGGTTGTAAATGTTGTCGAAGTTTAATTTATTCACCGCCTAATGTCGACTTACCGCGTTGTAGAAACGCGCGATTGATATGTACAAAGATGCGCATATTTTTTAAACTGCTGTGGTAATCAATGAATTTGTAATTAGTTTAGAATATTTTTTTTTGTTGCTACGCGACGCAAATTGAACGGTCAAAAATGATCATTTTGTGATAATTTGTGTGTGACAATTTACATCTTATTATTTGATAGTGAAGTAAAGTTTAAAATTACCACTTTACAAACACACATTGGAAAATTTTTGCTGAAATTCTTACACACTCTTTAAACTGCATTTTCCAGGGATAGAGTTACGTTTCTTTGATCTATTTGAAATCGAACATTATCGATATAGAAATTATTTTGAAGTGAACTACTACAAACAAAGTGACATTTGCCTGACTCTCGAAGTACAGTTGAGGTAATTGCAAACAAAATGTTTCATTGATATTGCTCACAAAGTGTCTTATATTCATTGAATTAAGATAACTTTATTTTGACACATACTATTTTGTTAATCGCTAAAAACATCACTAATATTAATCGTGTGCGTCAAAGTACAATTACCTTAATATAATAACTGCAAGTATCTAAAAACTATCAAACCCAAACTAATTTCCCTAATTGAGTTCAACGCTAGAAAGTTTCTCCACATAATGAAGCTAATTAATGAAGCTATTAACTAAAATATCATAACGTAAGATTAAATCAACTTCAAACAATTGTGACATCTTGCGCTACTCATCAAGCGCAAACAAGAGTGAATAATCCAAGTAAAATTGGGGTAATAATGAATGAAATTTATTCGTTTGCACCCAACAAGCAGACACACCACTAGAGTGAGTACCTTTTACTGGAGCCTATCGACTTTCCTTCCGAAAATAACCAAGTCAGACACCTCAAACGTTCGCAAATGAACGCTAAACGCGAAAAACTCGAGAAAAACGTAAAAAATGAAACAGGGTGCCATTCCTCAAGGTATCGTTCATCACACGATGTAAGCGAGGAATCAATTAATGCGCTTATTTATGATCACACAATATAATTGACTTGTGAGCACCTATGGGACAATATAAAGAAGACTCACAGTCGGATGTTTTACTTATACAACAACATCACACATTGCGAGTTTGTCCACTGGCGATTGACTTGAAAGTTACTTGCACAACTGTACTGCACCTCAAACGCGAGAAATACCGACAAAAATTACGGCAATTTGCGAGAGAAACAAAAAACTCGTAATGCTTTGTACCAATGATGCAAGGAAAAATATGAATATACGAAAAACAAGTACATACAACGTCTTAAACTCCGCAGTTACTTGTTTAGATGGCTCCCTTCAGTAATTTATTTATTAGTAGTTCCATTAAGTTATTCGTTGTTTTTTTATTCACTGCGATGTAATCACTCCGCAGCACTAAGCCCACCGTGGCCGAAACCGCGACGCCTCACGAAGATTCCGAACACCACGACGGAGAACGCCGCGAAAGTGACTGAGCAACGCAACACTGAGTGTGAGCGTCTCTCAGTCCCCATCAAAACCGATGGAGGCGTTCGAAAAATGCAAGGCACGTATTTCCAGTGGTGGTCGCAATTAAATAACCACGGGAAGTGCATTCATTAGATGCACAACTTCAGAAGTGACCCAAGCACGTGGCGAACCTTAGAAGTGCTGAGGCACGTACTAGATGTGGAATTTCTATCCATAGACACTCAAAGAGTGGCAGAAAAAAGTATAAAACGATATTTACTGCTGGATAATCAATGGCTTTATGAAGGTTGAATGACATTTTGAAATATTTATACTGAAAATAAAACAGGAAGCATTGCGAGAGGCGCGTTATTTAAGAGGGGTGGTTGAAATTTACGAACTTTTTTATTTGCAATCTATCTCTGGGTTCAACAAATATCTCATAGAAATGAAGTTATTTAATTCAATTTAAATGACTTGACAAAAAAGCATTAAAGCAATGTAAATGTGGACAAATGTCAACTATTATGATTTTTTTAAATCAAACCCGAGGTTAGCAAACATATAAAGTGCAATTTCGCAAAAACGAACGTCACTCAACTACTTATAATATTTCCATACTTGATTATTTCAGAAATTCTAAGTAGAAATCTGAAAAAGTAACAAACTACGCATCTGTTGTGAAACCACACGTCAATATTGTACATAACAAGTTAGATACAACGACAAATTTAAATTAAGGCACAATTTATACAAAATCAACATGTTGCATATATTCCCTAGTTTAAAAACTATTGATAGCATATAAAGTATACATTTCTTTAAAATATTCATGATAAAGGCATAAACAATTCCAGCCAATTGAATGAATAATGCAAAAAGTCATATATCTACATCAACTACATGGGTTTTTGCAGTTGCCATGTCTCGCTCGTATGCAGGTGAAAATGAAAACTAGAAGTGAAATCACCACGCATCGCGGATTACGAATCTGAAATCGAGTCCACTATCTCATTCACCTTTTCTACTCCATTCGCAAAGCAGCACGAGAAAGAAAGTAAAAGTCGTTTGAGTCCATGTGCAGCACAATTAATTCAAATAATTTAAACTCTGACATTATTTATGGATTACCTGATACAGACCGATGTAAGGTCTGATTAGTTTCAAGTACACTTCAAGTACGCGCACCTTAAAAACATTACGAACTGTTGATTGCAAAAGATGCGGCGTTTCTTTCACCCAGCTAATATTAGTATAAATATTTCTTCATTCTAATAAACGCAAACACATGCAGAATATGATTGCACGCTATCGGCTGTAAGCAAGCGCAACGAGAACGCAAAAAAACTAATATTTTATTGCAGATCCAACAATCCTGCTGACCTAGGCCTACTTCTAACGCAATTAATTCGAATAATTGCATAGATTGCACAAATCATCTACACCAGAGATGACTGGATATCGTGTTTTAAATCACGATGAACATGAATTTACGCAATTTATATGTGCGCCATAATAACAGTAATTTTTTTGGTATCAATGGAGTAGAGGAACTATACGATATATTTGTATAATCAAATAGCGTGTTTCGCACGTTAAAAAAAATCATGAATTTCTCTCACGCGTTTATTTCCATTCATTACACCTATCTAACTCATACCTTCAGTGAAATTATTAAAGCCCACTTTTCAGCGTCATTAAAACATACTAGTCATGCGAAATTGTCACTTCTGAAGCATTTGAATGCCGTAAGTTGTTTAACGCGCAAACTGAGGAACCCAATGACCAACATACATATATCGATGCAGACGATTTCCGCGTCAAATGTGTGCCACCTCTAGCAGTTTACATAACATATTCGATAAAAACAAAATTTTTTGCGTATATAAGGCGCTAATGATGACGATTACAAGAAAATTAACTGGAATTCTTGCACAGTGGTGGTATCTTCAGTTATTATTAAATGCACTGAACCTTAGTGTAGTTCAACACAAAATTCCTTAAAACTTGCTGACTAAAATGAAATTGGAATCATTAAGCATATTAGCCAACAATTGCAACATTGTTATATGACTACAAGCAAAATTTAAATTTGTGCCAACTCAGTTATATCATTGCTGAGTTAAATGTAACCCTAATAATTTATTAGGAATTGGAAGGATGTTTGTAAATTTAGTACAATTGCTACTATAATATGCTCTGCACAAGAAGCATCTAAAAACAGATCATAATTAATTAAATTAACACAGATTAAGATAGAATTCTACTCTTTTTGGTGTTCATAGGTTATACATAAATTATGCCTTACCGTTTTTAATGGGAATATCCAGTGCTCAATGATTCTATCTTCAGTATATGATTGCATCCTTTCTTTGCACCATTAACACTAATTTACTTTCATGAAATCACAGTCTAACTGCAATTAAACTACCATTATATCATAAATTCATACGTCTGCTGCTTACGATTACTTATGTGAAATGGTGAAATTCGCGGCAACAGGAATTGCAATTAGGCAGTAAACGAATTGATATGGATAATGATTTGCGACACGCGGCACTGACCTTGTTTGAACTTAAATGAAGCATCATTTTACAAAAATTTGTACAAAAATCACAGAAATGCACGACCTGCACGGTACATCTTTGGCAGCTTTGACAGACATACAATGATAGAATTCATTTGGATCCTGGTACTCCCAGCGCCATCTATAAGGCAAACGATAACCCTTAAAGTAAAATCTGTATTTAAATTGCTTCCTACTTTATAAAGGAAACAACTCGCTTCACTCATTGCATTGTCCAGCAGAGACAGCAGCGATTCAGTTTTCAGGAATAAAGCGGTTGTAATCTACAGTTTAATTGATATTCAAGTGCGTAACATATTCGATTTTTATTTCCCCATACGTTGAATGCTCCACTCTTGTTGACAAAGTGGACAGCGATTGTTTTGCTTGACCCACAGCGACATGCAGCAGTAATGGAAGGAATGATTGCACTCGCCCCAGACGACAACGCAATCCTGCTTCCCAGCATCCTTCTTGCTCTCTGACTGACATCGCAAGCACGCATCTGAAATGATAAGATGCGTCAGTGTCACTCGCACGTTTTCCAAGCAAAACCGATCATAAAAATCGCATAAATATTATTGTGCAGCCACTGCCAGGTTTATTACATGTCTTAATCGATGTAAATTCATTGTTTGGCTTCGTTTAATGCAGTTAATTAAACGAGACAACAACGCAAATTAATTACGGTGACGTAGCAAACATGTTTGGCGTGTTAGACTTGAAAATTTAACGTTGACTGCTGTCGGACTGCACATATTGCAGTGGTGGTAACTCGGCAATTCGGTAACTTTCCAGGTTCGCACTTAAATTGAATTAAATCTGCGTTTAGAACGTAACTTAACTTACCTTGCGATTGCACGCACGTTATAAGCGAGTGCTGGTTGTAGTTAGTTAAGAATTTGCGTCAATTGCAGCGAGAAAATAGGCCCTTGCGGTTATTTCAAGATACGACAAGTTATTGTTGCGACCGGCGGCGAGATTTCCCCCTCAAATTTGTTTGCAAAATTAGTTAATACTTCTATGGTAATGACCGCTGAATAATTTTTTGCTTAGCAAGAAAATAACTATTAAAGTTAAATTAAATAAGGGTCTGTAAAGGTTTGCACTTGGTGTGAATAGTACGTATGCATTTGAATGTCATGTTCACTTTTTATGCGGTACGTCATGATCGAGAGTATTTGAGAGTCCTATTCGGTTCAAATACGAACATTTTATTTATTATGTTACACTTAAACAACTCCTAATATTTTCATGGTTAATTTATAGAACGACCTATGTATTTATTGTTTGTCCGCTACTACTTTACATATTTCAAGTACCAGCCCGCGCTGGGCTAAAAACAATCAAACCATAAACCATGTTCTGCTGACGTCCGTGATTAGACGTTGTGTGCTTAACAATTGCAAATTGCTCGATTGCAAACCATTTGAATTAAAAGGTACAAATTCATGACAACCGTGCATCATTGTTATTACTGTAATACCCACATACTCCTCCCACAAAAATAATAATAACCAAACACACACATACACACGTACACAAATACGTGTACTGATTTAGCAATAATGTACGCATTCAAGCAGTACATGCATGATATGAATTTGGCAATGTTTATCAAGTTTACCTATCGCGCAAGTCACCGATGGAGGTGTGTCGCAAATCGCACCCAATATTACGCGGATTGTTGACATCATGATGACACACGGTTACATGTAACTATTTTGTAACTCCGAGTGGGGTAGATTAAGTTCAATTGGCACTGACAGTGAACTCGAATTGTGACGCAGTAAGATGCGTGCATTAAATGGTGGTTGAACTTTACAAGGAGCACACATTTGAAATAGATTAGATAGGGTATCAAAAACCTTATAAATAGAATACCTTACTTAAATGCTTAGGCGCAATTAATGATGGTAAAACAAAGAGTCGATACAATAATTTTCAGTGTTTCATTAACTTTGCTGACAAAGCAACTTATATTCACGTTGATATATTATTGGTATTCTTTCGAAGAAAGTGAGAATATACGAAACCGAAAGTCAGCTCAGAGATTGCCACAAGCCGAAAATGTTATCACAAAAACTGAAATAATAAATGGAAAATAAACATAACATATTGACATAATTATATTCTGCATAGTTTCCACACAAGTAACTGTTTCATCGGGTACAACGAACTAATCGTTCATATTTGAATAGGACAGTTAGTTCCTGATTTAGTTGACACTAGTAAATATTTCATCATTGATCAAATACCTTATCAACCAGCAAGGTAAACACAAGTGCACTTCTTTTCTACTAATTTGCCACTGCCTTTCCGTTCCAGTTCAAAGTGAATTTTTCTTATTGCGTCACCTCACACAGTGCAATGTGATAACATAAATTAATGCGTTGATTTGCCTAGCGATCCGGTCCGGTCCGGTGCTTTCCAAACTTCGATTCAATCTTACGACTTTGAATTTGCTGCTGTTACGTGTCGGTAATGTCGACATCCGACGACATGAGCATGAATTAGTTGATTAAATAGTTTAATGAGTATGTGGTACAAGGTTTTAATGTTTTCTGATCGTATTCAATCATAGAATATAAATCAAAATTTCAATTAAAATAGGTTGTTTATTAGTATAAAAGAAAGTCGTAACGGAACCAGGACTTAAAATGCGAGCCGAGATAAAGCAACATTGAAATTTACCTGCAATCCATTCATTGGATCTCTACTAACTATCCCCAGATGATTAAGTCAACATTTTAAAATTCCGAATATAGTTTACAACCAGATCTTTGATTAGATCATCTATGTAATGCAAGACTTTTCATCTTTCGCAAAATAAAACTTTAAATAATTCCTCGAAAGCCTTTTTGTTTACATAGAAAAACTTACGTCAGTCAAACCATACACTTTATTAACGATCCATTAATAATTATTATTTTATTGCCCGCATTATCTCAAATGGCGCACAACTCGCAACCGATTTGAGAAAAATCAGCAAAACAGCGACCATTGAATTCGCTCAAAAACAAAAATATAACGCAGCAAGAACAATCGTCTAATCAACCATTGATTTTTCGCATAAATTATAGCAAATCATTTCCAACTTCTCCCTCCTGAAGCGTGTGTGTCCGGCATAAAATCGCCGGCACAAAAATCGCACTAAATAAATAAATTCGTCGCTGATTGTACTGCCATAGTTTTGCATGAGGCGCTCTTGAGGCAAGTAATCCAAGAGGTTAGCACAAAGAGAGGACGAAATCTTAGCACGCGAGAGAATTGGCTAGAATTGACTTAGCAACAAACAGCTAAAGCAGAACGCCGTTGGATGTTTGGTCGAGAAAGATCGATTGCTGCAACCTTACAGAGGCCATCGGGTGTGAGTGCGTGTTGGCTGATGTGTGTGACAACCTTAAAAAATAATAATTAATCAACAAACAAGTAAAAAACAACTTAAATTGAGCGAGTAAAATGGCACCGAATCCGAATGAAGCACCTACGATACTGGAAAAAGAAGCTAACGGCAAAGGGAAAAAGGTAATTTAAGAAAAAAAGTATTAAACTATCGCCCCCTTTTCAAAAATGTATGGAATTCTATAATCCCGACCCTATTTTAATTCGATCATACTTTCAGCAAACAAGCATTTTGTTTATATATAACTACGATTTAACCACAAATGATATACAACAATTAACACAAAATTGCGCAAACATATAGATTACCTATACAGGATATTAATGATCAATGTCAGCGTTCAATGTCAAGGTAGTCGCCTCTGTTCTGCAACTGATAAACCACAGGACGTCGTCGCTTCGATTTCCTTTTACAAATAATTGCATTCGCGAAATGTGCGCCAACGAGCACGCTCGGCTACACGTTGCAGGCAATTATAAGCGCGTTATCTAACCAGACCTTCACAGTTGTACTGAATATCTTGGAAGGATAGAGAACATGGTTTACCATTTTACCGGCAGCCAATTTTGACAGCAGTCTATACCTTAATATATAAATACTAGGAAATTATATAGTTGTATTGATGCGGGTAACCTCGGATTGCCTTTAAATATTTAAACAATCGCAGCGGTAAAGGTGTGAAATAAGAAAAGTGTGTGTTGCGTTATCAATGGTCTAGAGTGGTTACCGGCCATTGAGCGGCAATACTACGAGGGAAGAAGAAAACTGGAGCGGAAGAAATTGTAAGTTGTTAATGACAAACACTGCATTTTCGTTAACATCTTGCAACTTGTCATAGATTTAACCAATACAAAGTTAACAAAAATGGTTAGATTTTATCTCAATCTCATTAATACGCCGGTAACTATCATTTATGCTGCAAAATATGTAATTTGAATATATAGTTTATTCGCGTGTATGCAAATTGACGTTTTACTGCAATAATATCCACTAATAAACAAATAAATGACTACGCAGAAAGAATTGCTCACAAATAGCAAGATGATGAAATATATTCAAAACATACAATATTTTAATTTTTTTTTTTTTTTAGAAAGTTGATAGAAGATAACTCAATGTGACAATCGATGTCAATGCAAATTTGAATCGGCGTTGCAAAAAAGAAAACAGAAATCCGCATGTCAATCAAATATATTGCTCAATGACACAACCATCAAATACATTAATATCTTCCAGATTTACCAACGAACGGTTTTTAATAACTATCTAACTGGTTTGGCTAACACGATATTTTTTTAAGTTCACATATTATCCGGAATAGTAAACAATATCTGCTAATAGTATACGGTCATATAACGCGCAATTAAACGTCTATAATTGCCGTGCCAAAGTTCAATATGTAAAAGAGGTGCGATGTGAAGTAAATCGCAAAAAGTTGTGGTTTTTAGTAGTGGCGACAATTTATCGCGTTTCCGAAGTGATTTATGCAAACAGATTCCAAGAAACAAATTCCTACTGATACATAAAAAGTTATATATTGCTAGGAGGTATTGAAGACGAGTGAGGAGCATTATCTACTCGATGGAATTTTAATTAAATGATTTTTTTATCTTCAAAAGTGGGTAAACACGTGAGTTGATGACGTAAAAATTAGAGACTTGAAAAAATAAACCAGTCGTAAAATATTGACCCTTTTACGAATATACTTAGAATGTCTATGGAATAAAACTAAATTCAGAAGAACTAGATGAACAGAATAACTTCTTAATTCATTGAGATCACAAGTAACATCTTTAACCGACGCTGGCTTTGTGATATAATGAAAGCGGATATTGTAGTTTCAGACCCAGAATCTATTACCTCCTATATACTGGCTGCACTAAACTTACTTACAATAGCAATCTTTTAATTAAAGATGCTTAAACTTATTATGATCTACTAATCAGTTGATCATATTTTCTGGATATTTATTGCAATAATGAAACTCAATCTCAATAAACTTTGAACTAGAAATTTGGAGCTCGTCACGTTTATCAAGATTAAAACCCTTTGAAATTGAAATACCCCCAGAATATACGATGTTGGGCTTGGATAAATCGAATCAAATTGAACAAAACCTGTCCGATTGTGCAAATTAAAATCAATAATTTCGACATTGAAAAGTGCAAACAAGTTGCAAACTTGCGAAATTAAGTGAAGCGCACTAAATCAGGATGCAGGTTTTTGTTGAGAATATCTCGTAATGTACAAGTCTCCTCCTTAAGAAGGTATTAATTTGAAAACAATTAGTTTTAACGGATTTCCAAGTAAAACAAATTGTAGTGTCGCGTGCAACGGTCTTCCGCTGCATAGATCAGTTTTCCTCATGCCAATCATACATATTTAATAAGGCTATAATGAACATTCATTTCTTGTTTTTTTTCTCGCGCATTAAAAAACGGCGAACGGCAAACTGCGTCCTTGACGCTCAGGGCATAAAATTCCACCGCTAAATGTCAATCGAAAACAAAATCGGTCGCTAATTGCACTGTATATCCTAACCAAATAAACTATTAGTTCAAAAACAAATAGCACATTGCTTGCTGGTATACAAAAAAGACCTCGATGTAACAATAAATAACATCAAACTATATCGCGTTGCGTGTTGCATGAAACATGCCGACTTGCTAAGTTCATGCACTGTGACGCAATGGTCAGCTCAGGTGGCGAAACCCACCAGGGGAACACGATATTGCAATTGTTGTTTTTTTGCTAGCGAGAAGGTGTGCGCGGCAACGGCCAATCGGGGCGCGCACGCCTCGGACGAGCCCACGGCATCACGTACGCGAAACCTTGGCTCGCCTTGGCTTTCTCGCCATCGCCGAAGCGCAAGTTAATAACATTATTCATTCGCTCCGCAAGCAATTAAGATAAAAGGATATTCGAGTCGTTGTGGCTGGTTTTGATTGTTTTATTATTGGCTCTAATTGATTTGTGACGCAGGCTGGCAGCTAGGAACTGGTTGTTGTGATTTAGACGCGAAAGATTGAGTTTTTCGTAGATTTAGCCAAATATTACTAAATATTATTAGGATTATTGGATCGCGTACGTGAGCAACGCGATCCACTGAATAGCAAACACTGTTAAATTGGTTTTATCGCATAGAGCAATAACTTTGTCAGCATTAGGCTGATAACAAGTTGACATTTTCATAGCACTTTCGCAATACTATTGTTTTTATAGGGTAATACCGAAGGAAAACATTTTGCAGTCCTAATATACATGAAATAAAACCAATGTTTACTGAAATTTGCGCAATAAGTATTGTTAAGGATAAAGTTAAAGCAGTGTGTAATCAAAGTATCTCCTAATTTCCGATTTCATTTAGTTGTTTAAATATACACTTTCCTCCAGAGAGGTCCTCCCTTCAATTCATACGCAGATAACGTGAGCAACATGGTTCCAAGCCTACAGCGAAACAACAGATTGGAATGGAAACTTCCATTCAATTGCCGGCACTACAAAAATATCGCGAAAACAACCGCTGCCGGCCACGCGGCGCATATTACCATCCATCGGAATGCCAATCGCGAAATCTGCGATCAATTCTTCGCCTTTACGACTTCTCTCAAGTCTCTTGTAAAAGGCAGTCTATTTTCGAGCGGCGCAAATAGAAAACCGGTACAGCTGGGGCGGCTTACACAATGCCACAAGCCAGCCGGCGCGAAATGCCATGCCATTGACCAACCGGCGAAGCTATCATTTACAATAATCTGTAATTGAGATTCGCGGATAATTAATTAGGACACGCGAGGTGATAAGGCAGTTACCTAGACGCGTCAGACTAGACTCATTTGAATAGTCGAATATTAATTTGTTATTTATGCGATGTTTTATTCAATTGCTATATGCGCGAGCAATCGGAACATTTTCTAGAAATTTATTTTTGAAAGGTTAATTTGCTATTAGTAGATAATTAATGGAGATAAGAAGTTGAGATCTTCTGAGAATTGCAGACTGTGTCAGGGGAAAAAGCTTTCATATTACAAAAATAACACCGCTATCTTTTACACCAATAACGAATTTTTTATATTCCCTTAAACTAATAGATTAACTGTAACAAGCCAGCATTAAATCAGCAATTAAATCAAACACGACGCCGCTCCAGCGCCTCGAATTACTTCGCGTATGGGGCATGATAGGGTGGGGAGACGGCACCTGGCGCTTATATCTAACTGATTGTGAACACCAATACACAGTTGGTAAAAATCGCATTGCAAAGATAAATCGTGGCGTGTGCTTCAAATCAACGATCGTTTCGCATTCAAGCGACAACCGAAAAAAGCGCCGCAGAAAATAAAACAGTTGACTTGAGAGTTTACTGACAAGTTAATCGCATACAAACGCGAAAGTTTAATCAATTCGACGTCTCCCGCAAATTACAATGAGCTATCAGGAGGTAGACGGAACACCATACAAAGCCACCACATGGTACGTACCCTCTGATAAGGAGAGGGACACCTATTACTCACAGCCAGGTGCGTTCCACCATCTAACGTCATGGCGGAGTATCTTCAAGAAGAAGGTAGTTTACTTAGAAAACGCAGATTTCCTATCAGTTATTAGTACAGTCCAGTGGTGGCTTAATTATACTCGTGCCGATAGCGGGTTAAAAATAACTTTATTAACTAATTTTGCTGAATGACAAGGCGGTGGGAGGTAGTACCTGATGAGTTACTTGTGCTTGATGAAAGAAGTTCCTGCTCACCCCGCGAGATTACTTAATATCAATTACTTGCGAGTATTCCTTCATTTAACTCGAGTTACGTTTGGTAACCAGGCTGGAAATTACGAACAGCGCGCGGCGAGCAAGGACACAAAGACGTGAAAATTTATGAGTTAATCTTGTACTTTAATTAAGGAGATATTGGAAATTTCGTTTAAGATTACAAGTAGCTACCTTATTTATTGTTACTCAGAAAGGAAATTTTATCAGCAAATTCTCTTAATTAAGTTTCTAATCCAAGTAGCAAACTTAAATTTCCTGTTTTCCTACACAATTAGCAACAAGTTGCAATTTATACGCAGCAAATGACGTGAAAAATCAATTACTTGTTCTACCAGTTTTAATAGACATTAGCTCACATACGCCACCTTCCCTTCAACAACAATCAACAATTCCAAATCGCCTTTCCACGAATTTCTATCGAAAATCCAACTTTTCAATGCACCCATGTCCAATCAAACAAATAATCGCCTATCGCCCACACAAACACACAATACTGCGAACAGCAAACAGCGACAGTCGCCGCTCATCATTAGCCAGCACTAATTGCTTCCTATCCTCCTTTCCCCCGGGGTTAGACTTTAGTGGACTTTTGGCCGGTTTGCGCTGCTTATCACTCATCAATTGTGCGTTGTTATATAAAAGACACTGAATGCTAATAAGTTGTTTCTTTTCTCGGTGCCATTCCAGAACCAGCACAGCCTGCTGGAGCCCAGTGGCAGCACAACAGTGTCCGCCTCCACGACCGCCACAAACCTCTCCGAGATGGACTGCCCCGGCGTGGTACCACATCGTAAGTCAGCGCCAAGCTCTTTCAGGGAGGAGAACCAGAAAAGAGAATTCCAACACTTGAATCCTAATCCAATGGACAAACAGGACGTGGAGGATGGTATACCCGTTGCCAGCTGCGAGGATGCCCGCAAACAGTATTACTTACGTATACAGGTAAATATAAGTTTTTGGGGGGCTTAATAGTTTTTTGTTGTTAAAATACGCAGTTCATGCGTTTTTTCGTAAAAAAAATAGTAATTTACGAGTTTTGGATAAGTCTTTATTTATTTTTTTTTTTTTTGCACTGGGTGGGAGTGGAATTATCAAGTGGTATCGATAAACACGTTTAGCCATTAGAAGACTTGTTTGTCAAAATTAGTTTATTCAACTTTTAACCTGGGTCTACTTGAAACCAAAATGTGATTTGTATTGAAAAAATCAACTGATTTCGAGCACGTGAAAGTATTGTTACTCCACCTCAGCGGGCATAGCAATTAAAGTTGCAACATCAACAACATAATCCAATATTTCAAATCAGCCTCCACCGCTCTACATACCAAATACTGTGTTATTGAAACCGACCACAAAGGTTATCGTTTCAAACCGCTATGAAGTACTCCATGTATTCTAACAACCAACAGCTGGACGCAAAGCTGTCAATGAAGCTGGTCGGGTTGAACGAGGGACAACAAGATCACATGAAAGAGAAATCGAATTCAAGTTATTTTTTGCATTAAGAAGAAACATTTCTTAGTACTCAAAATGATTTTGCATAAAAAATCCTATTGCGTATCCCAGAATCTTTATCATCTCTCAAAGATGATATGAAACTGGTAGTTACTGCAGCCATCTCAATTCGTTTTGTTTTCGGGATTCCTCAATGCCTTCTTTGTTCCTAAGTAATAAACTTTTCTTGTTGAGGCGCATACGCCCATCGCATGCCAGTCAATGTGCACTTATCGCGCCTCCTCAAGGCCGTTGCTTCTCCAGTACTGCCAAGATGCTCAGGCAATTACGCTAGATTCAGCCCGTGGCAGGGAGCGAGTGATAAGCGATGGCTGTATATATAAACAAAATCCATGTCAGGTCGTCATCAGTCGCGTTCGATGGGAATTGATTTATTGTTGGGAATGAGTTAAAATCCGGGTGCCGTGATCAGCAACTGATCCAAACTGTTTCCAAGGAGTGTTAAAGTGTTGTTACATTCAAATCTAGTTACCTGCTTCAAAATGACGTTGATGCGAGCAGATACTCACGTTACCTTTGAGATTCCCGCAAATGCCCCAAAACAAAAGTGTACCTTGTCTCAAGTACGCAACTGAAATCACCTCCGATGTTTTTTAACATAGACTCTAATAGTATCTTCTTTTTCCTTGCAGGTCTTAACGGCTATATCAGTATCCCTAGTCTCTCTGGTTATTGGCTATGTCTCTGCCTACACTGCACCTGCAGCTGAATCCCTTCAAGCTGAACTGGAGCTGAGTAAAAATGAAGTAAGACCTATAAAACTTTATAATAGCAAATTACTTAAATTTTTCTCGTCTCCTCAGTGGTCTTGGGTATGCAGTTTGATGCCCCTGACAGCCCTCGTTGGAGGCCTTGTCGGTGGTCAATTAATCGACACCTTCGGCCGGAAGAAAATCATCGCATTCACCAATTGCCTCTACATTATCTCCTGGCTCCTCTGTGCCAACGCCACAAGTGTCTGGTACGTTTACGCAGCCAGAACCATAGTGGGTTTCAGTGTAGGCATCGCTTCCCTTGTGCTTCCTGTCTATCTTGGTGAAACGATCCAACCTGAAGTCCGTGGAACCCTAGGTCTTCTCCCGTCTGCTTTTGGTAACACTGGTATACTCGTTTGCTTCGCTGCTGGCAGCTATCTGAAATGGGACCACCTCGCATGGGTTGGTTTCGCTCTTCCGATCCCATTTCTCTTAATCTACTTCCAAATTCCCGAGTCGCCACGTTGGTACATCTTGAAAGAACGTAATGAAGATGCGCGCCAAGCTTTAGTTTACCTTCGAGGATCCCAAACAGACATCACTCACGAATTCGACGACTTGGTCAAGAACCACATCGAAGCTGAGAAACTATCAAGCTCATCATCCCTTGCTGATTTGTTCACGAAAAGCAACCTACGGCCTATCATCATCTCCTTAGGATTGATGTTCTTCCAGCAGATGAGTGGTATTAACGCTGTCATTTTCTACACCACGACAATATTCAAAATGGCTGGATCCTCGATTGACGAGAATGTCTGCACCATCATTGTTGGTCTTGTCAACTTTGTCTCCACCTTCTTGGCTACTATCTTGATTGATAGACTTGGACGTAAAGTGTTGCTGTACATCTCAAGCGTGTCTATGATCATGACTCTCAGCGTCCTGGGGACCTATTTCTACCTCCGCAACGTAGATATCGATGTTTCCGACTACGGCTGGTTGCCACTCCTTAGTTTCGTCATTTACGTGCTTGGTTTTTCTCTTGGATTCGGACCAATCCCATGGTTGATGTTGGGCGAGATCCTCCCAGCTAAAATCCGTGGCTCTGCCGCATCCATTGCGACAGCCTTCAACTGGGCTTGTACCTTCTTGGTCACCAAGACCTTTGTTAACATCATCGAGCTGGCTGGCACACATGGTACCTTCTGGTTGTTCAGCTTGTTCGTTCTTGGCTCAGTAGTATTCATCTATTTCTGCGTCCCGGAGACACGCGGCAAGAGCCTGGAGGACATTGAAAGGAAGTTTGCGCGGAGAATCAGCTCCGTGGCAAATCTTAAGCCATTGCCGTCTTCAGCGTGTTAAGCACATGTCGAGCAGAAACCTACCATGCCAAAGCATAGTTGATACAATTTAGGGACCATTTTCAACACGGAAAAAGATGCAGAATCTCTCCCGGCGGGTGTTGCAATCTGAAGCGGCAGCTACGTAATGGACATTCCAGAATACTCTAATCATGTGATTGCTCCAGTCTCTTGCTAGCGGTACTTTTTGTACGTAGCAACGTTGTGCGCAAACGAACCCCAAATGTAAATTATTTTATTAACAGATTTGAATGTCGTGTGTAAATATTTTAAAATGTAGCAATAAGACAATAAGTTATATAAATAATAAACTACTAATATATTTTTAACTAATGAGTATCTCATCCTTGAAATAAAACTACCTCCATTCATTTTGTATTTGACGAATGGTCCCATTTTCAACATATTTTTGAACTACAAATAGCATTCACACGCCATCTACATCCTCGGATCGTGTACTAATCATTCTCTTAAATAGCAAACTCTCCAGAGCAAATAAACTAATTTGAATGTATCGTTAATTTTCTTAACAAAGTGTTATTGTTGTGATACTTTTAGCTTGTGTCCTTCAATATACAAATATTCCGGCATCGCATTTCATTTTCTAGGAGGGTATTAGCTTAAAAAAAAAAAAGATCCCGAACAGCGGTTTTTATATCACCGCGAAACTCTACATCGGACATGCAGCAATAAGTTCATTAAATCGGAAATGTTCAAAGCGTTTTTTTTTTCTAAATTCCGAGATAATAAAGAAAGCTGACGAAAAACAGGTCAGGTTTAATCCTTTTTTGTACCCGTATACCGGGTGTAGTCTCGTGCTGTGTGTTTTGCACCCATATCGTTGATTAACCGACACCTCAGTCGAGGTCCCACCACTGGCGGCCCAATGCTGGACGTTTGTTTGGATGGAAGAAAGTAACAAACCGAAAACGTTCTAACGATACATATAAGTAATATGTCAAACTTTGTCCCCCTTAACCCCCTGAGAAGACAAAAGCGACAAATTAGAGCTAAATTTGACGCAATTCAGACTCACCCATAACTTGCACGCGACAAATTGCGCAAGTATCACACTCTACATCCCAACTCCACATTGCCACTGCATTCCACTTCTTTAATGTGAACATTTTTTCGTTTTTAGAGCTTTCCAGGTCGTTTCTCTCCATTGAATCAGATTCTGACATGGGCTCCATTGCTTTTAAGCTTTGCACACACTTTTTACCTTAATTGATAGATAGTTTACAAAGTTTACTTGCTTTTAAGCACTTACTTTCCAGTGGTCTCTAGAATGACTTCCTGAGAACTACAAACAGCTGATCAAAATGCCCTCCTCCCCCAAAGCAAGTTTAGGCGACTAACCTAAAATATCTGAAATTAAGACCATGCAATTGAACACAAAACACGAGCAACTAATTTATTATTAAGCAAAATATGGGGGAATCATGTCCCATTTAATTGATAGAGATCTTCTCCACAGCAATGACTACAAATTCCATTCCAAGATTGGGCAAGGTGGCTTTTCTTCAGTCTACAAAATAACAAAAGTATGCCTCTTATTTAAACTTAAAACAGGCAAACTTTATTATGTCAGTTTAGAACCCCATTCAGCTAACCTATTACTTTCTAGGACAACAGAGAACAACACCATGAGTATGCAGTCAAAGTCCTGAAGTTCAAAGAAAGGAGCCTTCAGGAAATTAAAATCCTCAAAACACTAAAACACAAAAACATAGTTAAATATGTAAATCACTTCAATAATTTACATCAGATTTACTTAGTCATGGAATATTGCGATGAAGGAGATCTGGAAACATTTATTCTGCAAAGACACAAACTTGCTGAGTCTCTAGTCAAAGTCATCATGCAACAACTTGCTTTGGCTACAAATTACCTGCACCTGCATGAAATCTGTCACATGGACATCAAACCAAGGAATATCTTGGTTTCTAGTAAACCAAGATTAACATTCAAGCTCTCAGATTTTGGGTAGGATATTAATTTACTGTGTTTTTGGATAAAACAATCTTGGTATTTTAGGATTGCTGAAGTAATCACTCCTGAATATATGGAAATCTGTAGAGATAATGGCACACTTGCTTACATGGCACCTGAAAAGTTAACTGGTAAATCATTTGATATCCGCTCTGATCTCTGGTCACTTGGGGTGGTGATGTACCAGTGTTTATTTGGTAGACCATCACATTTCAATGCATCACCTTCAACAATAAAGAGTTTGATGGGGAAAGAAGTTTTATTAAAGGTATAATACTTATTTATTACCTTTATTAGTAATGAAGCTATTTTCTTAAATAGATTCCAATAAATTCTCACATTACACCCACATGTGAAGACCTTCTAACTAAGCTACTGACTTACAATCCCAACGATCGCATCAACTTTGTCGAATTCTACAATCATTCCTTCATAGATCTCAGCAACATGCCTACAAATGAAAACTACCTCTACATCATAAAAATCATAAAAGATGCCGTTCATCTTGATACTGAGAAGCGCAACGAAGATGCCGTACAGAAATACCAGGAAGCAATTTCTCTTCTACTTCCTTACCTAGAAACTGAAACTAATCAGTTGCAAAAGGAAAAGATGCACGCCAAGTATTTGCAGTACACAAGAAGAGTCAACGAGCTGCATAAACTACTCAAGGATAGCGTGAGACCGCTTCCAAAGATCCCAGATTTTTCTAGAGAAATTCTAAAGAAGATGGCTAGCAGCACACCAAAAATGTTAACAGGCTTGGAGATTGGGAGCGTTGCAGAACAGTATCTCCAAGAAGGAAAGTATGGTCTTGCATTTAGCAAAATCAATGAAGCTTTAGATGTTTTGGTAACTGTTGGGACAAATGAACCTAGTGGGCATAGAAAGACACTACTGATGGCACAGATTGATATGTGGTTAAAGTTGGGCGAAGAATTGAAGAAATATAACAATACGTAATTACTTTAAGACAGGTTTCAGCTTTAAAAGTGATGTAAATTATAATCTTTGAGTACTGCATATTGGAAACAAATATAGTTTTGTTTATTTATTACAAATATATGACTTTAACGCTTTCTGGTTAGACCAGTCTTGATAAAGTTACTGTTTCTTCCATAAATTTTCATCCCAAGTAGGAAACAACTTCTTTAATGAATATGACTCTTCTCCTTGTTTCTGAACAACAATGACGCTGTCTTCGCGGTCATATTTGAGCAAATATTTGTTCGCTATTGTCATAGCATACTTCCTTTCATACTCGTTAGCACCCTTTCCGATCCATATATAAACAATATAACCATCATCAATAAGCATTACGTCGTCTTCGGCGAGATCATCTTGTTCGAAATTCTCGATGACTTCTAATTTCACGTTTTCTCTCTGGTCGATGATGGCATGGATCATTTGAGGTTCCCTAGATGCTTTGAGGGTATTGGCGAAATTTTCATTGTATTTATCACGTCCTCCTAAAGCATCCCAGAAAGCAACGGGTTCTGATCCCTCTTGAATTTCCTCTATGTTGGAGGAACTACCTGCAATTTTTTTGGAAAAATCTGATGCTAGTTTTCTCTCGATGGCGTCTGATTTCATTCCCTGCCAGATCCAGGATTTATCATCGGTCTCCACAAAGAAGACATCATCAGATGCAAGATATTTAGCTTCTGGGATTTGTTGCGTGGCGCGTGTGTTAGTTTCGTCAGTACCGCGGATTCTATACAACCTAGTCTCACCATGGACGTAACTATCATGGTCATGTAGATTTTTGAAACCAGAGGCTTTGCCTCCAAGAAATATGACTAGTCTACCTTTGAAGATGTGCAAGAAGTGTTTTGGTTCACTGCCTTGTGTTACCCTAATCTGCATTGCAGTGCCACCAAGTTCATCATCTAATTTAACTGCTTGGATAGCAGATGCTGTTTTTTCATCTTTGGAAGATTGTTTACCTTGCCAGATGTACAAGATGTACTTCTTCTTTACTGTTTTATATTTGATAACATAAGAATCACCACCAAAAAACATACCTTGTTTGTCTTTTGCAATAGGAACTAACTCCATATCTTCAACTCTAAAAACCTCAACTTCTCCTTCACCATTATCTGGCATAAATTCTTGTGCAGTTCCAGCACTCTTTACATCCAATTTTTTCTCCTGGGTATCCACAGAGCGGATAAGTCTTGTGTGAGTCTCCCCCGTGCCCTTCCAAGTCTTGAAATACTGCTGGAAAGAAGTAGGTTCACCGAATTCAACGATTCTCTGAACTTGCGTCCACGCAGGGTACTTTTTCTGCTTGAGGAAATCGTTGGCTTTAATCATTGCTTCGCTTTTTTCATTGGCAGTGCATTTTTTTCCAACCCAAACATACAAATTGGAATCAGAAGTATCCAGAATGAAGCAGTCATTGGTATCCAAATAGCTTTGAAGGAGAGGTTTCTGTGCAACTTGTTCTACTTTAACCTTACCACTAGCATCTGAAATCCTATATAAAGTAACAACCTTGTCCTGGCGACTTTCGAAGGTTTCATCATCTCCACCTATATTCTCATCAGGCACTGAAGCCATGGAACCTTCACCTAAAGCCGCGAAGAATTCATCCAGCTCATCCTGGGGGCTAAATTCATCAATAATATGAACTTTAGCTCTTCCTCCATGATCCTGATCACGGATTTGGTTGCTAGCACTGATTGCCTTTAATCTCTCAGCACGTTTGGCTTTGGGACCAATAAAAGCATAAACTGTAGTACCAATGTCCAAAATAAAGCAATCACCCCTGTTCATCGATGCAATGGTAACATCGACTTGTTTTACGCGAATGTTGCGTTTACCTTTGACTTGGTAAAGAATCTTGCTATGTTGGTTACGATCCACATGGGTAAAACCAGAAGCGATGCCTCCAGGTACATAACGAACGCCTGATTTAAAATTAGAGAGGAAGAGCTGGGATTCATGTTCTTGTACCTCGCGGTATTGGACGGGAGTACCTCCAAGTTGATCGTCTAATTGGACACTGAGAATTGCAGCTGCACCGGATTCATCCTGCAAAGGAGGAATTAGGTAATTATCCCTAATTGATATTTTATAGTATATAAAAAACCTGAGATGTTTCAAGCCCAAGCCAGAAATGAATGTCCCAAGATTTAACACCGTTCTTTTCTTTGGTCTACAACAGAAGGAGAATTAGTGGTGGTTTAAAAGTTGGCAGTTGGAGATAAACGTGACTAGAAAACAGATATTTTCGGCCATTTATGTATAATTGTAAAATGTCTCAATTTTTATCAAAATTTGCCTGTTTACTGCCATATTTAAATTATAATCTAATTAATTACGTTTAAGATGATGTAGGAATCTCCAGTGTAGAACTTTCCATAATCACTTTTTGGGTAAGCAACTGGCTTAAAGTTCTGCAATCAAAACAATATCAATTTATGGCATTCCACATAAAAAATGTTGGTACTCCATGCGAATGATTAGTAGCTGTCGTATTATAGATAACATTAGATAACGCCCAAGGTAAACAATTGTATTACGTAACATTTTCCAAAATTTAGGCTGATACGCCTGAAAACAATCGGCACAAATGAATTAAATTCATTTACATCTATTACTCGGATACGAAAGACAATTGGAGTCAATAAACACCTGTAGCATTGCTCACTAACCGCCACAATTACGTAAGAAAAAAATAACCAACGTGGAACCGATAAAACCTTGCTGTTTCTTTTCTATGTGAACGCGCATTGTACAAATGCGGTAGCCTGCATGTCGCGCAATTATGTTAGTTGTGACCTTAAATTATAATAATGAGATTGAGCCACAGTTAGTTATGTTAAAACCCACACAACATAATGAATCAACATAGTGTAATTCATTGTTTCCTAGAATTTGCCAAGATCGATTCTTGTGTAAGAGACGGCAAAAGAAAAGACAAAAGCGTGCAAAGCATCCTAAAGGGCATCAAAAGTAAAAACAAAACAGTTTTAAATGGCAAATAAAGACTGTAATTAATGTATAAATGAAGTAAAACTTGTGGAAATTAAATTTAAAATGAGCTGTTTCTTTCAGTGTGTTTCATGGAATGTGCGCCTGGGATGGTTACGTTGGCTTCCTGTAAACTTGCAGAAACCCAGCAACTAACTTTCCCAAAAACTATTTTCTAAAAATATTTCTATTAATATTCCTAAAAATTTCTATTTGTTAAACAAATAAATTTTCACTCTCTGTTTTTAATTCAACAAGCAATCCCAGACAAACCTAATCATTCCCTTATTATAACTTGCTCCTTTCTTGTTATATTTTACCTCAATTCGCCAAATCTCAAGTCCTGGCTTCCTGCCAGCTTGCGCAAACGCTGGATCCATCACGGGCCGCTTATTATCCTTGGGTTTGCTCTGGTCTGTGGGAAGAATGGGCTTGGATGGTTGCCTGCTGGTGGTAGCAGCGTACGTGCACTTCGCGACACAACTGAGCGCTACGATCAACAATGTGAGCGTATATATGCCCCTCATCGTATTAGATAGCATCTTGCGACTGCGCTGATATCACGCTGACAAACAGGGAGAAAAATACCTAAAAAATCATGTAATATTACAGTAGCAAAAAGTTAACGATATTTATTGCATGTGTGCTGGAAAATTATAATTGCATTCGAGAGGAAACGTCATGGAAATCTATTAATGTACGAACGAGATATCAAGATTTCCAATTTAATGTAAATAATGTTTAATAAGTTTTTGATTAAATTAAGAGGGTCACATGCGTTAAAATAAAAGTTGCGTGTTCCAAGACAATTGCGAATTAAATTATTAATTTAATTAAGTAATTAACAATTAATTTTATAAACTACATTTGAACGTGTAAGAATTGAGCTCTGTTTTTATAGTTTTGTTATACATTTATAGTAGTCTTTCTAGGGGTTTTTGTAAATGTCAAAGGCAATAGCCTTTTTATTTAGTACTAGTAAAACTCTTAACAAATTACACCGGTTATCAGGCAATATCAGCTTATCAATGTGTTTTTATTACTTATTATTTGTTGTATAATTCTATAACGCGAAGGATTCTCCATATCATTGCGTGATAAAATTCGATCAAACTCTAATTTTCTGCTTACCAGTGCTAATGCGCGGAATTTATGTGCAATGTATCACTAATTCAATAAGCCAACAACTGACGGACTAAATAACATTAATAAATAATGCGATTATTTATTGAGATGCAGGCGCATTGAATGGAAATTGCAGCGATTGTGGCCGGATAATTTACGACGCGATTAATTTTGCTCAATAATTGACAATATTGGCGATACGCCTGCCAATTTGTTTTTCATGCTCGGTAAATTTGAGTTTGTAACATAATTGATAGCTGTGTGGAGAGGATTTTCGATAGTGTTGCAGAAAAATATACATAGTAAAAAGATATTGTTTTGGTAATCACTGTTCCGTTAAACCATAATTGAAGAAAATATGTAAACTATAGAATACTTTATACAAGATTAAGTAAGTATTCATTCATTGGCACATATATTGCAAATTACATTCATGACCTTTCTAAATTTTTTCAATTAACATTTACTCACGATTTCTCTGTTTCCCCTTTTTTTTCACTTTAGCAACGTCGCACGCCAATATTAATGTTTTTCCTGTGTTCCTTTCTATTCTATGTTCAATTTAGTACTAAATAGAAATCAACGACTAAACCTGCTCTTATTGATATTAACACCACTTTGAGGTGGACTTGTTCAAATCTCAAGCAAAGCGCCGCGCGCACTGTGTTAGATCTTGCAGTACCGAGGCAGTTAAATAAGATATATACATTTGCAATGACCCATCACAGCACAAGGTCAACTGTTTTATATTTGTCCACCAGCAATCATAACAAACCGAGCAATAAAAAGAGACATGGCGCTCATTAAAGCGTGATAAGAATACTGAATACTAATCATATTCCATAGTGGCTTTTTCTTTGTTTTTATTTACTTTAATAGAATGGGGAATTTCTAGAACTTGCTATCAATTAATTACAATTAAATGTTTACAGTTTTGTCTTTATGCTATATTATCATATATTCACTTCATGGAATTGCTGTTATCTCTTTTTGGAAAATTGGGTTTTAAATCAAGGACTATTAATTCTATTTTATGATAATTATTATCATTGTTGTTACATATATGTCATTTCAGCCATGCCTAAATTAGTAGACAGTATAAAGAAAGAAAAATCTTATTGGTGATTATGCTGACAAATAATTGAGATGCTTTGATAATCACACTTAACAATGCTTATAAATGCTTTAAAAATCAAAAATGACATTTCGTTCCTAAATCTGTTCTCCGTATTCCACAATCTTCTCAATCACATAATTCATATTTTCCTCAGTGATTTTAGGATGACAGGAAATAACAAACCTAAAAAAGTTGCCAAAATTTTTTACAGGTTGATACCCAATCATCAGCGTTCCTTCTTTGACCATTTTCTCTTTGATTTTCGGTGCCACCTATAAAATACTTTCATCAAAACAACAACAAATGTTCCTAATTATATGAATTTGATAAATTACTTTGTACAACTGGGCTTTCCACTCTTCGTTCTCATCTTGTCCACGCAACTTTTTAGGAATATACCAGAAACAAACACAAGCAGTCTCCACTTTGGGAATTACCAATCGAAAACCCAGTGTGCCTTTCACCTTTTCAAGAAAATGCTGTGCACTATCTAAAACATGATCAACATAGTCTGCAAAACCATCATCGCCTCGAACTTTCCACATGGCCCATAATTTGAAAGCATCCACCTTCCTTCCACACTGAACACCTTTATCCCCCGTGTCGTAGCTTACATCGTAGTGTTTATCTTGTTGGAATAAATATGACGCAGAAGCAGAGTTGCATTGAAGCATCAAATTCTAGACTCGAAAACAATACAAAATGCTTTAAAAATAAAGACAGTCAATTGCTTACCTTATGTCGTGTAATAAACAAAGAACATTGTAATGGTGCTCCTAGAATTTTGTGGGGGTTCCACGCAATGCTATCAGCCCTATAATTAACAAAAAAATATGTTAATATATACTTTGGCATCTTACTAGATACTTTGACTATTATTATTATTTCCAGTTTGCTCGACATTCCTGAGTCGTGAATTTCGGATTTCGTTGTCTTATATCTTCGCTATCCCAGAAAGTATTAATTTTAGAAAACGGATTTAAAATCACCGAGAACATTCACTTTGAATAGGCTAATAGCTGACTACAAATAGATTTCCAATTTAACTTTCTTCTTTAAAAAAAAACTTGTCGTAATTGCAAATCTGTTATTTGTAATACGTATATTTTTCGAGATAATTAGCCGAAAGCTCTCAGGATTGCCGAACATACTGAAGTGCTGTCTTCTTCCAAAAATGCTATAATAATAAATATACTAGTGTCAAAGTACCAATAATATATCAATATGAATACAATTTGCTTTGTTAACAAAATTAACGAAACACAAAATAATAACTAGACAGAAAGTGTGTAACAAAATCGCTTTTAGCTTCAATGCTTACAATTCAATTCCATTTAATTTCTCACAATATTTCCTTGATAAAATGAAGGTACCTCCAAAACAAGCCTAAAAAGGAACATAATCAATGCATAAATTTTTAGATACATTCTTATCATGTAGAGTTACATCAATATGCATCCAAACATTGTACTTTTTGCAGACTGCTGCAATGCCCGGAAGTGGATCTATTGCTCCAAGGACAGTCGTACCAACAGTAGCATTAACAAAAAGTGGTATTTTCTGGTGTTCCAAACAATCAACAATTGCTTTTTCCAACTCCTCAGGAATCATACGTCCCCAATTATCTGAGTGAACTTTGATGAGATTATCAATACCAAATCCTAGCCAGTGCATTCCTTTCTGAATTGAGTAATGAGCCTAAAACTATCCAATTTCAATAAAAATTCTCTAAAATTAAGTAGTTTACCTGGTCTGAAGTAAAACACATCAACTCCGGAAGTCCTCTTATTCCTTTCCTCTTGACTTCCGGGCATTTAAAATACCTGGCCAAAACCATTCCATACATATTAGCCATGCTTCCTCCAGGTGTAAAGATCCCATCACCGTCATGGTATCCAAATATTTTAAGCGAATGTTGAATTACTGCTCCTTCACATAATGTAAATGCCGGCGCCACTTCAAAAGTATGTTGATTCGTGTTCAACGCTTCAGAAATCCAAGTGGCACCTAAACCATAAAGATCCACACCTCCATAGAGTTGGTTCCTGAAGTAAGGATGTCTTGTCTTGACACTGAATTTAATCACATTCCGGCAGAGATTCAATAAATCTTCATTTAATGGCAAGGGTTTATCCAGATCTAGGTTCAGTTGTTCTTTAAGGACTTCAGGATCTACATAATTAATAACAGAATTTTTTGAGGTATTATTAAAAACATTTTCCTCTTCTAAAAGTTGGTAAATTGACTGAAGAAATTCGATTTCTTGCTGCGAGGAGGCCATTTTCTCAGAGTGTCTGTGTTGTTTCTTCAAGGAGTACCGATGAGCCACTGGCCAACTTCGGCGGAGTTGCTGCTATCAAGTCTAGTGAAACGTGAGATGTGTACTAAGTTTGTGTTTGCAATAAACGTTAATTGATTAAAGTATGTCATGCAATATGAGCCAGAGAACTACAAATAGACAACACTCCTATTTAAAAAATATTTCCATTTAGATAGAATTCGTAGTGCGCAACGTATTATAATCTCGTCTTACTAACTTAAACAGGAGAGGAAGAGAGAGAGAAATATACGATAAAGCTGACCATGGAATAATTTCATTTTAATTGATTACAATTTATTGAATATAAATGATGCACTTTGCTTTGCCGATTTGCTGGCCTTTATAATCGGTTTAAAAAATTATTTAAACTGTACTCAAGTGTTTTAAGTCACAGAATTTAAAATTCAACGTAAAAATTATTATGTTACATATTTATTGCTATATTTAATTTATTTTATAAATATCAACGATTTTAAAGGTCCCATCTGATATCCTTTTAACCAGTACATCCATCTTGACAATGCCGCGTATTAACATATTACGAATACGTTGCAAAAAGATTGAGAATTCAGGTTGATGCTCCTGCAGTGATTTAATCTATAAAACATAAATTTAGATAAAAATATTAATTATCAAATGTAGAAAGTTTACTTGAGTGTAGTTAGTCAAATCAATGCATTTCTTATTGCCATTGCATTTAAAAAATAATTTTTGTGTGTCAGAGAAATTTCCTAACAGTTTAAGGAGGAGATTCATTTCGGTACAGGATAACTTATAAGATCCTTTTTGATCTCTTACAAAAAATCTAAAATAAACAAAATAGTTTATAAATTATAAACGCCCAAAAATACTTTGTTTACCTGAGACTTAAGTTTTCCCTAAAAACGTTAAGCTCGCCTTCACATTTATCAACAAACACTCTTGTTCTCAAGTAGAAGAAATAATTTAAATTCAACGATTCGACAGCGTGTAGACTTTCATACGTGATCTTCTTGCCATTGCCAGTGTTGCTATGAAAAGAAACATTTTCAACACTTACTTGCATTTGTTATGTAATCTGTACTTACTAATTTGCTGTAACATATTCATTCAAAGGCCCTTTTACACCTAGCAGTCTAATATTCGTAAAATAATTAGTAGCCAAGTATTTTCCTGAATAATAAACACTTGTTATTAGTATCACAACATTCGGATGTAGTCCTTCAGGCGTTAGTTTAAGAGAGAAATTCTTCAGATATAAGGAAATAGTAGTCTTATCAGCTAACCGAAGTTTTAAGCGATGCTGATATTCTTTAGCGAACAATCCCAACGGCAGAAAACTCTGTACCGGCTTCTCCAACCTATCGTCAGTGTTTATATAATGTCCATCAATTGTAGCAATTATATTGTATTCTCCGCATTCCTTTGGGTTTACGTTCACAGTCCTGATATGATTAACATTAAATGTGCAAATAAAGTACGCTCTAGGAGTAATCAACTTTAGTCCCTTATGTTTTGCAGCATACTGATTGGATTCTGTGTTGTATATGTAAGGAACCCTAAAATTATTAAATACATTTAAACAACAGTTAAATATACTTATCAACTTACAATTGTTCTTGAGAGTACAATTCATATCCTCGTCCGACATCTAGAAATGTAACAGTTAACAAATGCGCCTCTCCTAATACAAGGTAACAACTTTGATTTTCTGCCATCAATGGTCCTGCAGTCTGTTTTAAATTTCTAACTTTCAACCATGTTTCAAATTGTTCTTCGCCATATACTTTGTTTGCAATTGAAATTCCATCAATCTCAAAGTAGTATTGATAACTACCTTCAATTTTAAAAGGTAAATCAAACATTGTTTTACAAATCAAAGCCCTGTCAAGATGACATAAATGACTGTTTTCCGTATTAATGATAATACTTAAATCTGATATAATAATCTTCACATCTCTTAGCTCAACAAGCAAACACTCCACAAATCCATCAGGATATATTTCACTGAGATAATGATATTTTAAGATTACAACCAAGCAATTACAAAACGGTAATATCTCAGAGTTTGTCTCACTTTTAATGTGTATAATAATACTATCATTTGGATTGTTGAAATCTTGAAGGATTAGTTTCCCCCTGCAGCTGGTTAAAATTCCTATTAGAAATTCGTGTGTTTTACTAGGTTTATTGCCAAAATAAGGTACAAAATTGTCTCTGTTTAATTCTTGCATTGTAAAATCCATTGCAGATGGACATACTATGGATGATACCATTGACAGTTCCAAATTTCTAGACTTTATTTGTAACCTATTTGCTTCTGCTAGAATTGCAAACAGGTAAAATTGCACAATATTACTATTGTTGAAGTCTGTCAGTAAACTTCCTAGACAAATATATTTCTCCACATCTTTCTGTCTTAACTTAAACTTTTTTATCACAGCCAAGAAATTATTCACTTCAAAACCATGATTTCCTTGCTCGGCCTGTATGTGCAACAGGTCACTAACATTTATAATATCATCTAGCAAGTCTTTCTTTGGGCAACTCTGATAATTACAAAAAGTAATTGTTGTAGAGGCACTGCCAGTATAAAAATCAATATGGTCACCACAATGTGGAGAAACTATAGTTGTAATAAATTTTACATTAGTTACTTCAACTCTTTTGTTTTTATGTGGAAGCAAAGAGCCATCACTGTTTTGTCTGCTATTTAGCCAAAAACATAAGTTAATATTTACTATTTTTTTTGTTTCTGTTAATGATGGTGCACATTTTAGCGTGATAGACAAGTCAATCAAATTTCTCTCTATCACTACACCCTAAAATAAACAGAGCAAAGAATAAAGGATTTATCAACATAAGAATATATTTACAGTCAATGTGGTTGAATCCATGTTAGAATTGTGATTTTGTGTATGATTTCTTGTAATATATTGCACAATGTACAAGTGTACATTGTTGTAAACACATAATTCTGATCGATATTGCTTATCTAGTTGATTTTTTTCCTTTTTGTTCACCAGCCCCTAAGAAAGCACACAAACCACACGTTGAACGCGTTGAACTAACACAACACATGGTTATATCCAGTTTGTCCGCTCGGGCGCGCTCATTTCAAAATTTAAGATGCAATCAAGCCAATAACACATTCTTTCTTTAAATTAATTAATGTACAGATTAATCCTTGGGTATTTAGGTGCATATGCAGTGCTACTATTTAAATTATTATTGACGAACTTTTAAGTGCTTTAAACTGTTCTTAATTAACTCAACTTCTACTCATGGTCATAATTTTAACGCTAAAAATAAACTGCATTTATATGTTTCTATTGAATATCAGAATAGATTGCAAACCACCATTTGCGAAGACTGATATTATAATCAAGTTCATTAAGTTGTTTCCTTCTTTTCCTTGAACTTTTTGCTCCTTGTCACACTTATGTGTTTATCATTGCGCCATCACACTCTAACAAGTACTACATCCTCCGCTACATCATTTTCATATTCTTGATATGATGTAACTAGTCAATCTAAACCAATAAGCGCAACAAGCAGCAACTATGCCTTGAGTGAGATCACTAGCTATGAACACAACGGAGCATGAAACAAGCCGTAGTTAGTCAGTGGGACTTGGACTTACTTGTTGCTTTCGTTGCAAAATATACCAGGCATCGATTGTACGCTTCTCGCAGCTGTTTCATATTGTTGTAGCAATAAAAATCAACACATCTAATCGGGTTCTTTCCGTTTTCACAATTTCACAAAATATCTTAACTCTTAACCTACAGTGATGAATTTGGCGTAGTTCTGACCATCGTCACATGTTATCGTTGTTTGTTGATTGTTTAAATATTCTATTTAGTGTTGTTCCTGCTTGTATGACGAGGAATTGCTCTCAGCATACATTGTGTATCCTATAGTGGTACATCAAATTAATATTACATTTGTTGTTGCACTGAAAAAGAGCTAAATGTGTTTGTAGTTCTAAGTGACTGAAACAAATTATTGAATCAATCAATTGTGAATTCAGATGAGTAATATGCGGATACCATCTCGACGAGCGCCCACAGTTGAGGATGCTCGTCGTTTACAAGAGTAAGACTTAATTATCACCAATTGCCTAATTTACAGCTTGAAACATTATATAAGCAACTTGAATTGTTACTAATGCATTCTTTACATTCCAGCAATAAAAATCAAGGAACCAGGACAAAAATTCCTCCACCAAGACCTCCTCCACCTAATTTTACACTTGCCAAGAGTAAATCTGCATGGAGTCTCAGTCCTACTGAGAATACCCTTTCATTGATTGAGTGGAGCCCTCCAGGCTCTCCCAAACAGGTATTCAATACACATTCGAGGTTCAATGGCAGCATATCCAGCTCCTTCAGCAGTAGCACCAGCAGTTTAGCTTCCAGCAAGAGAAGCTATGAGTTTGACAATTATTCAGACTGGTTACAAGTAACCAATAGCACTTTCTATCCCAAACTACCTTCCAATTCATCTAGCAACACATTAACAAGTAACATTTCTGCAAATATTGGCATACCTAAATTGGGGCCAGGTCCAACCATTATTAGAGCAGCACCTCCAAAAAAGAAGAATTTAAGACCTACTGTATCAGCATCCACATCCAGAGAAGTCTCACCACTTCCTCCTTACTTTCAAAACGGTTTATTGACGCCTACTAGGGTAGATGATATAGAAAAGGGTGCTGAGGTAGGTGTGGATAATAGTAGTTCACCTCCGATGCCAAATGTGCCTCCACCAAGTCCCCCAAAGGATGTACAAGATGTTGTGGTACCATTTGGAATCGCACTCTATGATTATAATACAAAACAAGGGGGTGATTTACAGTTTATGGTGAGTTTCAAAGCTTTCTTGTTTTGGATTTTGTTGAAATGTTGTATATTTATTCTAGGTAAATGACGTGATTTACTTAGTAAAACAAGTAAATAACGATTGGATGATGGGCAGAACAATTGACGACAGAGAAGGAATTTTTCCCAGCTGTTACATAGACATTCGAGTACCGCTAAAACAAGATTCAACAACTTTATACAAATCTTCAACATTAGTAGTTCAAGCGCTCTATGACTTTGAGACAAACATCTTTGGTGACTTGCGTTTTAAAGCAGGTGACAGCATCAATGTTATCCGAATTATTGATAGCAATTGGTTGGAAGGTGAATGTCAAGGTAGACGGGGGCAATTTCCGTCTAACTTTGTAAATTGCATACAAGGTAATCTGTAATGAGACCAATATTTACTTGATTACCGCAATGACTTGTGATGCTCCTAGTTACTATTTAAGTTGTAAATTTTTTAAACAATTTAAAACATGATGATATTTGTTAAGGCACTTAAATCAAGCAACATTATATTTGAAATCTGTACACATAATCAGGGCAACTTCTGATACAAGTTGAAATTGCTGTTATTTAACACACGTTAGGTAGTTGCGTACTTATCCATATTAATATAGTTTGAATAATGTATTAAGTCTTTGATATTCAAACAACTGTGATCGCTATTTATAAACACAAGGTCCAAAGTATTGATACTGTAGCCATAGTATATTTATTAGTTATATTTAGTTTCTAACTTCAAATATGCCTTAATTAAATGGAAGATATCGTTCTGAAGATTTTGACTCTGGGTATCTGTATCCTTAAAATTCTGTATAACTCTCCCTTAACTTCCATAATTTTGATCCAAACGTTATGGCAATTTTGAAAGGGTGATGCGGGAAGACACTAATCAGTTATTCAAACTCAGACTTTCATTTATTGGTGAACTAATTAGAAAAGGGCGGAAGTCTGATAGGGGAACGAGGTGCAAAGAGATTCACCGCACTCATTGCCTATAGCTTCCTTTTTCTTTGATGGCTTCTGTGAAATTGGTGATTTAGATGTATTCTTTAGTTTTGAAGTTTTTATTTTTTTGTTTTATGAGAAGTCATTTCTTTCTTGCAATTTGGTACACCACTATCTGTAACCATGTCTTCATCGTCCGAGATGATAACTGATTACCTATAAATAGTATTGGTTAGGACTGACAGAACTTAGCCATCAATTGTACACTTCTTTCTGGTTTCTTTCAGTTTTGTGAGAGTGTAAAATTGACGCCCACCCCTCGCGACGAGGACGCGTCTGCCAATGAGGGGCAGGGATTGGTTGAGAAGATAGGTTTTCCGCAAAGGCTCTAAAATGGATTGAAGGACATATACAAAAATCATAAAATATACATGTACAAAAATGGCCACAAATACATCACACAAAATACAACACAAACGGAAGGGGGAAACCAAGATTAGTGTGTACACACATACCGCTACTGAAAGGAACAGCTGGCACACATTGCAGGATTCGCAGCGTAAAGAATAAGCGTAAGTGCAATTGAAAGCGAATTAACTTATAGAGCGAAACACAGGCGGAACGCAAAATCGTATTT
>JAODGC010000004.1:3162907-3228726 GCA_027574925.1 Ecitoglossa quadriceps
CACCATGTTAGATATTATATGGGGAACCCTCGCCTGAACCATCACCTTGGTCTTATCATTGTTTATTTGCATGCCCAATTAATATCTCACCAATAATATACAATATTAAATTGGTGATTTTCTTTGCTTGCGCCGTTAAACTATAACCCTAGAACTTAATAGTTTGTACTTTTGTAGCAAAGTAAAGTCCCAAATTATAATTATTTTAATGTATGCAATTTATAATTAAACGGGCTTTTCTAGGAGAAAATTTTCAAATTTTCTTTACAAATAACTTCTCAAATATAAATAAGATTAAAGACTTTTTGAATGCTTGCAGAAATTGTATTTATTCTAAATGTTATACCAATTTTGTGTCACTATATGTAGGTAAATAGAAATATTTTATTTATATGAATACAAAACAATATTTATTTATTAGATACGTCCTTGTACGTTGTTTTCTTTGCAATTGCCATCAAATCACACAGTGTCCTCCCGGTAGAAACTGTCACAACTACCACAAAACAAATCATTATTCAATTACTCCTTTCCCTCCTTATTGTTATTCAGAATCAGTGAACTTTATAAACATAGATTCCCCATACTTTTACATCATTTTAATGCCCATTAATGTGTTTATCTAATACAATATTGCCAACATCATAAAATAATCAGATACAAGGTATGCACTCGTATGTTTCTAATAATTAACACAAATTATGCCAAACCGAAAGTAGGTATTATCCTTTTCACCAACAACAACAGAAGTACAACTCTTAAAGATAGCATTCGCGTCGTGCGCAATCATTGGCCCTGTAATGTCATGCTCGACGCGTTTTGCAATCTTTTTATCCTTTTGAAATAGCATCTAAAAATTTTTGCTTCAACATCTCCACTTGTATTGACTGCGCTTGAATTGACTATACTTATTGTCCTTACAATATTCATTTAGTGACATTAATTAGTGATAAATATATTTGATATGCTTAAATTACAAACTCTAACGTCAATTGTCCATTTATGACGTTTTCATTTTGGTATAATCACCAGCCTCCTTTTTATTAGGTGTTAACTGGATTTAGTCATAAAGTTGTAACATGTCACTATTGACACTTATTTCTAATATAATATAATTGATAATTGAATTGAATTGTGAAGCGAGACCCTGTTTATTATTGTGCAGCAAACTAATAAATCTCCAATTGAAATCAAGCCTTCAATGTGAATTCAATTAATTTCTTGATAAAGAATATATACAAACATGTCGAAAATATTCTTTCATTTATAATCTGTACCTAAACATGTACATTAAGCACATTTATTATTTAATTAAGATATGGTTAGGTCATTTTTTGTATGTTATTTGGTAAAATATATTCATGTACAGTGTACACTTGTTACATGAGTCACAATTTTAATAGTCACAATTAGACAAGTTATTAGTGATTTCTATAGATACTATCCATGGCTTTTTGTCTCGAAACAACTATGTGTACGGAAGCATTCGATTTACTCGTATATTTTTCTTACAAGTGCTTTTTTATTGTCATTGTCTTTGGTTAAATCTGCAGTGATCAAATTTGTTTGATTGTTTAGATCGCTTTGTAGGTTGATTTATGGTATAAAGTAATTGTCCTGAGCTATACATCCTGGAAGTTGTTGTTTTTAGATGGTGTACTTTGAAATTAAGTTGATATTGTCAAATTCAGTCAGTAGTCATTATAATTCCTTTTGTCTCAACATTCAAATGTGAATAATGTTGGTAAAGTGAAATTTAATAGGCTCATAAATTATCCAAAGAATTCTTTTAGTTAATAACATATTTAGTACGTAAATATCATTGATTTTTGTCGTATAATTAGAAATTATGTTTGTCCCAGCCAATTTTTCTTTTATTTACAAACACAATTTCATTTTTTCTTTCTCTTTATGCACTTAAACAAGGAAAATTCACATTTGAATATTTCAGCCTCTTTCCATTGTTTTTTTTTGTTCAAATTCCCAACATGGTTACCATCTTCTTCCATACATAGTCCTAATTTATATATTAACATCTTTATATTTTTAAATTCGCTTTCAATCTTTCTCAATCATTGATCTAATGTATATCTTTAACTATTGTCGCATTGTTATATTGTCTTTGTTCATTTGTCCCAGTTTCCTCATCGATTAGTTCTTATTCATTAATTGTAACATGGTTTGAACATTATTATAAGTTAAACTTACATTAGTAGTATCCCACCTAAAAATGTCTGATATTGTCTGATATGATTTGAATATAGTTGAATACTTATAACATCTATCGCATTTATTCGTATTGGTAAAGCGTTGAAAGCTGATATTCTTTTGGGTGTGGGGTAGTAGAATGCATTTTATGTTGTGACGTCAATGTTGACTTTTCAAAGATTATTGTTGAAAATTTAATTCATTTCAGATTTAAAGCAGAAAAGTGTCTAAACCTTCCATGTCATTCTGAAACAAAGAGAAATTCATTCCATCCTTGGTTTATTGTCATTGAGTCAGTTTGACGAAGTCGATATTAGAGTATAATAAAAATTGACTTTGATACGAACACTAAATTGGAATGTGCAGTCATGCGTGAAAAATGTTGATGCTGAAATTTATTTGAATATTGAAATACCGTAATAACTCATACCTCAAAGGAACTTGGCTGAAAGTAAGTCCGCTGATTTTTGGGTCGATCCCGGAAGTAGCTGTAGTCTTCGATGAGGCGAGCTGCTGGTGCAAGAAGATCCGGGAATGCAAGGATAGCTTTGTTTTCTGATTGATGCGCAACGTCAGGTTCGTCCTGTTCAGTTGCTATTTCATAGTTGTAAGCATCCCGATAGTTACTCCTTAAGACAAACAATTACATTAAACCTTGGTTCGATATGAAACAACATAGTTTGTTGCTTCTTACAACTGTGCGCGATGTTGATTCCTGGCCAACTCCTTCAAAGCTTCATTTCTTGCAGCTGCTTCCTCAGCACGTCTCTGTTCTCTCAACTCCCTGGCCCGCTCAGTTTGGATTAACTCTTTCAAATGCTGGAAACTCCCAGCTTGAGGTGCAACTCCTACTGGATGATGCATAATACGATCTCCTCCAGTAAATCTGAACGAAGTCTGTTGCCGTCGTCGAGGTTCTGGATGCCTTTGGACAGACCCATACAAACGGGCAACCTCCTCAAAAGCTCTATTGCGTTCAGCTACATCCTGGATACGAAGGATGGGAGCTTTGTGTACAATACGACCGTAGACTGGATGACCTTTCAGTCCTATTCGCATTCTACCCAGAAAATATTACATTGTTTGATGTTGATATCAGATTGTGATAGCTGAATGTCTTACCCTCCTATGCTCCTGGAACGTGCCGCTGCATACGGTTCCCACATATTCAAAGAAAAAGGATCTCGATAGGTGGGTATCTCATTAGTGATCTCAGCAGCGCGTGACTGACGCTTTGAGAAGCGCCACATTTGTTTGAGTTCCTCACAACTTGGCTCAGGATTAGGAGCTGCTTTGGTGCTGGTTGTGATGACCTCGCCAGTATTGGTAGCATGGTAGTCACTGCGAGGGACGTTAAAAGAAGACGTCTGATGGTGGCAGAAAAGCCAGAAGAGGATAAAACTGCGTGCTAACTGGTTTATTTGCATCTGCAAAATTGTACAACTCAATTTGAACAAATATATTTGTGTACATACATATTATAAACAGCTTCATTTCATCCATCCGTAAAAAAATTATTATTTCCTTTTATACCTTAAAAAACAACATAAATTGTGCATAAACCCACAACAGATTAAAATTAAAATACTTGATAAAAAAAAACCGTCCCAAGTTTTAACCTGTTTCAACTAAATAATTGGCTACAAAAGTCTCTGCAAGATACAAGTTGCATAAGCTCGCACAATTGTTGCTGTATGCTACAAGTTGGCAACTGCTAATTAAAGACTATGATGCATTTACTGCGGATTCATTTTTTTTTATAAGCGAAACAAGATGCAAAAAGCAAAAATAAGTATTGGTTTTAAAAGTAGAGTGATAATTGATTGAATAAGAGATGAAAAAGTTTGGAGAAATTTATAGAAGTCAAGTTAAAAGGGAGTTGATTTTAAGTTGGAGTTAAGATAAGAATTTAATAGGCAAAAAATGCAATGAGGTGGAAATAGGAAGAGATGAGGTTGAAAAGGAGTGTGACACGAATCACAGAGTAATTATAAAGTTTGATTGATTTATTGGAATTTATTGCAGTGCATTATACTTCATTATGATTCTATAAATAAAATTTCTAATGAAAATAGTAGTTGTAGTTATCATTCTTATTTTCAAAAATTAAAACATCAAAATAAATTAAAAAATTTCCTTTAATTGTTGTAAAAAACCTTCTTTGATACATTTCTTTCCACCTACAATCTTTCAACCCATATTTTTTTGATTTCTCCAAACTTCTTTCTTTACTACATCTTCACTTAACTCTGCATTCACTTTTCAATAATTTTATATTTTGACATACGACCTTAAACAAATTTCGTTGTCACCAACAATAATCCCGAGTTTAATCATAACACGTCAATGATTTTCTTGCGAAACTATTTGCAGCCATACCATTCATTCAAGTTCTGGATATTACCTATAAGATTTGCACTTTGGAAATCAAAGTTTGTACCAAAATTCCGTAGAATTTCATCTACACCTTCGCAGAAATATTGGTATGCTTTCTGAACTATCTTGCTGGCTTTTACTGCAGGAGTTGCTTGGAAATTCGGGCAGAATGGCGCGCACTACTGAGAGCCAAATGCAAATTGGTTGGGAAGGAATGGAATTTGTGGTTTTCTACCCAAAATTTTGGTAAAGATGCATTTACGTTGTTCATTAGAGTGGGAAGGATGTAGAAGTACACAGAACATTTTAGACTCCCCAGGCAATTTTCACATAAACGAAATGGTATAAGTAAAGTCGGTGTTTGGAGGGTTGTAATTAATGGATTTGTTAGAATTATATGTCGGGATATTAAAATATTATTTGGTACATTTTAAGGAATATAAATTTGTGTAATTTATAAATGGTCTAATAGAAAGACCTAATTCGAAGTTGACTAGTTAGATATGGTCAGAACTGTGAAAAGTTTTGGTATTGATAATTTGTATTAATTTACCATTACTTTAATTGCCTCTAAACTATTAATTAAATTTAATACTATTAATATCCTATTATAGTAAATTTTCTCAAACGTATAAAACTCGTTTCATTTTGTTTAAGATCAATTCACATTAACATCCATTCTCAATTGTTTTTCATTATCTTCTTCAACCTTCATTTTCCATTAAGTCCAAGGAAGTGCTTGCAATTCTCGCACATGTTACACTGCAAACAAAACGAATTCTAATGCAACTCACAGTTTGCAATATATTCAGGTCGCACTCAACTCCTCAATAGTATCATGTTCCCTACAATCGATTGTCAATTCTGCTGTAATGAAACTCCAGTGATGTTGAACTGAGGACCGGAACATCAGACACTTTACCTTACTGCACTCGATTTCACCTTGTAATCTCATCTACGTGTTGAAATTTGCGCGGAAACAATAGAGCGAGACTGGGTTAAACGGATTACCCGTTGGGGTTGCAAGAGCGTGAAGCTGCGAAGATACGCTATTAGCCGAACGCTAATTTATGCCTGGCCGGATTTCGATAAGTAGAGCGGAATTTACACTGGGTTTAATTAGCGTTTGAAAGAAAGTAACTCATTAACATACACTTGTAGAATTATTTTTGTGCAAACAATTGATTTTTTCTGAGATATAAACAAATTATTGTGAAAATCAGTGGAAAATCTTGAAATTAAAAAATTTTATGTTTCATAAAATAGAACTAAAGTGTTTAAGTTAATAATTAATGAAGTTTACACCCATTAAGAGTTAAAAACTTATTAAACTAGTTGAAATATCACGTCCAAGTCAGTTTTAATGTTTTATTCTTGGGATTTTCAGCACAATTACTAGTTATTTGTATAGAAAATGGTAGACTGTGCAGTAAATTTCTGACAAAAAAGGATACTAAACATATTTCATAATTTTCTTGTTGATAACTCAAAAATATGTTATGTTTGACCCTCAAATAATTATATAGCTTTTTAATTGTGTCTTGTTTTTTAAATAATTCTCAATTAACATGTACATTTTTTTGCATCTGCGTTGTTAATTAAGTAATATAATTATTCACAATTTACATTATTCCCCTCTATTTTCGTTGACTTTCTCCATGCTTTATATTACTCAACAAATTGCGCTCCATTTTTATCCCTCTTAAACCTCTACAATAAAAGCACAGGATAGATGATATATGAAACGCAAGTTCTGCAAAACGAACTGTCAAGTACAAACGTAATGAGCCCTGGCTTGCGGTTGGCCATACTCATATTTTTGTATAATTACGACGTATGCACTAAGCTGTACATTGTACCCTGCACAGCGTGGTGAAAAAGTGCGGAAAAAATGGATATGTCAACAAAATAAAGAAATAAGCAGAATGATTTACGTCACAACCACTGCAACAACGACCAGGGAAGCGGGTAGGCCTTGTTCTTGATAAAATGAGCATAAAAGAATAAATAAATTGTGGAAAATATGTCTGAAGCAACAAAAAATAAACATTGCAATTTCATGAAAATTGGCGAATAAACAATTTTGTTGATTTTTTTATTGTCATCTATACACAGTGGTACAGTTATTAATAAAATTGGATGGTTCAAAAAGTAGGAAAGTTTATAACTCTTAAAATGTTGAAAATAGATGATATTTTATAGGATTTCATGTCATCCTATTTCATTTTTAAGGAGATACAAGGATATATGTTGTTAGTACGAAGGATAAGAGAAGGATTTTGACAGATTTGACATTTTTTTGTGAGAGATTTTGCTCTTCATCTCAAGTAAGCCAGAAAGCAACGTCCGAGTGTAAAAAAATGAAAAAGAGTTTTGGATAGAATCAAGTATAATGATGAAGAAAAGGATTATCCTTAGGGAATGACAGTAACTAAAAACTGAATTGTAACCGAAGCGTTTTTATTTCTAGAAGATTTTTGAAATCAAATTGCAAAGTTTTAAATGTAATAAAATATTATTTGTATAATATGGAATATTACCATCTTTTATAAAATTTTGTGAGTTGGTTTTAAGAATAAATATTATTCTGAAATTGCTTGATATAAAACAATGCACTCTTTTTTAATAATAATACGCAAACATTTGCTTTGCTTACCTTTATTGTTGACTTCCCTCAGGATGATTTAGAATGCTGTCTTAAAGTGCTGTAGGGTGCGTGCAGTGCAGGCTTAAGATGAAGGAGGTGGTGCGTGTGCGACAGGTGCGTGCTTTTAAATTGTGCTCAAATTGCTGACAAGACAACAGAATAACCATTTCAAACTGATATTTTTAATCATGATGCTTTTTCCTTTTTAATATTTCCGAATAAATGCCCCAATATTAAAGACAAAGTGCAAAAAGAAAAAACCAATTTGATTTTGAAGTGATCCTGATGTATATTATTTGAAGATACGCCTAAATTGATTTCTGTTTGAACTTAGCAGATTTACAACAATTTCTAAAATATGGATATTCTTTGATATTGACGTACAAAACGTTTTCTTGTGCGTGGCTCGCGTGTTGCTTGCTTGCTGCGTTGAATGAGACTGACGGTGGTGGTGGCGGTTGGCGCGAACTGGGACTGCGGCGCGCGCGACCAGAAAGTACCAGGGCTAGGAGTATCGAGGGGTACAAGGAGAGACAGTTATCTATCCTATTTTATCTCATGCTATTGGACATAAAGTATGACTGGTTGCGACGCAGCTGCGAATCCAGCAGGTCGCTCTCACCCGGTCGGCCGCCCCCGATTCCACACGCGCTCTTACTGCGCTTTTCCACCCGCAGCTCCCGGTCTGCCATTCACGCCGTTCGGTCGTAATCACTTGGTCGACTACATACTACACATTGATTTTTGCGTATGTATAAGTTACAAGAATAAACACAAATATTGCGAATATGATTAATATCTTTACTGGACAGCAAGGTGGTTGATGGCCCAATAGCCCAACTCTAAAGAATAGGGTATGAAGTCTAAAGAAAAGGAAGGACTAAGCTGATTATCACTTTGGTAGTTTGGGACTAAGGTTGTGGCCCAGGTAGGTATCCCAATGTCACGTTGCAACTTTGTCTCTTCCGTCTTTGGAATTCTCAGCTTCTAGCTTTGTGCCACATCCTACAATCGCCGCCGCCGGCTGTTTTGAGTGTGGTCGAGTGCACACTCTACTGTATTTTCTCAGCTGGCATGTAACATCTGATGCTCTCTCTGTGGGGACACATTCCATTCGCGCTCTGTTTGCTCAGAAACAGCACTGGGATAAAATCCGGATGACGCATGAATCACATGTTGCACAAAGGAACGCTTTGCTCCTATGATGGAATGATATAATTTGATAAGATTTCAAAAAAAATTGATACAATTACAGAAAAATTAAACTAAACTCTATCAAAACCTACCCTTATATTCTCAACTTTAATTTAATTAGTATCTTGCAGATAATTTATTGCAAAGATTTATACTTGTATTTTATTCCTCCTAAAGTGTGGATGAAGGACATACCTGCTATAAATTAATAACCTGTTGGCTGTGGTTTATTCACCACCCACTCATCTTTACTGTCAGCACCATATATGCTTTTGTAAATATCCAGAACCATATATTTCTCACTCTAGACGCATTCTAGAAACCTTCCGCAAGTTTCACAACTTTCGATCTCTTCCCCATCTACACAAACATCCCTGTGGTCGCTTGATGGCTATGGTTTTCGTTTCGTGAATGAAAATTTGTTACGATCCTGCTTGGCATAGATATGAAGAGGGTGGTTACTTTACCAGAGCTAAAAATTGATTTAAACAAATTTTTATTAAGAAATAAACTTTGGAATTTTCTGCATTTACAATGAGCATAATTTTAAACTTTATTAACTCATCTATAAAAACCATTTGTTAGGCAAAAAATAACTAAAAGAAACAGATAAAAAAGATTATTATTTAAGAACAGCACCGTAGCTAATAATTGTTACTATTAAAACGTGCATGTCAAGTTGGATTGAACGCTGGACAAAAAGTATAAGGACTAAATAGCGTTGAAGGGAGCTTGACCGGTTGGCACATTTAAATTGTAGTTTTCATAAGACTTTTAGATTACTGGCGTATATTTAAAGTCTTGATGTGATCTTTTTTGACAGCCTTTTGCGTCATTCCAACAAAAAAAACTTCCAATCTATAACCCAGGGTTCCAATTTTCTTTTGCTTCACTTTAATTCTATTTCGATTTCTTACGAGGAAAATCTTTGAATTTAACTCATCTAGAAAAAAATTTCTATTTTATAGAGATTAATATATAAGTTTATAATCCCGAATTTAATCCGCCCTGCCATGAAAATTGATAGATAAGATCCTGGGTGCTCTAGAAATGGTTACCAAATCAATATGGAAGCGGATGGTGCGCAACTGGCATTCATAAATATAGTTTCAATGAGATTCCACGTTGAATAAGGGGCGGCGAGGATCGTTAATAGCCGTGAGAGGACTTGTTGCGATAGGGCGATGTCAACCGGATACCAACTATATGCTCTTCATGCTTGGAAGCTGCAAAGTCGCAAGTAGTTGCGGATAAATATTGTCCAAAGAGAAGTTGCAGAACATTAAAAAGATTCAAACCATTGGTAACCTTCATAGGATTTAAAAGGAAAACATAATGTAAGTTGTCAAAAAATTGTGTTACAAATGCAAAACATCATGATTTGTAGGAGTTTTAATACTCTTTAGTACTTTGCAACACTTCGTAACGTTTTATTACATTCTGGAACATTCATTAAGCCTTTCTGGCCGTCGAGAGCTGGCAACTATTACATTCCTTCGCTTAGGAGAATAGCCTGGAATTTTATTTACCTTGCACACTTCTCTTTTTAAAAAACGACAGCATCTTTCTTCAATACCAATACCTCTTCGTCCTTAGCACCTTTCTTTATCTTTCAATTCCTTTACTCCTAACAATTTCCTCTACTACCTTAAAATAATAAATCTCTATACACAAATATTTTCATTCATAAATTTGTGAGGATCCGCATGAATGAAAACTAACGCGCTCCTGCCCGCCAAAGCGTGTTTTGGGCCAACAGGCGGGCAGCATGTTGACGAAGTGGTAGTGGTGGTGGTGGCAGAGGAATCAATACGCACAGCGCCAGATCCTGGACTTGTCGCGCCACAAGCAGATTGTGCTTTGATGCACAAAGGACGACCGTGTGGGAGAGTGCTAGGTGGATGGATGATAGATAGATGGATGAGTTGTGTTGGAATGGGTGAGGTGTGATGATGATAGCGAGGAATTTGTGCTGGGAAGGATATTTATAAAAGGATATTAGTCATGACCCTTAACTAAAGCAAATAGTCACTACTAGGATAATAGATGTTTTCAATAGAGAAAATTCAATGCATTGCCTTCTTTGTAAAATTTCTCAAAATTTTAATATTAAAAATTATCATATGCCGAATTTAATGCCGGTATCAAATTTGGAACGTTGTTTCTGCCTCACTTTGTAATTATTAGGATTTGATAAACTAGGAACAATGTATGAGTTCACTCCTTGTAGCCCGCCATGCAGACAAACAATAAAGTGCCTGCCGATATTGCCGTGCCGCCGCCCCCGCGCACAACCTGGCAGTTGTTCCAGTCCAGGCAAGCGGCCGGCAACGATTTTACGCCTACACCAGTCCCCCGCTCCTGAGCCTCACAACCATACGGCGCGTATTGTGATGCACTTGATAGGCTTACTTGATTTATTGAAATTAATTCGAGGTTTAGAGTTCGATTGGGGCAAGATTTGTAATTAAAATGTTGCGGGTTTGATTTGGGTTTAGGAAATGTTTCCTGCATCTCAGCTTCCACTCTGAAACTTTCCTCTTTTCGCTGGAAGAGATTATTGCATACTAAATTCAAGTATAACAAATGTTTGCAACTGGGAAAAGTTGCCAACACATATAAGCCGTCACTGTCACCGCCAACTGGTGGAACCGCATCTACTCCCAACAGAGTGCTTGCCGCGGATCACTTTGCGTAAAACTTTTTCCAGCTGCATTCAACACGAGCGCTTCTCAAACCGATAACGACTCGTCGCCGCCACCGCTGCCGCCTCCGCATTTCCAACGATTTAGCTCGACCTGATTCTCATTTTGGTGACGTTTATACTGATGTAATGCGCGGTAAGTGCACTCTGAAACATTTTACATGACATTTTATGACGTTTTTATTTGTGAATCACCATTAGCATGAAATCATAAGAGTAATGAAAATAAGCTTGGCAACTTGAATATTTATTAAATACCAACGAAATACAGAGGAAATTTAATGATTCATTCTATCAACGCCCTTTCTCCATCATTTCTATTTTTTCTGTATTAACTCTACGAATTATGAGATGAGAGGGAAAGCAACTAAAACGAAAATTAAAGCCGCATTACACATTATTACAAATTAAGCACTTTGCATAATGCTATCAAATTAAAACCCAGCATGCAGCTAGGAGGTAAAAACTGATTACCTTCATGTTGTGGACTTATAAAAACAAGTTAACTTTAATAACTTTATATCATCATAAGATGCAGATGCAAAAAATTAAATTAAACACTCAAGCGGTGGAGTGGTGCTTTTCTGTGCGAAGAGTAGGTCTTTAAATTTGGTTCTTCGCGGGCGTATTAAGCTAATTCCCGCATTTGTTTTGCTGGCATGTGCTTGGAGAGCTTTAATGAAATTGCAGCAAGTGGGCTATGATATTTATGAGAAATATCAGCTGCGCACCAGGGCAAACCTGTAATACGAAAGCAAAGCAAATCCAAATCTAAACGATACAAATGCAAAATTAAAAAGACAAGATGAGGCTTAAGCAAAGAAGAGAGATAGATTAGAAACAAAAAATTAATTATTACCAAGAAAAGACTCAATACAGCTCATTGGTTGCACAATAAGCAAAACATTTTTGAGAATCTGTGCGACTGAATGTAATTGAAATATTATTGATATTTTCGATATAACCGGAGTTAATTTATCACCCACATCGAAGAATTTAAATCTCTTTAAACTCATCACCCATTGTGTGCTGGCTTTTTTTTCTCACATTTTTTATTTACACCACAAAGTCGTACATAACTCTTTACGTAGTTTTGCGACAATTAATTAGATTCTAAATTAAAGCGACGCTGTCTCTAATAGATAGCGTCGTTATTCATTCTGCCGTGTCCGCCATTAACGTTTCTAAAACGTCGTCAAGCTGACAGCGCGATGTAACGACGGCAGCGAACGCGGAGGCGGCCGACGGGTGTCAGGCGGTGGCTGATAAGATGTAATTACGTATTCAACGTGCTTATACTGTTGGCGGCGCGTACGAGCAGATATCGCCAACAAGAGTTTTAGTAAATATAGCAATTGTATTTTGGAGAATATTTTTCGTTATTATGTTAATAAAAAAACGTATATAGAGGTTGTTAACATTCAAAGTTATGAATATAAAAATAATGAGTATGCAAATGAAATTCGATTTTTATAGACTTATTGAGTTATGAAAAATGTTGATTTTGTGACAGCTTGGATTTATTTGCTTGTCATTTTAACTGTTTCACGTGTTTTTAACCTAAAATGTTAATGATCTTCAATGATATTCCTGTAATGCGTTGATTGCTAACCATAATAGTTCCGTTTTTGCAATTCCAGCAAAGCTTCTATGAATTTCAGGGATAATTTCGTTTTCTTGAATTTTTCAGAATAATTTCATGCTATCTATATCACATAAACCTACTAATTGTATTATTTACAAAATTTGCAACTGCTGGTCTCTCAACAAGCACAATGTAACAATTGAATATAAAATCTGTAAGCTCTGTAAGCTCTAAAGCCCTCTAGTATATACTGTTATAAACTGTTGGTATAAATGTATTGATTTCTTGCTCTGACAAAAGTAGTCTGTACAGCATCCAGCCATTAAAAACAGATTTACACCCTCCACCAACAGAAAAAGCTTTACTTGTTGGATTCATTTGCAGATGTCGCCGTAGTACACGTTTCAGGAATATTTTATCAAAATTAAACCAAAATGTTTATTTAATTATCTAAAACTAATAGAATATTAAATACCAACTTAAATAAAAGGTGGAAATTGTAATAATAAGTGAATATGTTATTGCGAAATAAATAATTTAGTTGTGAAGATAATAAATATTGATTTTAAATTAAATGTAAAAGTAATGCATTCTTCAGCGTTATTAAGTCATATCTTCATTACTTCAGTAAATAACACTTAATTAATTACGTCCATTTAACATTTTGCACAGACCATTTTCATCTGTAACTGCCCCAAATGTTATTATCAGAACAACCCACAGAAAAAGAAGAGAATAAAAACGAAAATATTCCCCGAATAAAAGCGCAGATTTAATATCATTAAAATTCATGGGGTCGACTTGAACGTCAGTTATGTGACATTCGCATTCAGGCTGGCGCGAGACGAGGGTGGCCAATAAAGCAACGTCGGCGGCGGCGGTCGCGGCGCGCCATGAAAAATCATGATATTTTCATTATATTTGTACAGTTTTACAAGCATCTCTTGTCTTCGTCTACTCCAGCAACTGCTGCCATCTATGACAATCCCATCTTCGTGATCTGCACATTCTTTATCCAACTGCAAAAAACAGTCTGTGCAGGATCACGAATTTAATAACAATAAAAACCATACGAACCTGGAGTCTACACAATTCAAACCGAAGCAGAAGATATTTGACTTTCCGAAGGAGTGTAGAATGTGGAGGCTTTGATTATCTAAAGGTAGTAAACTTAAAATTATAGGTTACAGCATCAGACAATTAAACAAATCGAGTAATTGCGTCTAAAATTGCTAGATAATATCTTCCAACTTAAAACTTTGAGTAATATTCGAAAGAAAATTAATTCGCCCTCTAAAGTTCAGAGACATGACAATATTGTAATTCTGTAATCTTGTGATCAAGTTGGTGTAATATAGTTGGTGACATTTTTCATTTTGTCATTGTGCACGTGCCGCAGATAAACGTCCACCGCGAAATTGTCTGCTTTTTAAACGAAAGTTAATGACGACCCGTCTGCTCCATTCTTCGGAAAATCTGCTGTGGGCTATTTCAAAGTTTCTACTAATCTCCATCGCGTCCAAAGATACGCCAAGAGTTTAAAAGTAATAAAAATCTCTGGGTGGAAATGAGCATTATCTAAGTGATCGCCGCCAGCCCACGGCTACCTCTTAAATTAACCGTCTGCAGACTCAATTTACGAAATGAACTAAGTTCAGAATATGTTATCAATAATTACTCTACTGTAACTTGTGCTTAAAACGGGATATGATTCATTTGTTTATCTATTGCTTACGAAGTATTTGCGATTTGCAGTGAATTGAGCTTTTTTATGCTTTTAGCCTCTTCTTATCTTCGCAAAAAAATTGATTCTACAACGGATGACATATATAAATAAACATTGTAATTTTCTCACGGAGTAACCATGTGGATGTTGCTGATTCTTGGCCAGAAATAGATTTGGAATTTAATGATCTTATTTTATGAAGAAACATATCGCAATTTCAAATAATGACTTTTTTATTATCAGTGATTTCGAGAAATCGAAAAAATAAAACGCCAAAAGCTCAAAAGTCTAAACCCACAAAGATGAAGAAAATAAGTAAACTGCAAAACATATAAATTGCTATAAAACAAATTGCGGCCAATTTGCTCCAAAGATGATTTATTGACAAACATTAACAAAGAAGTCGTCTCTGTGATTAATGTTATGAATGCGGCGTTGGTGGCAGTTTATTGTTGGGCGGCGGCGATTGTGTTGATGGAGGCAATTATATTAGGAAAACAAAGGTGCATTGATGGTGATCATTATCACCTTGGCAAACACACCGCAGAATACAATACAGTTGAAAACAGTAGATTAATTTAAATTAATGGAGATGTTTAATGTCCTATCTTGTTTAGCTTGATATTAGCGGCTGGAAGTACACTTTAATGGGTTGCGTAAGATTTTCTGACCTTCGGTATTAAGGGAAAATGTATAGATCAAGAAAAGATATATAATACATATGCAATTTGTTCTGCATATGGCAACAATTAATAATTATAATTGAAATGATAATCATGATAATGGTGGGACATAAATTGCTACGAATGCCACCCCGCTTCCTGTTTCCGCCAAATAGCCAAATACGTTTCCACTGATTCGAAATCAGTTTTGTTCTGCTTCTGCATCACACACAAGGTGCGCGCCTGGGCACATCATTAATTCTCATAAATTCAATCGTTCAATGTTAATTGAAATTCCAAAATGTGATTGCGCCGTGCTGTTTTCGCAGTTTTCCGACCACTACCACCAACAACAGCATTAGTATGCCGTCAAACCAAGACAAATCGCTGCAGGTATATGACCGCCGGTTGCAATTAATCTTAGTCTATGTAAATTGGATTCATTTGAAACATATTGATTTTGTTTTTGCACAAAAAAATATAATTCAAAAATAAAAACAACATCTATGTAAACAATCTGTTTAGTTTCACTAGAAGCAGTGAAACTTGTAGAAATTCTCACAAAAAAAACTTGTAATTAAAATATTCTGCTTGAACGCTTTTATCTCAAGCTAAGAGTTAAGAGCCCTCAACCGCCTCCAGGACTGCTCTAATATTTTAGCTCCTGGGAAGTGTTGCAAATCGCACAAGTCACACTCAAAGTGTCACTGCTGGGGAAAAACTGGATTTCACAAGATACGAGTGTGAATTTTATAGCAAAGTCCTGATGCTTGAGAGGAGGCAAACGTGTGGATACAGAATATAAATGTTTGATTCTCAAACAATCCCCAAGAGAACTTTCATTTGTGATGAATATAAACGATTCATATTATACAAGCGTTAAATGCACGATTGCTGTCCTTTGAGTTATCACAAAGTGTTAGTATAAGAGGAAATTTTGGATGGTAGAAGAAGAAAAACCAGGTCACCACAACTTTAATTTGATTCCACTAGTGATAACGTCACACAAAGACAATAATGTGAGACGAATGTTACACTTCAGAATCTTGATTATTTTTTGTGACTTGTCTTCTGGTGATTGCCTGTTATTTGTACTTCGAACACTCTTAGAAGGATAAAGAATAATATAAAACTAGTAAAAAATAAATATAAACGTGCAATAAAATTTTTAGAAAATTTGAATACATCTTTATTACCAGCCAACAATCTTCTCTCCAAGCAAATAAAAATTACTAATCTGATTCCTTTTTACAAAACAAAACTCCTTTGACGTCCCACGTATTCTTTTTTTTTTTTTTTGATAACATTGTCCTTGACATTTTGCTGAATTTGCACTGCCTTTAAAATTTATAAACTTTCGACTTATAATTGCAGCTGAAATTTAAATTACAACCACGTTGGCGCCGCTTGATGAATAACAGAATAATGGAATAATAGAAAGGAATTTACATGCGCAAGTGTGCGTGTATTGTGCGCGCGATTTGCGTTAACAAAGGCGGGATGAAGAAGCAGGGCGGTTTTTGCATGGTGTGAAAGGAAGCGGGTTAGTGTACCTGTTGATGTTGGACATTTGCATATCAACATGGAAATGCCATTAGGCTTAGGCTGGCGGCGAGCGGGATTGAAAAATCCTATTGCGATGTGATATTGTAAGGGCAAGCAATGCGGGATGGGCAAATAGGCAGATGTAGAAAGAACAAGTCTGGACTAAAGTTTTATTTGGTTTATAGAGAAAATATTCTTTGATAGCGCAAATGTTTCCTGATGTTTTAATCCATAGGAAAGTGTGAAGTCTGTATAAGTTGTCATGTGTTATCCTTGTAAAATCCATGCTTCCAATGCATTTCCAGTTGCACTTTATTTGCTGCCCTCGCTTGGTATCTTTTGCCCTGCAGTGCGTTTGATCATCCTCGGGCTTTAGTTGATATGCAGACATCGTACAAGCAACGCACACGTCCTGCTATCCTGTCATACTGCCATCTGAGTTTTGCGTCAGTGCTTTTGATCCGTAGCAAATGAAGAATAACTTTGATATGTGACCTACTAAAAGAAGAAATAGATTTTATACCTTTATTAATTAAAACACTTCCTAAACAAGTACTTTTTTAGATATCTTGTTCATTGTCAATTTTATTGCAATTGTCAAATTTGGATACTTTGATAGTATAGGCTTAGATTGATTGTATAACATTTCTCTTTTTATGCCTACAACCCAAATTTGTTTTTTACTGATCGCCTCCCTAGCACATTTCTAAAATTTGCTCGCGTTATGGCCACGGGCGCGGATGGTACACACGCCGGTAGAATATGTAAACCGCGCCGCACGTAATTAGAGCACCACCGCGGGCGCCAACCACAATTACCCGCAACAATTAGTTACGTTGTAAAATAGTCGTCATACAAGCTGGTTGCCACCGCTTTCCCACGGTGCGCACGCTGAAATATTTTGGTATTTCAGTCGCGAGCTAAATGTTACACTTTCTAGGAATGTGCCAGGTGTGTTTAGCAACAATCCAGAAACAACCAAAGCACAAATTTACACAATCCACATTTGCTAAATTAGTAATTTATCATCAATTCCTAAATGAGCAGGAATTATTTATTGATCTAATATATATATATATACATAAAACCTGTTTTGGTTGTAAATCATTCCACTTTTCACTTTTATTTCAGCCGTTTCAGCAATGCCTTAGGCATTCAACTTCACAGATCATAGAGAATGCATACACTAGCTTCGCTTATAGTTTGCTTAGTTGGCTGCCACTTGAGTGAAAGATGAGCGAGTTTGGTTCGACATCTTCAACATCAATTAGCGGTCGGGCTTGTCATACGTGAGCTGTAAACGCACAAGGATGAAAAGCGCTTGCTGTAAAAGCGATCCAAGGCTAATATTAGCACAAGGTTTATTTCAGTTTATTTGATTAATATGCATGAATTGCTATATAATAAACAATATAATATTCTTGGAATAATTTGAATTCAAAGCAAGCGTGAAAGGCTCAGTTTGCTCTAATTGTTGACAGTTAATTAATTTCCACATTTTTTTTGCAGGAAAATTGATAGTTTTTACACGTACATCACCTTCATCGCATGGCCAGTTTACAAATCAAGCTGCCGATTGAGACATTCACAACTTTTCGCTTTCAGTTGCTAACGAACATGGAATCCTAAAAATCACCCATCTTGCCACAAGTCACAAAAGTCAAGCAATCGACTTCGTTTTCTTCATCCTATGAAAACTTCTACTCGGCCATCGATTAAAGTTTATTTTCGCGTATGGCGTTGATTGATTCCATACTCACAGGCAAAGCAAGGAGAAGAAAGAACAAGATTTACCAAAGCATGCTATGGTTTTGTTTTTCTATCTGAGATTACTGTTTATTGTTTCTTTCCCAATGTTGGAAGTTTGAAAATGAAGCAGCGTTGAACATGGTTAACACCTCGCTGCTAAAATACGGTAGTGCGGAGGAGAAAATGGGATAAAAGTGTTTGTTTAATATGCGATTGTTGTGCTTGGAACATCTGCGTCGTATATGAGAAGCGTGCTCACAAGACATGGGTGCAACTAATGAAACAAATAAACGGTTTGCTTGCTTACTTCGGTTTAAGTTTAAACTGGCTGTAGGAAAGCGACAAGAAGTGAGGACACCATGATACAAACCCTTAAGGACAGGAAAGGTAATTTGCTTGAGGTGAGCGCAAACAGATTCAATTAGTTTTTAATATATTCGGAGTCATGCCTCGTGGATGCAAGATAGAAATTGAAATTTACTTAGTGCAGATTTAATAAAATTCAGAAAATGTATTAAGGACTTAAATCCGCTTAGAAATTCTGATAAAATGTGAGAATCTTAAATTCCAGGCTTTTGATGTATGTTCGTCTATTCCATGGAATCTATCTTTCTAAAGCTTTATCAAAAATCTATCCACATTTGCATCATATTACTACTTCACATTTTCTTAGATATTCCACGATCACGTTAAAACACAAACGCCATGCATAAGAACCGCGCAAAAATCCACGCACATCTCCGTTTCTGATCAATTTCGATTTACGTCAGCAACGGCCGTGGTGGAAATGAGAAAATGTTAATACGCTCCGCATATCTTTCCCTTAGACAACATCTAATGCTATCACCTCATTCACAGCTCCAACGTCAAAGACAAAAGAATGGAAAAATGGCAGAAATTCAAAAATTCATCTTTTGAAATGTTCACATACCATTGGGGTAACCTAAGAATAGATAAAGTAGCCATAGCAAAGAATATTCAGAAAGTTTTTCTCCTTGGAATGAGCAAAGAAAGGAAACAATGCATCAGATATTGTGGAAGTTGAAGGAATTGGAATGTTTTGTGTTGCGCATTTTACGATTTAATATTTGACGCGTTTTGGCTATGAATTTCCTAAGTTTTCCAGCTGTTTATTCTTCTGACAAGAATCACAACAGTATCATAATAGCTTGCCACAGATTTAGATGGAGCAATATTAAACTTTAATCATTTTTTCGTTGCAGGAATTTACTTTGAACAAGAGGCAATTGAATTATTTCAATTTTTTAAAGAGACCAATAAATCAACATCAAATAAATTTCTAACAGCCATGTTGGAAATGTGATTGAATCACAAAGCGTTATTAGTAGTTTTGCAAACTAGTAACGACCATCGATATATTTTACTACCATATTTATGTCACTGATTGGCAGACACAGATAGGACGGTGTTTTTGCCTCCTGAAAGTTAACAAGCACAAATTTAGTTGTTTTCCATCTTGGGCCTCACCCTCTGTGATGACCACTTTTTGTCGATACGATAAATTACGCGACGTTTTCAACGAAGACAAGCATTTGTTTCAATTTGCGCAATTTGTGGCCTTTGCGTAAAAGCCTAAAGTGTAGAAAGAGTTGCTGTCATCTCAATCAATAGATATTAATGAACCTAAAAGGAAAAGGGGACTAAATTAGGTTACAAACGTACAGAATTAGATTGTCTCAAAGAAACACATTAGGCACATGTTTGTAAGAGTTGTGCGAGATGATGACAAGTCAAAAATAACAAGTTGTAATTTATTCAGGATTCCAAATTAGCAAAGTCAACACTTTTTTTCTTCTGCAAACATAAACCATTGTTACAAATCCAAGAAAAGAAAAAAAATTGAATATGAGATTAGAAACAATCTATCTTCCAGAAGATAAAGAAAAACTAGGAGAAGATAATAAAACTATCCAGATAGTATGATAATATAAGGAATAAGGAGTAGATTCTCCTCTCTGGGACGAAGAAACTTTCCTCGGTGGAAAGCGAGAAATAGAGTTTCGCCAATGTTGGGAATGGAATGGAATAAGGTGATGTGCGCCTGTGAAATAAGAGTTGACACTGTGGTTGCATTCCACTACGGGATGTGAGTTGACATCTGCTGACAGATCATCTTGCTGGACCTCTAGGGAGGTAAGGAGAGTAGTAACTTGGAGGGAATGCATTTGAAATACAATATCAAAATATACAGAATACAAAATATAAGAAGTAAGAAGAGTCTAAACAAGTGAAAAAATAAGGTGAGACAGATGGTAATGTAGTTAGGGATAATTTGGGGAGGGGGAATGATTGGTAATAATGTAGGCAGCCACAATGACGTGCGTTTGATTAAATTATTGGTAATCTGCATAATCTTAGATGTGTATGGATTGAGGGCAAGGATTTAATTGATTTAATGGTCTGTATAGTGCAGTTCAATGCACACTAGGTGGTGAGTGGGAAAATGATTGAATTGAGATGAATTTAATTTGAAGATGCAGAGGGAAGGAAACTTTCCAAAACAGGACATGCAGTAAAACAAATAGTTTCAAAAGCTTTGGTTAGGTTCTGAATAATATTTGTGATTTACAAATTAAATTTTCAACAATTCTCTTTAAATATTGTTATTTTTAGTTTGCGTGCACCCTCTAATGTTTTGTCTATTATATAAAGGAAAGAATTGTTAGTGTGCAACCCTAATTTTTACCCAATTTTTTCCAACCTAATTATTTTTGTTTCTCCTCTTTGTTTTTTCCTTATATCAATAACTTACATGTACTTTTGATTTTTTTTTTTGACCAAATCCAAACATATTTAATTTCCCTGTATTACTAGAAATATCCCTTTGCAGGTAGGCTTCGCCACTGTCGTCTAATTACACATCTTACGTGCTTCGCACCCGACGTGATCCCACCCATACGACGTCTTTTGATTTTCCCATTGGTTTTCCGGCGGGCGGCTTGCGGTTCGCCATTGGCCTAGGCGCCGCCGCCACCAGGTCGAGCGCGCGCGCGTCGCGCATGAGTGAAGGTGCAAGAGGGTGGCCGGCGTCGCGACGCGCGTCAGTGCATCACCGGCAACCCGATGCTGAGCAACGGTCGCTCTGCGAGCAAAATAAACGCGTTCGGAACGCAAACTGCGACAACTCAAAGCTGGACATTGGAAAACATCTTCGAAAAAAAAAGTAATAGCGATTGTGTCCTTTGAGATTATAGTAGATGGAAATAGAATAGAAAAGGAGAAAAAAGTTTGAAACTTTGGATTGCGATGAAAGTTGGCAACTTTTGGACAATGTCGTGGTATAGACTAGTTGTGGCTGGTTGCATAATTTGTCTGGACATCGGATTGACATTTGGTGCTAATTCGCCTGGGTCTGGTACAACAAATAGTAAGTTACAACTTTGAATGAACTTTTTTTGGCTCTTGAATTATCCGGGCATGAATTTATCTATGATGTGAATGCAGCAAATTGGATGCATCCGGCTAATCAATTTACCAATGTGAATATAGTAAATAATATCATCCCAACCTCCGACCATGCGGTGTGTACCAGCAAATCGAACAAATACCGCCGCCGCTGTTTTGATGCTGTTCGGCGTAAACTTACTTTACTTGAACTTTACGACCTAACTTTGCGCTCATAATATACCAACATGCTCCCCACTGCTCCACATAATACATAATACTATAAAGCATAAACCTACTAGTCTGCAAGTCTTCTATCCCCTTAAACTAGGTTCTTAGATACAGACAAAAAAAAGTAACCAACAACATTCTCTTAACCTCACTATTTTTTGCTTCCGCATGCCTTAACCTCTTCTTCTACACGTGCAAATATGTTTATGAGCTAGGAGCAGGTGACAGCTATATGATTGTCTCTACGTGCACACGTTAACCTTCTCCATTCAATTCCAACAATTCGTTTAGTTGCCCCCGCGGAAAAAAGACGCAAAATGTAAATGCAAGTCTTTGCACTTGTGTATGTCGACTTGTGTTCCTTGCCGACGTTAGACAACTCTTTACGCAGTCCGCCAGCGTTTCATCGCGTACGGCGTGCTGCATAACAATGACGCCCGACGATACACCGGAAGCGAGACGGAATTTCCACTCATTTTCATTTCCTTCTCACTGTGTGCAGCATATATATAGGAGCAAATAAGAAAAATTGTGACAACATAACGTGGAATGGGAATGTAGATACTAAATTGGCAAACTTGTTACAGGCAACCCAATAAGCATGGGGCTTGTTATCTTGTTGAGGACTCTTTCATGTAAAAAAAAAACAAACAGATAAATTATTTAAAATTTGATAGGTGGCAACAATTGCTAGTTGGATTGAGTTTAAGTACCGCATACAATTTGTCACCAATGACACCTTTCAGCTTTCCAACGTTGGTGATGGGGTTCTTTTTGTGTGTGGATCGCCTTCGATTTCATCCGGTGATTAATGAGTTGGAGCGTCATCACGCTGGTGGAGATAAATTGCACCTAATACATACTCGATATGTATCACATTGGGAAGCAATTTGACAAAATGGATTTAATCCTGTCTTTTAACAACTTCTCTTCTGGTGACCACACCATCTGCTAACAAAATTCAATTGGACAAAATTACATTCTAAAACACAAAAAATCTTATGTTAATTTATCACCTACAACCTAAGAATTCTAATACCTCCTTATCTTATTACCAATCCTAGAGTTCAATTTTTCTCTACGTCCTGTTAAATGCTTAAATATCTTCCATCGTTGCGTAACTTGTATCTGCTCTACCCGGAGTATTTATTGCAAGTGTGTGCAGCACATTGGCACGTTAAACGCCTTGGCGGCGGCACTTTTATCGCGGCCGTGTTAACCGGTGATAATAGGCTTCATCGGAGCGGATTTGTCCGCCGCCGCAAATACACCACTCTAAGTGCGGCGGCGACGATCGACTCGGCAAAGGGTGCGCTCGTTCGACCACTCGATGCTGTTTTCGCCGGCGGGCGCAAATCCCGCCGAAATAACAATAAATCTTGCGCCACTTTTACCGCCACCAGCATTGCCAAACTTGGCGTATCTGTTTCTAGGATTTACACTTGTCACCCGCGCGATTTTTCCAACTTTTTTCTAGCTTTTAACCTGCACTGCCTTGTGCTAAAGTAAGATTCATTGTTGGCCAAAGTATTAACAAATACCTACCATATCATGACAGGTCTTCCATACAAATTCTCCTCCTCAAGTTGGAATTTTATTCTCAGTTACCGGAAAAGATTAGGAGTATTCAAACCTTAATAGTTTTATTTATACAAAATACCAACATTTTTACATTGTGGATAGCGGCTTTCGATAAATACGCTAAAGAATTTATGTCTGGTGGACCCAATAAGGATGCATACGAAATCAGGATACAGTCTGGGAGGCTTGGGCAGAGAGTACTCAAGACATCAGACCCGAGTACGATATGAGTACGTCCTAGATTTACAGATATGGTTATGCTGTGGAAGTCGTGTATTGGGGGAATACATTTTTCCGAGGATGCACAAGAGAATTAAGTTTGCTTCCAAGACTTCCGGATTGAGAAAAAGAAAAACAGGAACATTGTGTATTATTATTATTATGTTAGATAACAAACCACTTTTATGATTAGGAATGAATTTGCTCGATTGGGTTTTGTTTCTTTTGTTGAAGAGAAACAAATATAAAATATGACTACCTTTTAGAAAATAAAGAAAACCAATTAAAAGCAACTCAAATAGAATTCTAATGGTTGATTCTAATAGTAGTTTCAATATTAGCATTTAATTATTTATTATAAAATCCTGTATGGAAACCATTTTCTAATGCATGCAACCCAAAGTACATATTCGCAAGGCAAGAAGCAGTCACACTGCTCCTATTCCCATGTACTTGGTTAGTTCGCGTAAGCTAATAACACAGCCGACACTAAGTGGCACATTAAATCCTGCGGGCCCAAACGCCGCCGCCTCCGACGTGTCTTCACGCTGGCTGGCGAGCCCAGTGCTACAGCGGCTGGCTTATTCAAGTGATATTAGCATTCATCGCCGCCGTCTGTATTATAACAATGTTAATTAATTACCGGCAAGCGACGATAGTGGTGCGTACAATGCCAGCACGCGTACTCGATATGCACGCATTCAACGCTCGGGTAAATTAATGCCGGACATTTGCATTCATCCGGAGTGACATTTTGATGTAAATTGACGTTTGATGTGCAATTGCATGCCACAATTACATGTGAGGACTTTGTAAAGAGTTACATCAGTTTTATGTTTGGTGCCTTAACAGTTAGGTTAGTAGGTTAGGAAGGTTATAACCTGTTAACCTATAAATTAGTAAGCTACAAAAGAGAGTGTTGTTGGTATTTGCTAGGTGAGAGTAAACCAGCAAGGTATCATGTTCCACAGTGTTGAACCATGGCTTGGGCGTCCTTTGGTTGTTGGAAAGGCGGTTGGAAACCACCCTTAAAACTGTTAATCTTCCTCGTACCTTCAATTAGAAGAATTAAATCGATGCAGGTAATAGAACAAGGCCACATCTAACTAATGAATTACTGGAATTTGATATTGCCTGCTTTTCTATTGCGCTATCATATAACTACTATTTATGAAATTCACTTTTACCACCCCACATTGGTTATGTACATTTTGGTCAGTAAAGATCGTGATGTAGTACGATAATTTCCTTAAATGAAAGTCCCCAGTCACTATTGCTTTATGAATATGTAAATTACAATTAAATCCGCATTTTAGGTGAATGCTAATGTGGATCAACCACACATTTTTCTCTCGCTGAAGTCCTGAGTGGGGTGCAGGAGGTGGAATTCGAATGCCTTTGATTTGCTAGATTTATGAGATGTCAGAATCAACTGCGATGACGCATGCTGAATGAATCAATGGCTGACAGTCTGCGAATTACATGCGTGCACCCTCTAATATCTTCGCAAACAGGGAGTTGCTTCCCTTCCGATGCCTGAAGCTAGCATTCAGTTACGATTCTTATTCAGACGTCGCTGAAAGAATTGGGAGCCGATTTATTTGCTACTGGGGACGTCAAGTCAATTGGAAAAAATGTCATAAAGAGCGTAATGTGTAATAAGCATTGCTAATACTTTGATCTACATCAATATATTACATAGGGGTGATATTTTGCAGAGTTTATAGGTGCTTTCCTCTTGTTTTAAGCTTTTATTCTGATGGTAATTGTGTAAGGTGTGTTGCATATCACACAACATCATGAATTACTTTTTTAGTTGGTAACACCATGGTGGGTTTAGATTTAACAGAGTTTCGTGTAGTAAATCCTAGCAAAAAATCACACGATGAAATAAATAACATTTAAGCGCGACGATTACGAAGCCATTAATTTAGAGCGGCAGCATTAATGGCATTAAATGACACTGTGTCCATGAAACGTGCGGATTAACATAGTAAATGGATGACTCTCAGCTACCACCATCTCCTCCACATGTACCACCAAAACTACTCCATCCCCAATGCCAGCGAATTCCTCGGGAAGCGTCGCGTTATTTATTCTTATCACCAGCTGTATCCTGCGTGCTATCTCAAATCGAAGAATCCCATTCTTTTCGGGCAACTGAAAAGAATCCTTGCTTATTTTCAGTGCGGCAGCGTTTAAATCGCAACCTCTGGGAATTTAACCAAATTCAAAAATCGAAAAATAAAGATCGTCCCACAAAAAAACCCAAGCAGCAAACAGAAGTAAGAAGGACAATGAATAGAGGAGTGGGGGGAGGAGAACCGATAAGGAGGAAGAGATCTAACCTTGGCATTACCTATTTGAAAGAACTCGAGGAAATTATGCATAGTGTTGTCATTGTCACCTTAAGCAGAACCAAGTTGAAGGAAGGAAGGAAAGTGATTATTGGGTGGAAATCAAATGCTGATCTACGATGGTGATAAGAAAACAACGTGTCATTATTGCGCGTTTAACGCGTCCCATGTTTATTAAGCGTTTTGCACGCGCCATGGAGCTAATACCAGTTATTAAGTCAAGACGGAACGGGAAAACCGGATAGGAGAATGGGGAACACATGGGGAATTCACATACGGAGCATTGAAGCTGTTAATTATGCATGAGGTATTTACACTTTGTTTTTGGGAGGGAAATATTCTCTCCTAAACTGGAAGCAACATAATATCAAAAACAATACTATTGAATAAACATGGGAGGAAAAAATAAGAGGAAGTGAGTTAAATTATGGATTCTATTGGCATATTGTATAAGATACGAGGATGTTGCACTCTCTATCTGCACGGCAAGGAATACACATAATTCAATGAAGTAATTGAATTGTACCGCCGCCGACGCTCTTGGTATATATGCACTACGGAAATCTACGAGTTAACTGCAATACTCACCACGTTCCTGCCGCCTCCACACAATGCTCTTTATTTACACTCAAAACAACGCTGTAACTTTGCAACGAAAACTGTTTGCCAGTTTTTTTAGTGATGGCTTTTAGGATTTTTACAATTTATAAGGGTCTAGTGCAATTCTATACAATTTGAATATAATTAGGGATGATTGGACATGAGTTGACAGTTGATTTGTATTCTACCATGTTGTGGTCATGCTTTAATTTATGATTCATCTCAATTTTGATTTAATGACTTCTGTCAACTTTACTTCTTTGTTTGAATAGGGTGGTTAAGAGTAAAAGAGGGGGTGCATTGTAGGGGAAGTACGTCACATATGTGTTTAAACGTAGGCATAAACGATTGTCGCAGTTATTGCACAATTTTCTCCCTGAAATGACAAAGCACTGGGCTATATTAGTACTTTTTATCACATCTGTTCCTTCTATTGCTCAATCAGTAAATAGTTACCAAATAAATAAATAGATAATCATCATAAAATGTACACTGTGTCATTACCAGATTAAAAACAAGTCGTAAAATGACGCGCGCCAATCCGCGGGCCATTAATTAAAGCGGCGCGACGGGCGGCGGGCCGGAATAATGCACGAACGCCACGCTGACAAACGGTGCACACACTGGTGGCAGGCTAAACGTCCGTTTTCCACCCCCACACTGCCAGGCTGCCGGCCGGAGTGTGTCCAGCGAGCGCGTGCCAGAACTCGTGTAATGTACGACCGCAAGCAAACCAGTCAAGAGGAGGAATTGCAGGGTATGGGGCAATTTTTAGTCATTAGATGTTAGGCAACCAAACAAACAATAAAAACGTGTAAAGTATGACACTGGGTTTTGTGCGTTAATTTTTGAAGGGTATAAAATCTTACATTTTTTATACAAATTGCCTACATATGATACTCTTTCAAATTCCCGAAAAATTATTGTGTTTCAGAAATTTATCTTCCGTTTTCTGTATTTTATGTCACCTTTCTGTTGAGGTATATATTGAAAGACTGATCGCCTACCTGCAAGATCGATGGGCAATGTTTGTAATTTGCAATTTTCAATTATGTTAATGCACTTGTGCATGACTCAACTTTCACCCTCTTCACCACCTTTTCCTCAGGCGCAAAAATATCCCAAGCATAGAGGTATTTAGTAACTTCTTGTCGGCATTCTTCGCGGTTGATTTTGCGTTCCATGCGATTAACGATCAACTCCCGGCAACCAGACTTGCAGCCCTATTACACTGTCACTCTACGTACCCCAATCGACCACATGGGAAATTGATGTACGACTCGCCATGTGAAAATTCCTCAGCAACACACATTGTGCTGCCATTTGCGCAAAAAAGTTTGTTATGATTTTTAATATGAAAGCGAAGTTTTTCCGCTCCTCATGCTGCTCCAGTTTTTCCAGGACAAATTGTGAGTCATCCTCGTCATCCACTAGGAGATAAAAAAACAGCCAACTAAGAAAACAAAAGTAAAAGTCAAGAAGTAAAATAAGCATCAAATTGTCGTTATCGACGATGACATTAATTTTGACTGATTACAGACATCTGTTACCTATCCGATAAAAAGTTCAGCAGTTGAACAACATCTTTTCTTTTGGGTTTGCTTTGCTTCTCTTATTTTCTGGCAGAGAAACAAATTCAACTACTGATACATCTCAGAAATTTAACAGCATAAAGGAAGTTGTATTACGAATTGTGTTAGCACCCGTGAGAGTTGCACAGCCGCTGCGGGCTTAGCGGGACGTGGCGCAACAGTTCGCATTGTGCGGATCGGGCGTGGAATATTAATGCCGTATGTAAAATCCACCCTTCCAGACATGACTATCAAACGCACTCCTTTCGATTACGCATCAAGACTAATTGCAATTGTCGTGCAACAGTAGTAGATAAAACAAATGATAACTATAATGTACATTTGGTTGCATAACTCTATTCTAGCTAGGTTAGCTAACTGTAGAAATAGACAGCTTCCTTCATTATTTTGTTGATTTAATGAACGTTTCCGTAACCTAACCTAAATTGTGCTTGCGGCGCGCGACGGCGTCTCGTGGTCTGCCCCCTCCGTGTTTCCGGTTGGTAAGTTGGCAAGTTTGTACCTGGATGTCTGAATTTAGAGTAGTTCACATCTCTAGGTCGTGCGCAGTCTGCAAGGACAATGAACTTGGCAACATGTAGTTGCAATGTTTGTTGCATACATAGAAATAATTACAGACTATTAAGCTACCAAATAGTAGATAACCAAATAACCAACGTTGAATCGGTTGCAGCGGTTGAGACTTTCATTACTTCTAATTAATAAACCTTTAAAGATAACAAATGAAAATTGCTTAATGGAATAAATTTGCAACAATTAACATCTTTCAAATTTAATCACCATTTGTTTGCCCTTCACTTCAAATCAATATTCCCAATGGCAATGCCTTCCTGATTGGTATTCTCCGCATCCGCTCTGTCAATCTTTGTTATCCGGTTATTGGCGGTTAGTTAAGAAATTCCCGTTTTCCGGATTGTGAATTCCGGTGGGACCGGATGCGGAATAAATTCGTGACCGCAATTACAATATTTATTTAATCAAAAGACGGCGCACCTTGTACTAGTTTTGTTGCACACTGCTGCCACAATAGAGTGGGGGTGGAAGAGAGAAACGAATAAACGTTTTCCGGGACGCGTAATGGCATAAAGAGGACACGCACGTAACAAGAAAGCGATAGTATCAGAACCATAATGCCATTCTAGTGCTCAAATGGAGCTGGAGCTGTTCTGCGACATTCTAGGGGGAGGAAATCGCCGAGGAAGGAACGGATGGCGGAGAGGAAGGTAGTAACAGAGTTCACTTTCCGCCGAACGGTGACAAGGAAGAGCAAACATCGAGATGTTAGTAGATCACAGCGCTAAAGGGCGATGAAATTTTTGATGGGGTGTGGTGGAATTTAATATAATCTCCCCAGAATCATACACCAATGATACTATTAAATTCTGAAAACAAAAACAGTAATAAAAATTATTTTACTGACAATAATCAATTTTTTGTGGGCCACAATAAAAGCACACTGAGTTTACATCCAACTCTAGGTTGACTTTTATTTGGGGAATGAACGATTTACGGCCGCAATCAAATTTATAGCTACAACCTGCAATATCGAAAAAAAAACTGTTGGCCCAAAACAGTTTTATAGGTGTGGACCATTCCCCCAACAAGCATATGCATGTTATGACTATATTTTGACCGGGTCCGACGAAGGGTAGTTTGATATTTATCGACAGGCGATTCCTCTGGGTTGAGGAAGCCGTTAGGTGGGAGGGGGGAGAGGGATTACGGGTAGGGAAAGTGGGAAGGTTGTGGTGCTAATCAATAGGATGGGTAATATATGGCCCATGGCCGAAATGTTGTGCTCAATGGCTTTTAATTTAAAGATAAATTCTGAAAACAAACAAACCAGAACTTAGAATGATTAGTTTTTATCAAGATCTTGATCTGAATTGATCTACTTATTTCAGAAAAAGGTTTAGGTGATCTGAGTTTTCAGCATAAGTCATCATGCTAGTCAACAACTAATATTTCTTAGACTTTATGTCAAGAATAGAAGTTTTCTTCAGGCTTCAATCTTTGTGTAGACCAAACAAAACCAATTTTTTCAATGAATGGACATTTAATGATTGGGCCCGCTTTTTAAGTTTATTATCTTACTAAATTTATAGGATTTATCAAAACCTTTTTGAAGGTTTGGCTACAAATTCAATTTTAATTTAAATATCAGTAAAACCATTTGTATGTGTCATCATGGTCTGCACTTTGATTTGGTGAATGATGAATGTTCTACTGGGGTTAATTGCAGCCCAATTCATCTTGAACTGGTCCTAACCTGACTCTCTACACGAAAAACTGTTTTTACACACCATAAAACTTTATTATTTTCATCTACCTGTATGTCGCAGGTTTATAATTCCACCCAAGACACTGCAACCCCTTTAGGATAACTACTTGATATGCATTACGTGGCGTTGGTTTTGCGTTCAACGCGGATTTTTCATGTTCCCCACGCTGAAGGTATGGCGACAGGAGAGTCATTAGCCAAGATAGTAGGCGGTTAAAAGTTTCACTTTGTTGTAGTCCCTAAGCAATGTCACGTGTTAATAACTGGACCAGGATGGTGTACAAAGCCATCAAGAAATGTTGTTTACTTAAAAAGGTATCAAAGACATGTCTTTAATTTAATTAACTCTCAAATATTGCAATTTTACATTTAAATTTATTCAAACATAATCTAAGTCTATATCAAGTGCATGATATCATTTATCAAAAGACCGTTTGGCTTTCATATGTGGTGCACCAGTAGTTGTAGTAGGAAAAGGGTAAGCATGAGAAGGAAAAGAGAAAGGAGGTATTGGTAGTGATGTATGTCCCACAAGAGACCTTCTCTAAAATGCCACGAACTGCATACAAAAAGCCAGAAAACGTCTTTTTTGCCAGCAATGTTGATATACAGAAATATTTATGGCGTGATAAAATAGCCATAAACTAGTTTTCTGCAACCAATGACTGACTCCTTGACTGGGAATAAAACATTTACAAAAATTACCCTTATGACTTGTGGAGAGTCAAGTGTGATGTTGTAACAGAATCTGAGAATCTCAAATGTAAATCACATGGAGCAGCTTTTAGGCTGCGTGTCAAAGCGTTGAGTGTGGATCTACTATTTCTAGCTATTTGTTATGCATTCAAGGGTGGGTGGGCCCACCGGCATCCCAATCTTAAATCCGCACATCCTCGCGGCGGTCACACGATGTGACTTAGCTGGAGTTTACATTATGTATTCGCCAAATCCGGGCACACAACGCAGATGGTGCCCGGCCTAATATAAAAAGATTTGCACTCATTGCCAGGAAGGGCTAAAGGCAATTTCCAAGTTCTGATATTGATATCGATACCTTACAAAGGCTGTAAAAATTTACTTCATAATATTTTACCCTGAATATATGCACAATTTGTAAGATTCTGTATCTGCGGAAGTTTCAAATTCAGAATCATGTGAGCCATGTTTCGCTCTGATTAGATACGAGACCTCAAAAGTCATTCCAAATGCAAGTATGTAACCGCCCGGCGGATACAGAATATCAAACACGTCTTGATTGAGTCTTACCGAACGTCCCCCATATTTAGTATTTGCATCGCGCGTTCAATCATCAGCTCACGTATGCATCATAATCTTCTCATTATCGAAACAATCTCAACATGCGTGTCCGCCGCCCACAATGCTCCGCGCCCGAATCGGAGAGATGATCATGTTGCGAGCCATGTATGCGCTTGTAGATACTACCGCAGCCGCGGTGTTGTTTGCATCGGATTAGAGCTGCTGCCGTGCAATCAATAACGCGCGGTTGGTCCAATCACTGAATGCGACGGACTTTGGAAAATCAGTTGCGATTGCTATTCAAAGATCCCCGGGGGTATTACTGAGCAGATCGGAAGAAAATTTGCGTATAGCATGGTTATAGGGATATTTTCGTTGATTAATTCATTATCCGCTTACTGGCTCACCTCGAGTTGATCATGTCCGTGACCAGCGTGCTGATTACCTGCATTCGGGCTAGGACGGTATTAAGCTTGCGGTACAAGTGGACCAGTGGGGTAATTATAGAATCGGGTGGGAAGGAATTGGTTGGAAATATATTGAGATTACTGATACATTAATAACTAGTGTAATTAATTGCATTGCAAAGGGAGCAAAAGAGTATCATTGATACAAGATAGGTCCAATTAAAATTCTTAGAATATAGAATAAGTAAACCTAATTATAATGTTATAGCTCCAGAAATTGACTTTAATTCTTATTGTTTGTTTACCAGAATATTGCAGATAATTTGAGTAGCCTTTCGGTAGATTATTTTTCTAAACAATTAACTATCTGATAGCTTCTGATTGCTATGGATATCTAAACGCTTCTATTTTGGAAACAAATATTATTCCCGGATCTCGACACAATTGTTTACATTCAATAAAATCTCTAGCACTTCCGATAGAAATGATAGAAGCGGATGTGGGTCTTTCAAACTCGGTCCTTCTGTTCCCCGAATGGCATCATGGCATCCGAAGTTGGTGGGAGTGGTACAAGCCCGGACTACGAAAATATATCGCATGTATTTGGCCGTGGGGTCTTTCTAAAAGACGGCATAATGACATAAGTTGGCGTTAGGCGGCGTCTGGTCTTGATGCCTGCGGCAGATAGCGTCGAAATAACTTTAATAATTGCTTTATTCGATGCGCCGACATTCGGCGCTGGCTGACTTTCTGTGTCAGCATTCAAAGCCCACAACAGCTCCCCATGTGAAACTCCTCACAGCATTCTAGTGGATTCTAAGCTGTTGTTTGTTTTAGCGCTGTTTCAAAGTCGAAGATGTGGACATTATTCCCAATGCGAAAATGGAGAAAGACCAGCGTGGTCAGTGAGGTCCAGATTTGCAAATTGTGCGCTTTGGCGGTCACCATGGTAGTGAGTGGTAGAATGGACAGCAGAGACATTAGAATTCCTGTGTTAACACTCTAGAATCTGACGCGGCAATTAACCACGTGTTCTTGGAAATACCACCAACATTCCTTGCATCATGCCACCAAATAACGCTGATGTATTTATGACAGTTTTCTATTTTTCTCGACTTGGTAGCTTTAAGCTTCTGTTGTTCAAGTCACAATCCAATTACGAGTGTGACGCCGCTGAACAGATTTTTCACTCGTCCAGATTAAAAAGTAAATAAACAAGCCGTGGAGATGTGTAACAATAAAATGCGACAAGAAAACTTTTCTACTTGGAAAAGTGTCGACCAAGGCGCGCGCCCGCATGAGGTGTCTGTCCCCGCAACGTATCGATTTATGCAACGCCGTGATAAATTGCGTAAACTTTCCACGACTGAAAAATATTGTCAGAGTGCTAAGTTACGCATGCGACATCTGCAGACAACAATATTTATTGAAAATAAACAAATAAATAACCGTGATACTGGGTGAACAACAATTGAAACTTTTTAAAACTGCATCAAAGTATAACAACATCCACTTGACTTTCCCGGAGCGGAAAAATTGTAGCATTTAAGATAAAACAAAAATAATTCATCAACTAAACGAGTAACAACTTAATAACACACAGTCAGAGTGTATGAATAATGTAAAAGTGACATAAATAAAATAACGAAGCGCTGCGACAAGGGCCGACGCGCGAATCGCCGTTGGCGTTGGAGGCGGCAGTGGCGGCGGCAACGCGCGACGGGCATTATCTGAAAATACTCTCTTTCGTAGAAGATTGCGCCTTGATTTATTACGCGCTGATAACATCCAACTAGTTACGTTCTATATATTCACCGTTCACCGTCGGGCGCACATTTTCGCGCTTTCGGCATTTAGCTGCGCTTTCCCAAATGCCAGCCATCCAGCCCGGCTTCGACTTGCCAAGTTGGGCCACGAACCAACACCAAGGTGATCATTAGATGATCGAATTCGATATCATTATACGCTTGATCAACGCCGGATGCATTTTTGTGCAACGAGAATAAGGCTGCTGCGAAGAAGAGTCAGAGAAGCTAGCAAGCATCTTCTTGAAATGTACAATTTATGGCATAGATTAAATGTGTTAACTGGATTCTTAAACCTTGTTGGAAATTTATGACTTGGTTACGTGTGAAATCCGCAAAGTGCCCAGACACAGAAAAGCACAAAAATGTAATTCTTTGATATCAAAAAATCCTATCTAAATTAAACATTGTGAAAATCTTAGATAAAATTATGAAATTTACAAAATGTTACCCTTCATATACTTAAAAGATGTTGTGCAATTTTGGAGCTTATATACAAAATAATTTAGGATATATTTTTAGTTATTTGATTGCTTCAAATAAAAAAGATTCCGAAGGAGACAAGGTTTCAAATAATTCTGAATCTTTTGAATGTTTAAAATTTTTTTAAAACATATTCTAGAATAAATGACCTTAGCGGAGACCTGATGGGACCATTTTTAAAAATAATTTCCCACTTATTTTCTTTCAGCATTTAACATCAAGTCCAGTGCGCCAACTAAGGTGATACTCTTACCTTAAATGTTTCAAATTTAAATATTCTTGAAGTAATAACTATTTTTATAAACTGTAAATATCCTTGGATAAATTTTCCAGGTGCTTCAGAGGTGCAAAAATCCCAAAGACGCAACAAATATTTGTCAATCCGCCCTTTCCTGGTTTATTCCAAGTCACGTTCCGCGCTCGCTTGGCTTCTTACCCACGATCCGCTGCTGTTTTAGCATTGTGTACCCAGGAGAAGTCTCTAAGCCGCGACCGTGGTAAGCGCGGATAAAACCAGAAGCGGCTCCTTCTCCATGCCGGCGTGTTCTATCTTTCAAACGCGCAATTATCAGCGAAAATATTCGGCACGTACTAAACGCCTCCGCAGCCACCAAAGTGTGGTGCAAGTATTTGAACATAATTACCTATTCCGTCTGCGAAACGCTCCACGGCGACTTCAACCACACTCCGGGAACCACCTTAGGCACTGCGGCAGCTGCCTATCTTTTTCATGAGGATTCATCAAAAAGTAAAGAACCCAGCCGACATGTTCAACTCTATTTGCAGAGACTTGCTAAAAATTACCAACGACATAGGCTCAGAGAGATAAAATTAAAGATGTGCTAAAATAAAATATGCTATGTGGATAGAATGTGTAGTTACGCTTGCTAATGGTGGTAATTAACTCTATTTGACAAAGAGTGATGCTAAAAATCCCAATCCAAGTGCGGGTAAATATTGAACACGACTAGGGGTGCTTTTCAGCGACAGCTCCCATGGTGCTGGAAGGTTTTTACCAAGCTCAAGCCAACTCATATTATGGCATGTGACTTGCCGAAGAATCTCCCACGGCCAATAAACCTGCCATGTGGCGGCGGCGCCGCTGTTGGCGCTGAGCAGTGCTATGATTCATTCCATATTCAACGCCCGACGCGCAATTTACATGTTATCGATATTTTTATCCTCGTTATAAAATCGTTTTACAATCAGGATCGTGTGAGCAACACGCTGTAATAGCCCGCAATCTACAGGAGGCGAGAGAAGAAAAGCGCTTGCCTTAATATCACTTCCGGAAAACATGTATGATGCGTTTGGGTGGCAAAGGTGGAGGAGAGAATGTGCAAAGTTTAGAGAGGATGTACTTGAAGATTGGAGGAATGTTAGTTGCTTCAAGGAATGCAAATACAGATTGACCCAGGTGTTCTTACAAAGTTTAAAAGGATTCAATCTCAACTCTGTGTTATTTCAAATACGTTATGGAATTTTTAAGATGGAAGGAGAAAAATTAAGAAATACATACTTACTAGTGTTCATCTCTTAATTTGTGTTTTCTGGATAAAGAGCCCAGAAGTAAACAAATTTTGAAATAGTCTCAGATTGAAGAAAGTTTCAGAATAAATCAGTAAAGTCTAAAAATTACCTAGAAAAAAATATTTGCTTTAATTTAATCTAGAAGTACTATTTTCAGTCCTTACACTTGATCAACAGAATTATCTTCTGCTTCCAAACTTGTCAATTTTCTTGCCTGAGGAACACTCGTTGCCCTTAAACTTTTCTGTATCCCAATACGTTTGGGATTTAGGCAGCCAAAAAAATTGTTAAGTGTGTAGCAACTCTGTTAATGCAACACAACACTTATCAGACTTTCCCAAGACAATTTCTATTGGTTTTAGTTTCATATTTCACTGGTTTCCTTGGATTCCTTGATACTTGAAGTAGTCCTTGTCAGCCTCGACTGTCCCAGTGGAATATCTGCGTGCCGTGCATGTCAACCAGTCGACCTTTTGAATTCTAATTCGCATGAAAAATACCAGAACTGACAGATTCAAATTTAATACGTATCACGTCCTCCGATGCTTCTTATCAACCACGAGAGGGCCCGCCCGCTCACACTCGCTCTCAAGGGCCCCGTCGCCGACTGTAAAAGACTGCCGCAGCCTGTGGAAGATATAGATCTACGCCGCCGTCGACTTGACTGCGAATATTCCACACCGGTCGCGCTTACCGCGCCGCTGCACCCAGGCCGCCACGCTCGTTTTATTTCGCCCGGATTGCGCGTGGGAAATTGTGCTGTCATATTTATTCATTGCGACTAAGGAACTAAGCATTTGCCGCAAATAAAAATGTCACGCAGAATTTATTCACTGCTGCGCATCTTACCTACTGCAGCTACGGCGGCGGTGTACCTCAGTGGAATAATGTCATAACACCCAATCTGAGCTTGGGTGCAGTTGTGCAGATGGGTTGGGGGTGGTTTGCGCGCTGCACGCATGACCAATGTAGTTGGCTAGTGTGGCGAATTATGCCGGCTACAATGCTGATTGCTGACAATACCCGAGTGTGAATTAATTGCTCCAACTTGGTCGGCATGGCGAAACAATGCCAGGATGTGGACAAAAGACGGTATGTGCAAGTGTATGTGGACATCATTCGTCATTCCGCATGCATGGAAACTTAACTCAACATCTCACTGCGGGCTGAATTTGCAAATTAGAGTTGAAAGGTTATTACTGGCGGGGAAATTTCAGGATATTGATCTAGGCGAGTGAGATTAATTCAAGAAATAGAAACAAAGTATGTGCAGTGTAAGTGGTGATTGAAAAAGTCTTGAAATAGAAAACTGTAAAAATTGAGATAAAATACTGAAAATTTTTAAAAGCTTCCCGAATTTGATCCAGGATATATTGTATTATTACGAATAACGTAGGTATAATATTTTAGAAGATATTAGCATCTTCTAGGAAACCAAAACCTTCCAAATCATTACAAATGTGTAAAAACATCAGAATCTTCTGATTTTTGCTGCTTACTACAATCTTTTCACACAAAATTATTTATCCCTTATGTCTCATTTTCCTTTAAAAAATCAAGATGTATGATCTTGTAAGCTTCGTAGTACTGCAAGCTTCCATCCACCCCACCAAGGCGTTGCTAAGGAATCGTTTTGAAGGGCATTGCCACGAGCCGCAAGCGTCAGACGATGCATTTGCATAATTGAAGAAGTAGATGAAAGTTGCTACCACGCGGCCCTCTCACATCCAAAGATTGCACAAAAACCATTCAATACACACTCAAAAAGCCTTATTTTTAAATGTTACTTTACGTTATTCGAAAAGCAACCTTCAACTAAATGATTTCAAATGATGATCAAGTTGTTTATTTTATTGCTTTTTCAAAAGTCTACCGTTTTAAAAAATGTATGGTGATTCCAGCCCGGCTTGTGGTTGTGGGATAGAGTGGGATAGGTTCGACAATATAAAATGTGGACATAAACACCAATTTATCTTGGAAGCATAACGAGGAGCACGTTTGGGGAGCATCAACCTTTCACCACGCCAGGATACAAGTTTAGGGTGTGAGTGGATCTAGTGAGTAGAAAAAGTTTCGCGCTGATGATTTTGAAAAGAAACTTCTTAACGCGCCTCCCAGCTAACGAAATAAACTCTGAAGCAAAAAGCACACGTCCAACATCTCCTAAAATGGGCTTTACGAGATGTAGGTGGCGTGTGGCTAAAGATAGAAAAACGGAATCGTAGAAAAAAGAAAGGAACTGAGCAAAAATATGCGGGTTGAAATTGGCACTAATGTCAGCAGGCACATTTGTATCCAGACATGCAATTTTCACGTCTCAAAGCCAATATAGTACAACTACAAACCTCATCCTCCCTCGTGGGGCATGTCTGCGCACCGCCGGCGGCGGGACGTGCATACGACGCTCGTCGCATGACGGACTCATTTCCGGGCGCGCGCCGCGTCGGGAATGCACAATACCGGCGTCTTTCATCCTCCGCACTGCATATTTCCGGCTGCGGGATCCGTCATTTAACTTATCGCGACGTTCGCGTGCGTGCGCCGATTGTCTCCGTCGAAAGTCTATCATAACTCGTTTACACTTGATAAATTGCGTTTGTCTATAACCAGCTCCAAATCACAACTGCCTTCAACATCTGCATCAGCAACCGGCGGATCGTAATAGAATCTCACCATCCTTTACTCCGGCGCAACTTGCAATGTGAACCTTTTTAGGCCGCATAGAAAAATGCGCCAAGCGGAAATAAATCTCAAGTTTATTATGCTCGTGCTGCGGATGGAAGCGGAATTGGAACTTTCGTTTATTGGTCGATGGCCAATTGCGTATCTCTTAACAATCCCGCTTTCGGGCATTGGACTTCGCGAAGTGCTCCAAGATGCTGTGCCTTTTCCGCGCGAATTGAGTATTACTTATTTTAGATTCAATGCGCCTTCAATTGGGGTTATTCTGGAAGCTGGAAGGACCTGAATTCGGCAAAATGAAGCAATGAGGCAATCACGCAAAGTTGATCGGAAGGAGGTGGGATTTTAACGGAGGAAACCAAAAATTTTTACAAAAAGTAAACTATTTAAAATCTTAAATAGTATGAATTATATTTGAGGGGCAATTATCAGTGGTGGAGGAGATAACAAATGCAGCTAAGGCCCAAAATAGGGCCAAAATGACAAACTAAAATTATTGCACTAAAAATATTTAAAGTTACAGAATATATTCTTGATCTCTTTCAGAATAAGTGGTTTTACTTAGAAAAGTCTAGAACAAGTTTTTGATATAATTCTGTACCTTGAAACATCTCAATTGGTCCAAATATAAGATTATTCATTTCGGAATCTAGTAAAAGTGGGCCTTTTATTATAAAATTTTTAAAATACATATTTAATTATCTCCTAAAGTCAATTGGATTAATTTACAGTTTTTTTATGCATTAGAATGCGCTAGTTAGTTTTTAAAAAAAATATCAAAATTGCGCATGATTTATGCAGCCTTCAATGTTTGAATAGAAAGTTGGCTGTAATTTGAAGAGGGTCAAAGTGCATTGTAGCAGAACACATTGTGCGAATGCTTAAGCTCGAGGGGAGGTTTGAACCATTATGGCGGATGCGTCGAGATTGCCGCGCGAACACTGCACTTGGGGTCCAGTCCAACAGCGCAAATCGCCTGGGCGAGAAACAGTAGACGGTGATTGTCCCAGGTGGAACACAGATTGAAAAATGCGAGCGGAATCAGAAATGCAATATTCGTATGCGCAAGCCATGCATGAATTCGCCTAATTGGCCGGGACGCAGACGATAATTAAAGTCGTTTAGAAATTAACTACATTCAACGCGATGACAAAAACCAGGAACACAATGAAATAGGTAGATCCTTTTTTTCTGGTTGCATTTTTTTTTTGTCTTGCTGGATAATTTAGTTAAAGAGAGAAACTTTGTTGGCATTCGTGCAGATTTCGCAGTTTTACATTTACTATCATCGTTCTGACATTGCTGCCAGCTTGACACGCAATGAATAAGCAAAAGGGGCGGCTGAAGATGGATAAACCTCGAGCGTTTAGCGACTGAATGAAACATTTCAGCCGACGGATTAGATTAGATGGAAAGCAGCGCTTTGCGCCTGTCTTTTTAGTGTTCACGCTTGCCAACTCGTAGAGTGATGTGCCCCATATGCAACTTCAAACAGTAGCAACAGGAAAACACAGCAGCAAAGCAAACAAAAAGCAAATAAAATATTTACTACTGGAATGACATAGGTTCACGGGTGTTGAGCATTGGAACACCCTCGACTTGCGGTTGTGGTTGTGTGTCCGGTTGGTAAAGGCGACAAGTAAGCAGCAAGCAGGGGGAGGGGGGGGGGCAGCAACAGGTCGCCTTTCCGCTTGTCTTTTGTCTTGCTGCTCGAGCGCCCTCTGGCTGAATGCTCACCATAGACATGCATGTGAGTGTGAGATCGCAGCCGCCCCACAATCCGCACCACATCATCCACTCTTATCGCGTCCGCAGCCGCCGACTTGCGAGACTTTTGCGGGCGACATTCATTATTTCAATACAATGAACTGCACCATTTAGCAATTTTACGCCGAGATTACACGCGTTAGAGGCGTAAATCACGCGTTCAAGTGGGTGGTGGTTGATTTGGAGTTTAAAAAGTGATAGTTTCTAAGTCGGAGTGCAAAAGAATGGTAGCGTCGTTGTACAAACAGCAATTCACTCTTTTAGCACTTGTAAATATTAATGCGACGACGCGCAACAAAGCGCCTTTGTGTAAACGGCGTGCATTTCGCCGCCCGACGGCGGAAGTCGCTGAGGAGGCGGCCGGGCGATAAATTCTCGTTTAAATAGAGTGCGAATTGTGCGAAACTCGCACAGGGCGCGATTATGAAGAGGTTTGCATACTTGTACGACAAGACTTACAATGTCCTATTCTACATCCTTACAAAGGATAATAAAACATAACCTATTACAATTTAAAACATTCATTATACCTAATTATGACAATTGGATTTTTTTATTGCTTTCTAAATAAAAGTCAATATTATTTTTGAATATTCCTGGATTTTATTTGGGATGAAATATTTAAATCAGCTTTTTAGGCGTTGCAGATATTTCAGCAACATTCAGTGTAAGATCTTCAGTGGTTAAAGGTAGTGAAAAGAGAAGAAAAAGCTTTGGTTTCCGAAAACCCTTGTAGCGGCATTGTGTCGACTTAATGTCGGGTGCGGGCTCATGAAATATTTATGACTTAACAAATCACACCCTCTCTTATTTAATTGCCGTGTCGACTTTCATCTCAAAGCGCCTTTTTTGTTTGTACCATTTATTAACTCAACTTTGCGCCTGTATAATTCTCAAGGTGCTGAATTAGCTACCAAAATTAGTCTTCCCACTATACAACACATAAGAAGCAAAATCAGGAAAAAAAAACATAACACGTTGTAATTTATGATGAACATCATCTCACAATCGCAATTTCTGTGCTAATAAAAGTTTTTAAAAATTTTTGACACTTTTGCAATTATCCTACTTCTACATGCTTGTCTATACCGGCGCCTTCACCATTAGCACTCAGTAATGCGTAATAATATTGAATTGGAATTTTTATATGTGTCATATTGTCCCATTACATGCGATGCGTTGTAGCTGATAAAAATCCATCATTTTCTCTGGCGGCGGATTAAATGAGGTGAACAAACTGAAAAATTATTGCCGACGCGTTTGGCAATGCGTGCGGAGCAAAGGCGGTGGTGGTAAATTGTCTACGGGTAACCACTACCAACATAACGGCCGCTTTTCAAGTTGACTCGGAAAACGTACAATGGGGCCTTCAATAAAGTTGATGGGAGAGTTAACTTTTAGCAGCGAGGCATAAAAATTACAGGGGGTAAAAAAAATTCAAATAAAAATTAAAAAATCATAAAGAACATTTTATTTGAAAAAATTAACTTTATAAAGAAAACAAAGGGGGAAACAAGGTTTGATAGATTATTCCCAAGATAGATATTTATTGACACATCTTTGGAAATATCTATAAAATCATAAAAAGGTTTATTATTCAAGCACGACTAAAAATTATTAAATGAAAAAAATCATCAATACATTTTATTATTAGCAAAATTATTTAATTTGCAACAAATTATTATACCCAAAGCAATTTTCTTTTCTGTAATCAATCTTTCTCTTCTCTTCTAAAAACCAAAACAAATCTATATGATTTTTATCTCACACTGAAACTAAATCCATGTAAGACCAAATCTAGAAGTTAAATTTAAGGACAAACCCCATCCTCTTGACCATTACATAACAATCTCAACTTTTCCAACCAATTATCTAATTATTAAGTCTTTAGGCAAGACTACTAGAAATTAATCATACTAATTTCTATTTGCCTAATTCACGGAGTACAAATTTATTGGGAATTTTTATTTTGCTTTAAAGTTTTTTTATTTTCTGCGGGTGAATAGTAAATCTCAAACTGTTTTGAGTTGTAGAACCTGAGTAGCATTCAAATTTTCATTTACATTGATTCCTGGCTGCTGTCATTGCAAAACATGTACATACGTATTGTCTGACTTTCGGTTGCCGCCCCAAGTGCAAACTTTCCCGGCGCTTGGGAACACACAACGCGTACAACACCCCGTTAAGTCAAAATTTACCTAAAGCCGCTAAGATGAATAAAATGAATAAAACCCTTACAAGTAACCGTCAACTTTTTCCAGCAAAAACATTCTAACATTCAGACATTTTTTTGAACCATCTGGAATGAAAATCTTGTAGAAAAACAAAGGAAAAGTTGTGTTGTAAACTTTATTTCTATACAGGCTGCTTCACCTAAGACAACTAAGACAACATGGTACAGTATATATTATTTATCAAATTGATGATGAAGAAAAAAACTTAGGTTAAACATAACCCTAGTTGGTGTGGATTGGCGGAGGAAAAACATTATATCATCACACAACACAGAGTAACATAAGGTTATGTGTCGTACGTTTAGGATCCAACTAGAATGTATGAAGGGTTGTACAAAGCCGCCAATACTTGCATACCCAATCGATAACCCATCATGTTCCATAAACCACAATTTACTTACATATTTGGTGGTGTACTTGTAGGGCTTGCTTTTCTGAGTAGTATTTTCTTTGAGAGTGTAAACATTTGACACATTTGACAGTTTTTTATGAGTATTATTTTAATAAGATTGGTTAGGATTCGAGCGTTGATTCTAACTAGAACTATTTTTTCCAAATTCTTCCCAATTCAACTAGTTGTTCTTTGATTAACGCAGTAATAATATCGCGTTAATTCTTGGCGTTTGTTGTTTCAGCAGTGGTTGATGAGCCCGAGTTCACCGACGTGATCGAGAACATCACAGTAGCAGCCGGCCGCAGCGTCAAGTTTGCCTGCTCGGTGAAGAACCTTGGTAGCTACAAGGTAAGCAAAGACTATGTATAAATAGAAAACATTTCCCACATCCACCTACAGAAGATAAAACGTAATAATTAATTTCATTATGTTCGCTAATCTTAATTAGACTCAGTTCCAAACAAAAGCGGGTTGAGACTAAATATAGCGGAAATGATCAAACTGGAAAGTACTTCTCACATCATCAGCAAGTGGAAATCTGGTCGCCGAAAGAGATTTGATTCTGGAATTCTAGACAAAGCAATTTCGATGGCGCTGTACGCAAACGACGCAAAAAGAAATCCATTTCTCTGACTTCAATCGGAGATCTTCGAATTGTCAAGACGTCCTGTGCTTAGTTTTTTGCCCCCCTTACAACGGATAAAGTTTCTTTGTAGTCACAGGGGCGTTAAGTCGACGTGTCCTGATGTATTAAAAAGCTTGTACAGTGTCAAATGCGACAGGATTCACGTCTAACAAAAAGAGCTTGGCGTAGCGGAGGAATAAAATTTAGCGCATGGATGTAAATGGGTTGAAAGAACAAAATCAACCTCAAACAAAAGACCTTACTTATTATAAACTAAATTAGAGTTTTTTAACAAAGTTGCCTTGCTTTAAATAGTAAAAAACAAGACAATTATTAAATTTTAAGTTTGCCGAGTCTTTGTTTTTTCTTGCTGCCGTCTCAAGTATTTTTTAATGACTTGCATGCATTCGTGCATTTTTCACGCATGTTGCACACCGTAATTACTTAGCATCTGAGTACATAAAAAGCCTTTAAAGTCGAATGTAATTACAAGCATTAGACAGGAGGAAAAAATGCAGCAAGATGAAGGTGATGAATGACGCGTTTGCTTCGCAAATCCATTCATACTGGATTTTTGCGTCACATTCAACAGACACTATGATGAAATATTGATGATTAAGTATTCTGGGAAGATAGCTGTCGATTCGTGTCGAGATGCGGAGATAAATGCACTCCTAAAAGCGTAAACGATTAAAGCATAAAGTTGCAAAGTTATCCAGTTATTACCATGATGCTGCAATGATGGATCGAGGGTAACGAACAACCCACTTGCTTGACACAAGTTGACACCTGCTTTAAACTATATTAAAGTAGTTGATATTCCCTAACTTAAACTAACCTATAATTAATAACATACTAAGTCAATTTGAGGGTGTGTTGACAATTTAACGTAGTTGAGTGAAAGTTGAAAATTTTATTACGTGCAATACTGGTGGTTGATGAATGAAACGTTGCGGTCTTTTGCTAGCTAGCAAGAAGTGAAGAACCGCAGCGTGGAATCAACGGTCGAGAAAATGAGGTTGCGATGCTGTGATGCGGATAATGGAAGATGCGCGCCGAGGATGACGGTCGTCGACGAAGCGCGATCGTCCGTTTGCGTACCCATTGTCATCCATGCATGCGAAGGGACAGGAAGGACAAGGCAGGGTTGGGCAGGAAGCGTAGTGTCCACCAAAGTATTAACTGTTCTAAATGTGGAAGAAAATTTTCGAAGAATTCAGTAGGTAACTAGCCTGGCAGTGAATATAACCAAATTAAGGTTATCTTTTATATGGAGGATAACCTCAATTACATTCAAGGTCATAACTTGTATATAACTGGGCTGTCTTTTTTTTCTCATTTTTAATTTTATTTTAAATTTGCTAACCGAATTAGGGTTTTTAGGTCAGGAGAAATCACTTTAGATGAACATAATGTTGTACAAAACAGATCTACATTCTGCTGCCCCCAAATCAAAAATTGCTATATTTTTTGTTAAATAATTATTTTTGTACGTACTAAAAGAGGTTTAGGTGGATACAATTTATATAGTGGTTTCATTTGAAGCATTGTACATTTTCCTTAATTTCTCAAATAGTTTTTAAATTTTTTTGATTGTTTTTAATATTATCCAAGAAATTGATCATCTTCAAATGATAAAATACTATTTACAGTAGATTTAAAGTATCTATAATTATAATAATTTTACTCTACAACTCAAGATATTCTAATTTGGGTTACTCTGGGTTAACTTTTCCCTTCAGCCACTAAAAGGTATTTATATTTTACAACATAATTTGGTCAAATTAGCAGCAAATGTATAGCAATAAACCTTGAAATTAACTACCACCAAATTACCCTTCCTCAAAGAGTAAAGAAGAAAAAAAATTAATAACTCAAAATAATAAATTAACATTACTCTACCAATATTATTTCCTTGTTCTTACAAACCAATTTGTTGAATTTTTAAATAAAATATCCTTGCACATATTGCATTCCTAAGTTGCCCAAGTACTGTAATTAAACATCAGTTGCTTCTATCGCACGCTGTGCCCTGCGGCAGCATTAAGCACAAAACAAACGGTGGAAACCCGCTGGGCGTTGGAAAAGCCGGAAAAGTCAAGGGGGGAAAAAAGGCACGCGCGCTTGTTGCAACAAAACGGCCCTGACATCGGCGTCGTAAAACGAGCGAAATTCCACATAACGCAATTGGGAAAAGTGTTTTTCTCGTCACAAATTTTAATTGTATCTTGCTGCCGCCAACTGGAAACTTGTGCGTTCTTGGAATGCACGATGACAGTCGTGGTACGAGATGAGTTCGCAACTCGTTTACAGCTCCATGCACAATATGTAATTCTGTGTGCTGGCCACTGCGACGTGCGAGCGGGAAAACCTGGAAAGTGGCGACTTGTTGGGAATTTTAAAGGATCAAGCATGGTGCAGGGTTTGTTGGGTTGCTACTAGCATGGCTTGATTACAAAGTTCAAGCAATTTGATTACCAAAAAATGCTTTCCGGTTGCAAATACAAACACGTTGAAAGAAAATTCTGAGGTTTTTATGTGAGAATATTTATATGTAACGATCTTGATTGATTGATTTGTAGCAATTTTGGTCAAGTTAAATTATCGCCATTTACAAAATAGCCTACGATGAATTATTCAAACAACCCGCTTATTTCTGATAATGGGTTTGTTCGGTTTGCTAACTATTTCATGAGCGCGCTGATGACCATCGGACAATGCCTCGCAGCTGATAAAACAACGCGCGAGCTTTCGAGCTTTTGCGCGTATAATGAGCAACCGGTAAGCGCCGGCTGACAACACAACTTTGCACTATACGCGTAAATTCAACTCAAAACATAAACAACTCATGGATGATATCGATTACTGCTTTGAAGTTTGCTTCATTGGATACTTTCAAATATCTTCTTCGATCAATCACATCAAAATCCAATAATAATCTTAATCTAAAACAATGTCATGATGAATTATAAGCTTTGTCTAATTCTGTACAAACTCTTTGTATGAATATATTGCGCACTAAATTAACTTTAAACCACATTTACAAGTTTAAGCTGAGAAAGTCTTGAAACAAAGTCGGAAAAAGTAAATGTTGTTCGCGTGGGCGTTGAGTAAATCGAAAAAGTTGCTGTGCAATACAAAAGCTATTACCTCTAAATGCCGGCAGATTAACGTGAAGACGTTGGGGGCGACAATTTCACTGGCGTTGGCGGCAACGCCAGAGATTTGGCAAGCTTTGCGCAAATTACGAATAAACGTAGTGAAGTGGGGCTTCAACTTCACTTTCAACTTGGACAAACTTGTTTTCATTTTGATACCGACTTGTTCTCAAATTATATTTTACTGTTTTTATTGAAAATCAACCCCAAACACATTCAGCTTGCACTGAATTTGATTTATAGTGCTTTGTGATTAAATTTATCCTCTATACATGTCAACAAGTCATTTCTCATCAGACTTTATTTGAAATTTCATCAGATATTTGCATTTTAGTGAAATATTGCACTATTTGTCTATTTAGAAAACAGCTAAATTGTTTCAACTAATTTAATTGTATGCCTATTTAAGTGATTTAGTGTTTGTTATCTTGAAATTATCAAAGTTTGTGGCTGGAAATCTTGGAAAACTCATGTTTGAGTACTTTCCAAAAAGAAATTGGCCTCCAAAAAAGCAGCAGTCGACACCATGCGTATATAACGGTATCTAGGGGCGGTGAAAAGCGGCCGGAAAGCAAACGCCGGGTGTTTATAATGTGGCTTGCTAGCCTGGTCGACCGCTATACTCAACTATGAATCCTGCGGCGCCTCCACCATTTACCACATTGCACGGGCGCGCTCCTTGCAAATTTTAATTAGTTATTCTACGTGCATATTATCTATAAATTTCTTTCCTAACATAAAATATATTAGAGAGTAAATAATTTAACATGGTTTCATATTATAATAAAAACTACATACCCTTTTCAATTCTGATTAATTGCACTCCATTGATTTTTATCTATTCTGGAAGATTTTGATATTTTCCCATATTTTTTTTTTGTACTTTTGCAGCACTTAGTATTTTTATTAGCCCCAATCGTGATTGTTAACAACGTAACAAATTAAAACGTGAGGCGAATGTACGCGTCGGAGCAAATTAATAATCTCATCCGATTGGGAGCGGCGGCTCGTGATTAGTCCGTAAATCCGTGCGGGACGACTTCGATGCCCGTAAACGTCGGTGGCGGCGGAAAATAAATGCTCCGGTGTTGATTGGGAGCGGTAGCGAGTGGCAGTCGCGCACGTCGTCGTGTATTGCTCCAAGATTGATTGTGGAGCATACAAGGAACCACATGAAATAAGAGTAAACCGACAAAATACCAGAAATACAAGAAAAATAAGCAAAAGTTTAGATGTAACATAGATAGACTTTTAAAATATCAAGTTTATTAGGTAATATAAGTATTTGTTCTTTGAAAATTGAATTGAATTAGGATCAGGGTAAAGTTTTTTGAAATGTTTTCTCCGAAAAAAGATACTGGAAAAAACTGAAAATGTAATTTTTGCAGCTCAACTACCAAAATTAATTTAAAAACGTCTAATAAATTAAATTTTCTAATTGCAATTAAATTTCAATATAAACTAATAATATTCAACTAAAATATTTAAAGCACGTGTCGATAGTGTTAAACTTACTTCTCACATAAAATTCCTCTTTGGTTACAATCACCATCAGCTCAGGATATGACAAAATTCCCTAAAATACCATCACTGCTGTGGTAATCGAGGTATTTTTTAATTAAGTCACCATCCCAACGCCAACCAAATTCCCCACTGGCAAATAATCCTTCCTCGGCGATGATCGATGTCGTCCTGGTCGGTGCGCACCTGCCGAAAATGAACTTTAAATCATATTTTAATCTGACTTCATTACACGGCATTTGCACCTTGGCATAACCAGCATAACATTGATAAACGACACTGTCCGATTTAAAATGACTAAAAAGTGGAGCAAAAAAAGTTGAATAATTGCAATGAATAATTTCCGAGTTTCTGTTTGACTTTATTTTAACCTAAATTGTAAGTACATGTAATAGGAATGACAGTTAATCAAAAATTATTTAAATTATTTTATGAGATGAAACATTTGATGAGGCGGTTTAGGTGTGCGTGTAATATGTGAGCTTTGTGAACACAACTTGACTGGAGCTTTTGTCGGTTTCTCAAATTCGTGGAACAGTTGAGGTTGGATATGCAAAGAACAATATTATAGAGCCTAGTCTAATGTTTAATTAGCAAACATGTACTGCTTTTAATGCATTAAACTAATAAGAAAAATACATTTAGTGCACTTTTGGTAATAAAATTTAGAATGCAAGAGCAATTCTACAACTATATTACTTGATTCTTATGTATCCACGTAGTACACAAGTATGATTTTCTTGTTTGCTTTTTTTTACTATTCAGAGTTATTTAGAAAGCATAGGTTTTCCACTGATCGGGAAATGCTACTCAAACATGACTGAAGGACTCGTTCGATTGCTTTCTCGTGCCGCCCCATGCCAATATATTCATATGTCCAACTTTTTTTCTTTTTCTACTCCTCCTTTTATTCCTTAGTCTTATACTGGGAATATTCTAAAAAAGAATGTTTATCCGGATTTGTGATTAAATAATCGTATTTGAAATGAAGTTAAGTAATTTTATCCAACTGGAAAAAATGGAGAAACACAATAGGAATCGAAATTGTAGAAAATGTCATGCATCGTTTTGCATAAGAAAGCATTGTGAATAAAAATCAAAATGCACACCACGAGCGGATGGTAGCCGACAAAGCACGCCGCCCCTCTAGACGTTAGCAATCGGACTGGTGTCCTTGATGTTATCCATTCTACGTTTGCAGGAATAGCAATAGTAGAATTTCTACATGTATGAAATATTTTTTTGCAGATGCATATAAATATCAGTTTCATTCAAGACAAGCATGGGTTTATTTCAGTTTGTAACGAAAGCTCTATTTCAGAAGTTGCAGGATTTTTGTAAAGGTGGGATTATCTGGTATTAAATATTATTTAAATAAATTAGAATAGAGGTAGGATAAAGTATTGTTATATGATTAAAAAAAATCAAAAAAAAATTAACGAAAGCTCTAGTGTTTTATGGGAAATTTGTAAATGTCTTCAACAAAGAAAACAAGTTTGCCCATTTGTACCAAATTCTAATTGTAATTATATCAGTTCAAGTGATAGCTCACTTTAGCATAATCAATTTTGTCATTTTAAAAACTCTTCTGGAACCCTAAGAAGAAAAGTAATAACCAATCGGAGCAATGAGTGACGAAGAAAATTGTCACAAGAAAAACTGATCACTATACAAAAACGAAGAGTTTCATTTCATACTTTCTTACTCCTTGCAACATCTCACCCGTTATCATGAAACAGCTTGTCCTGTACAAAAACTCAAGAAGCTGCCGCTCCTTCTTGCAGCTTGTAAATCATAAGTCCAGTACAATGTAGCAAACTTTTTGCGTCAGCGCGTCACTTTTTACGCCCATGTATTACAATGTATTACAGTTTGGTGCAGTTTGGCGTCGATTAAAACTGTTGCCGGAAGGAAGCAGCCTTCCCTGTAATGCCAACATCTGAAACTATTAGTAAATCACAGACGACTGAACAATGTCGAGCTTCGACAAAGCGCGAAGAGTGGCAATTGTGTCGCGAGTGAACAAAGCATTGACAAAAACGTCGCCAGCGGCAACGTTCTAATTGAAGTTAATAATTCAATAATGCAAAGGACAGACATAAGAGACGTACGCTGAGATGACTACGACAGCTTTCAGCTGTCTAGCTGAAGATGTTCGATGGCGAGGAGAAGGGTACGCAGTCAAAATTGCGAAATAAAGACGACAGCGTTTAAATCAATTATTTCGCTTATAATTTAATAACAAACATTCTTCTTACTTCAGGAAGGAGTTAAAAATCTACTTCCAGCATATTTGCACCGCCTCCGATACTGAAATCATAATTATATTTCAACTGCCAGGAAGAGGAAGTTGGGATAAAATAAAATGTGTTTCCTTCTGCTAGGTGAATAAAATTGTGAAATATTTGGCGACACCACATCGATTGTGGATCCTGGCGGCGCGTGCCAAAACAAAGCCGGCACCGTCTGCCCATAGCGCGTCGCGCCGCCGCCGCGGATGGAAATTTACTACCTTGTTTACCACTTACCCGCGTTTACACACACCGCCTCCACTCTCGTCGAATCTCTGTGGATCGCATGGAAGCCAGCGCTAGACATTCGCCGCAGTGAATCACTGAGTGCTTGAATTCAGCCGCCCACCAGGTCCCAGCCAGATGAAAGAAACTCTTTTAATACGTACACAACATACACATGTTTTCAACTTTTTGCGCTCGCTTTATTATTTCAGCTTCTGGCGTTGACTGTGTTGCTATTGTTTCTTAGCTGAGAGTTTTCTGCTGAAAGTGTAAGGATGTTAGTCTCTGGTCCTTAGTTGTATCCAGGGCAGTTTGGGAACATGACTCCACTGATTACGACGCCGGCAGGCCATCAGCTAATCAAATCAGGGTCGTGTTTGTGTACGAAATGCATTACGAGTTGGTTGTGGTGCGCGTGCAAAGAATATTCTTTGATGAAAGCAGAAACAAAGATTTTGTCTAATTGAATTGTTAAAAACAAAAATTGAGTATAATCCAAAAAACTTATTTTATGCAGAAAATCAAATCCAGTAATCATTTTTTTTTTCCAAAAATAAATTATCTCTGAGAAAATTACGAATTGTGCAGTTTACAGCTCAGAATCATCTTTAACATTATTATTTCTTTTAGGATTATTATATCAAATAACACAATTTCTCTACATGTATCTGTTGACATGATGAAAAAAGCTTCCCACTTACTCCACCCCCACCCATCCACTAAAAACGTTTTAGTTGATGCACTTTTTATTTTATTGTCGCTCACTGATTGGATATATCTCTAAACTGTGTTTTCCACGCTGATCCCGTTGCGCGTCTCTCCCACATTTCCACCATTTCCAATATTTGTGAAATCGAGCGCAGCCACACAAACACAAAAGCTTATACCACGTATACATTATGAATGTTGCACATATGCCGGCAAAATTGAACCACCCTGAATGACACAGAGGAAAATGTTTGCCGCCAGGATTACAATATGCACATGCACAAAACAATAACAATGCCATCACATTATGTCATATACTAATACCAAAAACATATCGTTTATTCCTAGCCATGCAGGAATGAAGCGCACGTTGATAATTTAATGAAATGGCTGCGCCCCTTAACTGGCCCATATAGTTTTTATCTGTCATTTCGTCAAACTACATGTGTAAGAATTGGATATAGGAAGAGAAAAACAACTTGTTTGAGATATGGAACCCATTGATTTGATGAAACTATTCGAAGAATTAGAGCTTTTCTTCTACTCTTATATTTGCTTCCTCTTTCTATTCCTTCAGGAAAAAAAACAAACGCAAACAAATATTGGGAATTATGTTTCACCAGGCAATGAGTTAAATTAATCTTTACGTTGCCAACTTTCACTTACTTTTCACTTTTTTTAACGCATATTCTGGAGAGAAGAGGACAACGGAGAAAATAAACTGCACTCTTGAAAAATGAAAGCGCAGAAGACCAGCTTGGAAAAATCTGCAGCAAAAAATAAATCGAAATGTTAACACTGTTTTTACACGCACGCTTTGAATTTGTTTGGCTGGGCTTTTCCACGGGTTTGTTGTGTTTTAAGCGCTCTTTTTGAGTGAGCTTTTTATGCTCAATTTGGTGGTGTGCTCGACATTTGCATTTATATTTATGTACAGCTTGTATGTGAACGTAAAATGACCCATACATATTTATTGCATTCAACAGGTTTATGCTATTAACAATTTATTGTGTACCTAGTACAAACAATATACAAGATATTTGTATGTGTAAAAAAGATAAGGCACTATTATTTAATTTACATAGTTGAGGATCTATTTGAATTAATTTCAAACTTAATTTGTTGCTTTTTGGGATGTAATTCATACTTCAAATAAACATTTCTCTAAGATAAGTTTAAAATGCTTACAATTTTTGTATTTGGTTATGATGCAGTAGAAGTAAAACTGTTTTTCGAACAAAATTACTTCAATTTTAATCAATTCGGAAGACATTTAGCAATTTACTATTACTTTGGGAATAATTTCTATGTCTTTAATAATGGGGCTATAAATAATTGATACTGCTTTATTTCCCAGCTCGTTTTCTATGAATTTCCTCCGAAAAACTAGCCGTAATCATGGAAAACCTTACATAACATATGCATATCATTGTTTTCCAATATCTCTACTATAGTTTGACACAGTTTCCTTACTTGTACCATCATCTAGATCAAATAAATGCTCCGTTATGTCTCCGTATCTGTGCTTTCGAAAATCGCAATTTTAATGACGCATCTCAAGCGGATATGTTCGGTATAACATCCCTCCTTGAATTTTTAGCTGTTTTCCAGTTTTCTCCGCGTGGTTCACATTGTGTTCCATGGCACAAAGTTTCCTCCTTTGCATTTTCCAGCAAACTTACTCGCGACCTCAAACAGTTTCCAACATTTCTGCATTGTTAATTTATACATTCATACATTTTTATATTTTTACGATGGATAAACTATGAATTAATTCATTTCAAACTTTGCAGGATTTTACCTTGTCTACTGTTTTTGGGGGATGAGGGGGGGAGGGGGGGGAATAAGAAATAGAAAGAAAACTCTTAAGGGCAGGCAAAAAAATAGGATGATAATTGACTAGGTGACTTTCCGAAGCAAAGTGTCAAAAGCCGACGTAGATTTAATTTATCTCGTCTAACCGGATTATGCTAAAAACATCTGAAAACTCAAATTACGGGCTGCACCCCACCGACGCCTGAAATATGTGTCCTAACTAACTCATTAATAACGCGCTGTGCTTTGATTAGATCAACCTGGGCGGGAAAGCCATTTTTAGCTGCTGTGCAGCGAGCACAAGCCCAGACGAGTTGCGGAAATAAATTTCCAAATCGTGAAGTCTTAAGGAGGTGATAAATCTCACAAGGGGATTAATATTATCGGGGATTAATACGCGAGCTTAACTTTGGAATTTCCCAAGATGCGGCCGGGAGAAAAGATTAAGTTGTTGAGCGATAAAATGGAATTGCCAAGCATTAAAGATTACATAACCTATAAATCCTTCTGTTTTGTGGTGTTTCTACAACTTTGCAATCTTAATGGTACCGAAACAAACATCTCTGTTATCCTGGAATTTACTTCATGTATTTCATAGCTTGTTCCTTTCTTTCCAGGTGGCGTGGATGCACTTCGAGCAGTCAGCGATCCTAACCGTGCACAATCATGTGATAACAAGGAATCCACGAATTAGTGTCACACATGATAAGCATCGTACCTGGTTCCTGCACATTAGTAATGTCCAGGAAGAAGATAAGGGACGCTACATGTGTCAGATCAACACTGTGGTGGCAAAGACACAATTTGGGTTTCTACATGTTGTTGGTAAGTTACCAGGAGCTCTATACTATCGACATTTGTTTAGGTGCTTGCACTGGTACATATGTTACTAGTTGTACTCTTGGAAACTTCTTGGGAAAATGGGAAAAGGAGAAAAGAGCAAAAAGGTTTTTCGTGTACGGAATTGTTTCCAACGCGTTGTTGTTGAATTCTTTCGAATTTCATTTAATGCTTGAGTGTAATATGTCACTTGTCATTTGCTTGGCGTTGGCACACACTGCGAGGACTTTCAAGATAACATGTGGCACTACATTTGGCATCACACGGTTGGGATGCAAATGCAAGCAATAACAGCACACATGTGCAAAGCAGCCAACAGGAATCTACTAATTTTCTTTACTATCTTACGTTTGTACAAAAATGTCTCTTCAAGAAATAGAGAAATAGCTGTAACCTAAAGTTGGTATTAGATTGGTACATCAGGACACTCTTTGTCTTTTCCAATTGTAATTTTTAAAAGGACTTTTTCCAAAGTAAAAATTCAAACCTCTACTCATTTTCCAAAGAGGTACTTATGACTCAAAGCAATTAAGAAACTGCTGTTCCCGTCGCGCGTCGCAAATATCATCCCCGGAAATCTAAACGAACTTGTCCGCTCTTCCCTTTTTCTTTGCCACTCCTTTCTTCCTGATGCCTTGCGGCATTTCCCATTAAGCGTGAAATTACTACAACCCCCCCCCTAAAAAAAGTAGTAATTTTTACCGAAAATAAATCCCAATTTTAATCGTCAAGATTACGACTTAAACTTTAACTCATCTTAAGTTAGCTCACACCAATATGAATTCAAGCGTAAGGGATGCATGTTTGAAAAACCTCCTTGGACTATTTCCCTTCTCCATCTCTTCTTTTTTCTTCCTTTTTCTTCCTTTATATGCATGGCTATAGAGCTGTGTCTTCTTGAAAGTGGGTGAAAATTATTATTTCAATAATGGCCCGCTGTGTGATGATACGAAACAAGATTTACGACGCTTAGCAACTTGCTCCGAGTGGCTTTGCGTCATTAAAACCAGCAAGGGCGTCTTCAAACGGAATTATAAGTGAAGTTTGCAACAGTAATTTCTTAATTAACAACTGCGACCTCATAAGTTATTGTTCTTCAACGGAGTGCCACTTGCAGGATGTGACTGTTGCTTGCGAGCGGTTACAAAGTCGAATGGCAAATGTTTAAGAAGTAAAAAGCTTGGAGTGGGTTGTAATTAATTGCGATACTTTTGCAGTGCGATAGGAATGCACAATTGGAAGTTTTAGCAGAGTAAGAACAAAGTAAAAGAAGGAACGAATTGAAGATTACCTGGTGTATCTGGAAAGGAAATTGAAGACAATATTATTAATAATGAGAACGATTTCATTCTGACCCATTGAGAAATTAACAAACTTTTGACAAAGAAACAAATTTTGGATATCATTTAAAAAGATTTTTAAGACTTCCAATTGAAAAACTCCTCTTTTCTTTGATTCTCTTTGTTTAAGATAGTATTTCACAAGTTTATCTCAAGTGTCATTATTGCAAGTAGAACCACGCTACTAATTCTCTTCCACATTCTGCAACCCTCACTCTCTCTTCTTTTCTGACTGCCGCCTCCAAACAAAAATAACTGTTTTCACCGTCTTCACAGATGTTCCACCTGTTTTTCCTTGTTTACCGCCTCGCCTCGGTTGTTGCGTCTGCTCCAACAGAAATTATAATTGCCCCAAGGACGATTTGGCTTTTATCAGATACCATTTAACTACACCCAAGTTTCCAACAATCCCAGAGATAAAATTAAGTAATAATTCATAGAAAAATCATAGCTAAACATGTTTTTTTGACTTTTTTGCGCTGAAAATAACAGATAGATCATCTCTGGCAAATGGATTAGGGTAACGGAAATAGAAAAAAGGTTGTTATTACGATAGTTAACCTAATAGCGAAATTGGCACCGTGTCCAAGGACATAAATCAGTTTTTTCTGCATTTTTTCGGGCGTGCAGTTGAAAAAAAAATTGGAAATTTGATGAGAAAACATCACAAACAACAAAGTTGTTTTTAATCTTTCCGTTTTTATTAATCAACGTGTTTAAGGTGTGAGAGAAAATAAATAAAAAGTAATTAAAATTGGATTTGCATGTAAATTATTAATCTCATTACATGAATCTGTAAATCCTCCGTTTTCAGGTTATGCATGTTTATTTATTAAAGTAAAAATTTGCCTTTCAAATCACTCTGAAAGCTGGGCTTTAAGAGCTAGCAAGGTAGAAGCTAAAAGTATCACTTTCGGATTTTGCGCGCCCGGCTCAAAACAGATTTTCGATACAACAGTACCTTCATCCGCCTACGCAAACAAGCCCGCATCGCATCATCGACAATGGGGCAGTAAACCGACAACTATCGCGTAGTCAGAATTATACATCGCTCCGGGGTGCAATAACGTATCAAGTTACGATAAACTGCCATCCAATGCACGCATACAACACTTGATTGTGGCTAATCGCCGCCATCTTGGATGGTGTACAATTTAGCAACATAAATCATCAGTAAGCGAATGATGATTACAGTTACGAATGTTTTGATTTTTAACTATGGGGCGGTTTAGAGACAGGGCGGTGCCATACGTGAACAGGATCCAACACAAATAACAAGGTTATGTTAGATAATTTTCAAATGAAATTCAATGAGCCATACGTGAAATTCAGTACCGGGGCTAAAGATAAATTTCATCTTAATTCCTGCACGTACTCGATTGAAAATTGATCATTGGTGTAACTGATGTGAACCCATTTGTTTTAAATCGGGTTGCAGAATATGCGCAATGTTATAGGTTAGCTATGCACGTCGGTCGTGGGCAAATATTATCTTAGTGCTCCTGTCGCACTTAAGGGTTGTTGCGACGATGAGGATTCATTATCGATGTCACTCATTTATAGAGACATCGCCTCTGAGATCCGCATGCGAAATTAAAGGTTGCAAGACAATGCAAAGTTATCACAATTTTATCGAAACGACAGGTATTAAACGGTATTTTGAAAGGTTATATGAAATCATAATGGACAGTTATAATTCTGAATTGGAGTTGTTTTTTTTTACTAATTTGTAATGGTCCAATATTGTGGTGTTTATAGTTTAATTGTATCGGGCAAGTGAAAGTAAGTTTATTGCGCTTTTCGCAAATGAGAAATTCAATTAGGAAATGATATTAAATTCATCCGCGCTAGCTAGGGTTGAAGTTGTATGAATGGGGCACAGCGTGGAGCAGCCCGTCGTCGGAAGCCATTACCTGGTCAATTACATCACATCGAAGCGGCGGTTTTCGAACTCTACGAGCGCGCGCGAGAGCCGCGTTATAATTGAAATCTGCGGGACGCGCCGGAATGCCCTTAAATCTAGTAATTGTCAGCTTTTGTCTTTACCCGCAGAATGCACCCCCGCGCCGATAATGCCGCTGCTGGCGCATTGTCTGACGCAAATCCACAAACAGTGCGCACTTAACCCAACTTGCTGCCAAGTACCAAGTACCCAAATAGATGCTGTGCTCAAAAATTGTGCAGGAATACTTTGTGCATAGATACAAATGAATCATGCGTCAATTATTATTCTCGGACGTAGACATGGAACAGTAAAAATAGTGCGTGTAACGTCCGAAACAATTACGGTCGTGATTAAGTTCAGAAAAGGGGAAGAATTGTTACCGCAACAAAACAAACTGGTTACAGGTATACAAACAGAATGGATTGGAAGGGAATTGAATGAGCATTGTTAACGCCGAGCAGTGACACGAAACCAGATAACATGGGACAGGTGTAAAAATGAAGAAAAAAGAAGAAAAGCCATATCCGGGATTGAGTCTCCAATTTAGATGCTTCTCCAATGTCCATTCCTGTCAAAATCTATCAGTTTCTCACCCGTCTTTTATGTCGCTAGTGTCGCACTTTCCTCCCACATCACTGACAAGTTTTGCGGTTAAATCAGTTTGTATAACTAGACGAGTTTTGATGCCTGATGTTCGGCCGTGGCCTTTAGTTCGCAACATGTGCGCGGCCTCCTCGTCCCAACTTGTTAAATTATACGGGGAAAGCCTTGCGCTCGCCGCCTCCACCTCCCAACAGCCGGGACACAACCCTCCCTGGGCCGGCGGCAGTGTGGGGCTCCATCTAACCGTCTCTTTATGCAAGGCACGTTTCAGATTAGCCGCGATGGCCACTGAAATCACCTCGCCCGAAACCGCTGTCACACTGACACCGCGCGGTGTACCACCACTACAACTAGTTCACCGGAGGTGCAATAGCATTGATCGCTTGTTAAAAAATCTACGTCGTATTTCTTAAGGTGCAGAGTTGATCGTGATCATTTGGGAGTATAATTCTGAAAAGCAGATGAATATCTTGTTGAGTTATGTGATCAAAGGCGGTTTAAATTATTGATGCTTATTTTAGCAAACTCAAAGCCCCTGTGATAATCACGCCTAGAACATTTACACCAACGCACTGCTCACATCCAACCATCCTTTATATCTCAGTTATTGCCAGTGTCCATAGTCCTTGGATATTCTCCTGTTGAAAGGTGGATTCCACCTCGTAAGCAACTCCCCAACTCTCCGAAACTGTTCGATTGGAAGCTTTTCCACAACCTGCTCACGTCATGCTCGGGATATCAACGTGACCATAGTTTTTGAAAGCAGGATGAATTAAATCGTAATCAGTAATAATATCCTTTTGGCATTGGTGAGTTTTAATGAAAAGAATCCATCTCCAATTCTTTCTCTTTCATCTTCTTGCTCCCATGACTGATCCGTCCCGTTTCAAGCGCGGAAAGGTACAAGTCAGCAATACAGCTCTGCACAAGCAGGGCAAAAACGAAAACATCTTCACGTCTGCTCTAGGCACGTATATTGGGTGTTTAGTATGGACGTGGCGTTGATACCTCAAGTGAAATGAAACGTAGAAACATCTTACTTTTATCAATAGCGCGCGCGTCCGGGAAATTCTTAATGAATTCGGGTAGTTAAAAAAGTTTGCGTCAGTCCCTAGGCTTGCAGTAGGGCAAGCTGCAGCGAATATCAATGCACCACATGTCGAAACTCTCTGCAAAAACTCCTGCGTAAAGTCCACACAAGTTTTTCCTTATTACCTTCGACTTCTTCCCGAACTCCTTCAGACAACCGTTGGCATCCAATCACGGAGAATAAACAAATTAATGCCTTATCTGCCATTTATGAGGTTTTTAAGTTGAATTTTTACGGTGAGAGTAAACAGATGTTGAAAGGAGCTACCTGAATGGCTAACAAATTTATTTATGAATCCAGGCATAGACGCGGAATTGAAGAAAGGTAATTCTATTTGTTGGAAAATGTTTACAACTGGACAAAAAGCAGATGTCCCATGATATTGTTTATATTGTATTTCTGGCGGCTGGCAAACGGATGTCACGCCGGATATTATAAATATATCGAAACTGGAAGCAGCTGCCAGGAGACAAGTAGAAAATAACGTTATGTGAGAGATAAAAATGAACGCTAGTTGTAGTTAACTTCCTCGAGACCTTGACGGAGGAAGGAGGCGCTGATTGGCCGACCGGAAGGGAATTGAAACAGGGAGTTGAGGGACATTGCCTAGCGTCCCTCGCAATTCCGCAGGACGTATTAAAGGTCCACTTGATTGCGGCCGTATTTCTTCTGTGGACCCCACGTCGAAGGATTTCATTTCGGCAAACGACGTGATTTCATTAGATGCCCCAATCCTAAAGTCTCCAATCAACCTTGAATTTTAATTCATTAGATACGAATATCAAGATTGATAAGCTGATAGATCATAATGGGAACGTGGCTTGGTAGGAATTATCAATGTTTCTAAATTGCTACTTATTTTACAGTGTTGCTGAAATGTTGTTTGAGTTGCTTGCTAACTCGTTTTAAAACTCACGTATAAAATTGATTCCTTTGGGGTTCAGGAGCAAGTCTGGAGGTCTGTGTGCCGAGAAAACTTTTGGTCTTTGGTTTCTACCGATCAGAAGACTGTTGATTTTCTAAATAATTAAACAATAACTTTGCCATTGTATTTTCTTCAACTTCCGACCACTTTCGGAGTTGATGCACTTTAGTTTTATTTGAGTTTCGTTACTTTTGGAAACATTTTAATTGTTACCTCCTACAAGAAATAGAAATCAAACTCCTCCTTGAATATTAGACTTTCTTCCTTTCAAGAATCATAAGTTCCGATTAGATCTACATGTTTATTCTGCATCCAGTGCATGTCTGCACATCTTCCCCATTCCTAAGTTAATATTTTATCAAGTTATTTTTCTCGGGCGCAGCTGAAATTGACTTTTGTACCATTCTGGAACTTCAATCTTTGGAACTGTAATCTAAACAAGGTTATGTTAAATTAGATTTTTATTATTTTCAGCTTGAAGGAAGAATAGACGGGAAGACATTTAAAATGTTTGTTGACATTTGATGAAAACAAGTTGATTTAAATCACGCATTTCTTGTTTTTTTCAGTTCCTCCCAACATAGATGACTCCCTCAGCAGTAGCGACGTCATTGTCCGGGAGGGCGCCAACGAGACGCTGACCTGTCGCGCCACCGGCTCACCACTCCCGAGCGTGAAGTGGAAGCGCGACGATAACTCCAAGATCACCATAAACAAGACACTTACTGGTGAGTTCCACCATTACCAATGTGACTAACATCACCAACTAGCTGCTACAACTCGCAACTACTTACAAGTGTGTTAAGGGTGTAAACCGGAAAACTTTTTACTTAAGCCCACAATTACGATATATTACTCTGGGACAAGTCGCGGATGCATCTCTCAACATCTCAAGTCCAGAAACTCCTAAACGAACAACATCTTCCTCACCCACGAAGGGAATTCGGTTACCTCAAGTTTTGGTCTACATGCAGTCCATCTCTGCTCGTTTCTCTTTCACATTGTCTTTCTGAAAGAACAACACCCGGATGAAAATCAGTAACATTGTCACCACTGTGTATCTCACCTGGCTACCTGGCCAACATCGTGCCTTATCAGCACGCGGGGATTTATCTTTTCCGGCTTGGCGAAAAAGGTCGCTGTATAAACGGTAATTACGTGCGGAATCTGTACACCCTCAACGAACGCGGCAATCAACCACTCACTTGTCCCTGCTAATTAACAATTAAGTAATCCTCATCCTCATGCTTGCGAAAAGAGGAGAAAAAGAAAAAAAGGCGGCACTCAACAAACGTGATTTTGTCGTCGAGGACGGCGGGGAACGCAATTAAAATGAAACCTATGCTCGTTTCAGATATTTTTACGTGGAGTGCACATCTTGGGAGGAACTTAGTCAAATTGAAAAGTTGGGAAAATGTTGAGCGATGGCGTTCTATCAATAAGTCCTTTCTGAAAGTACAATAAAAGCGGGAAAGTGTTAGTTTCAACGTGATGGTAATACCTTGGTTTTCGGTTGCCACTGAATGCCCCCACTAAACCGGAAGCGAGTGTAAACGATCTCCAATGTTTTTATCTCCTCTTTGTTTCGTGTTTATAGTCTTACGGAATGCGAATGTGGACGCGTATGTTGGGCACGTTCATAATAAAAGTGATATTCATGGCGCGTCGCTGCAAGGTGTCGATGTAAACGCAATAAAATAAAGCGTTTCCCCGTCTGTTTCATGCTGTCAACGCCGATAGTCATCGAGTGGGAAGGCGACACCTTGGAATTGACGCGGATATCCCGCTTGGACATGGGTGCCTACCTCTGCATCGCAACCAATGGTGTACCGCCATCAGTGAGCAAGCGGATCAAAGTTAGCGTTGACTGTAAGTACATAACCTTATTTCAGCACCCTGAAAACTATACAATTTTCATTATTTATATCCCGGTTTTGACCAATACTGGTGTTGTTACAAATTTGTACATGTTGAAATGAAAAGTTAGAGCTGCAATTTGACCAGCGTCCGCTTTCCGGTATAAATTAACATCTATTGTCTTCTACGTCGAATTCAATGCAAGTCCTGACTATCAACGTGTTACAATAGAGCATCCTCGACGTAATGCAAATAAAACAGCAAGCTGGATTTGATTTAAAAAGGGCTTCTAGTGTTGTGGGCTGATGTCGATTTAAATATGTATCCAATTGGAGTTGGGCTGATGTGTGGCATCGCGTTGCTGGTCGGAAACGCGATCTGCAACATCAATAATTAATTGCAATCGGACCTGGCGCGTAGTCGACTCTACCACCGCATAATACGCATCCGGTGATTAATTGATTATATATTATAAGCGTGGTGCTTTGTTTTCGATAGGAGGGTTTTGCCCAAGTACCGTATACTCATCCAGAGTCGACATTTTACATCGCTGTATTAATACTGATTGTTTTAAATCACTTCGACCTCGAAAAGTTTACTTTCTTGATGAGTCTAGTGGAATATTTTCTATTTTGGTGCTAAATTAGTATTCTATAAGCTGTTATTTGAGGGCATTTGTCATGAATTGTTTATTAATGTATGAGAAAAATTTGTGTTAAATACGCTTCGTGCATATATAATTTAAGGGTGATTAATGGTGACGCGCGCTCGTAACATAAACCCTACGCCGACAGTGTCGGCAGCCCGCCGAACACGCACGCTCACAAAGGTGTGATGTTGGTTATCGCGCCGCAAAATCTACGTTTAGCCAATGATCTCCCCGTGTACATGGGCAAAGTTAAAACAGTTGAAAGTCGACACATCATCACACGAACACAGCAAACACTTTAAATCTCTACATAAATTCAGCAAAACACCGCGGTTAGTGGTTTACAACTGCAGCATTTATTTCCATCGCAGCCACTCTACATCTCATTAAAAGCGATTGCGCGCTTTTTGCCGGCGCGCAATAATTAACCGGCCACTTAACCAACGGACAGCGGCGCGCAATTAGCGGACTCATGAATGCCGGAGTGGAAAACAGATTTTTCCCGCCTGGAAAGTACTAGCCAGATACGGACGTGATTGATACTCGTTTAAATAATTTAAATGCAAAACAGGAGGGTGTAAAAGAACAAAGGCACAAGAGCAAGAGGAAGAGGAAGAAAGATCGTGAGCATTTGTCTTGTCAACACACGCAACTAAAACCGCTAGAGAAAAAAAGAAGAAGGCGAAAAATAGCTACGTGGGACAAACGATTCGAATCAGGATTCTTCTGCAGCAAGAACATATGGAATTATATTGTGATACCAAGTCCTCGACAAAGTCACCCTTTCTAGATTTGCTTTAAACATTCCTAAGATTTACTGCTAGGGACATTTTGTAGATGTCACTCCTTGTTTCCTGGTTATCCAAGTCTTGCGTTGTTCTTCATCGGTTTGTCACCGGTACAAATGGAACATTAGCCTTGATCTCGTCCTGCTGGTATTTATCTCGGAGGCAGCAAGACAGTAAAACAGATTCCTAGCTGTGGAACATTTTAAAGTGACATTTTCTCCCAGCCCTCAGCGTGTTTTACTTCTTGCTATTTATCTCGTTCCTTTTGGAGGTGGAATAAAGGGGGATAAGATGGGGATAAAAATTAATTAATGCACTTTTCAAGTTTTTTGCTTGGTGGTCAGTGATCTTTGGGCTTTAGCTGTGGGCATATCTGAGATAATAATTTACAAAATATAAATTACAAGGGTATCGCACCCTTAACCTTTGGCCGTCCCTTCATCAGCAGTTGGTAAGAGGAAAGTGGACTGCATCCAGCTATCTAATGCTTTTTATGCACATTGGTGATTTATGTAGGATAAAGGAGTGGATGTTTGTGGTAAAGAAGAAAATACTTTTGTAGGGGGAATGAATGGGCTATAAGATATTTGTCTAAATAGAAAACAAGTTTGATTGCTAACATTAATACCTCCAAAACTAATCAATATTTTCAGTATAATAAACAAGCTCCGGTTTTACGAATTGGAGAAGTGGAATAGAAGTATCCAGTTCTAGCAATATACATTTTACAAATTTTAAAAATAGGCTTACCTTTTAGAAATTTAGAATAGCGCGGTAAATTTAAACTAGCGCATGCGCACTATTGTCTACCCTAACGCACCTAAAAAATTCCAGTCCCCTTCAATCAATTGAAGTAAAGATAGTACAATAGTCCTAAAGAATCCAAAATTAAATTGATTTCTTCTCTATTTCAGTTCCTCCCATGTTATGGATCCCCCATCAATTAGTCGGAGCCCCGTTGGCATACTCAGTAACTTTGGAATGCTTCACCGAAGCCCATCCCAGCTCACTCAACTACTGGACCAGAGATGATGGTCAGATGATTCATGACTCCAGAAAATACACCACTGAGAACATAGTCGGTTCACCAGCGTACAAAACCCACATGAGGTTGACCATCGCCAACATCCAACAATCTGACTATGGGACGTACAAATGCGTGGCGAAGAACCCACGAGGAGAAACAGATGGAACTATACGGCTCTACAGTAAGTACAAACTCTTATCACCCTCAAATTTTTTGGTGTGTTTTAAATCGAAGGCAATTCGGTATTGACTTATCTTGATGCCGCTCCCTCTTCGTTGCACTTGCAGACTGAAAGCGTAATAACATCGTAATTAAACTACGTAAAGTAATTAAGATTAGACACAGCGCGTATCCGCTTGCCGGTATCAGCACAGCATCTTAATATTTGGCTCTCGAACGGCATAAATTATTAGACGGCGGCGGCGTGCACCCTCTTGCTTCTGTCCCTCGGTGTTGCTTGTAGATGTATGCTGCATGTGACTCTACTGTGTGGGTGGATAGTTCGGATGCCATAAATTACACCGTTATAGAACAATTTGCCATAAAAGTGGCATCGCCGGACGCCCAGTGCCCGCGTGTCATATATCTGGAAACCGTTAGAAAGTACTTCGCGAAGAAACTTGCGCCACAACAATAACGCGCGACAGATGCGCACTCGTAATTCATCGCAACTAGTTACACCGCAATTACAAGATGTGGAGCAGGCTGTTGGCGGAAAAAGTGCAACTTTCCTGGTTTTGATCGCAGCAGAATCGATAATCTGTTTGGCTAACAATGACCAATGACATTCACTGCAGTGCATGTGCTGAGAAATGTGTTTGTTGCATGTAGGAAGCACTTGAAGAGATACTTTTGTGATACAAACTGATAAAATCCATCAAAATTGATGTCAATTTACGCAGAAATTATTTCAGTTTGGATTACATTTTAACTTCATATGCATGAATCACCTCTAAAGCATCTTCAATATCATCGTTTTCAGGTAAGTTCAGGTAATTTCTTTTCAAATCTTGCAAATCCGCTTGTGGAAAATTAAAATAAAACCACCTCAGGATGGTTTGAATTCAATTCCGTTATGAAATTAAGACACACCAGTGCCTAGCTCGACGACTGTCAAAGTTGTTTAGCCGCAAAATAAACACGGTAGCAGCCGTCTGGGGGGCGGCTCCACTGGTATGCCACCGTCATTTT